>VXBC01003189.1:0-73243 GCA_013399945.1 Ploceus nigricollis | reverse complement strand
AGCTCCGCCGCTGTCCACGGTGCTGTTCCCTGGGTTTCCTTCCCAAAGCGAGTGGCTGAAATAAAACCCAAAGCTCTGAGGGCGCTAAGTGTCAGCAAAGCCGTGCTTCACGCTTCTGCTTCACAGAATCACAGAATACCCCGAGATGGAAACGACCCAAAAGGTTCATCGAGTCCAAGTCCTGGCTCTGCACAAGACACACTAAGAGTCACGCCACGTGCCTGAGAGCATTGTCCAAAAGCTTTCTGAGTTCTGCCAGGCTTGATGCTGTGATCACTGACCTGGGGAACCTGAGCCAGTGTCCAATCGTCCTCTGGGTGAAGAACGTTTTCCTGATATCTGACCTAAACCTCCCCTGACACAGCTCCAGGCCATTCCCTCGGGTCCTGTCACTGGGCACCACAGAGCAGGGATCAGTGCCTGCCCTTCCTCTTCCCCTCACAAGAAAGTTGTAACTGCAGTGAGATCTCCCCTCAGTCTCCTCCAGGCTGAACAGACCAAGTGACCTCAAACACTCACAGGTTGTAATAAAACCAGCTTGGTTCATCACATTAACTAATTACCTCCATAACTGCATAAAACTGCTTGTGGCAGCTCTAGTACTGCCTCTACGGATCATATTTTCCAGGATTCTTTCCCTTTTCTTTTAAAATACCATGTTGAAACTGTCTTTTGGAGGTAAGTTTATAGGGGGTGGATTCTCCCCCTCTATTCCACTCTCATGAGAACACACCTAGAATACCACATCCAGCTCTGGGGCCACCAACATAAGAAGGCTGTGGACCTGTTGGAGCAGGTCAAGAGCTGTTGGAGCCTCCATTGCTACTCCTTCCTCTGTCCCACCCGCCACAGGTTCTTCCTCTCCCTTTCATGCCCTTTCCTCAGATCTCTTGCATTTGTACCAGCCTCTCTTTCCCTGGAGTTCTGCAGTTGTTGTCCCAGCCAGGAAATTCTTCTTCTACACTCTCTTCCTCACCTCCCAGAAGTGGCAAAATGGTCATCACAGTGAGCAAAGAGGACAGGGTTTTGCAAGGCCCTGCAGCGTTTACCCCAAGGATCCAGGAGGACATCTGGGGCAAACCATGCATGGCTCTTGCAACTAAGAGAGAAAACAGCCAAGCAGATAGCTTGTATTATGGATTTTATATTGTAATCTTGTACAGGATGGAGGATGTACATAAAATTCTGTTACTGTGATAGAGACTCCTGGTAGCATTTGGAGCTATAAAGAAACACATTACTACATGCAAAAAGGTTTTTCATACATAGGTAGACTGGCCAAACATAGGAACATTTTCACAAGATGGTAAGGAGGAATACCTTTTGTACCAGCATCATCCTTCTGCCAAATATTTAGTCACCGTTCAAATCCTGGAAGCATTAATCCCCTTCAGCCTCACAGCCTTCAGAAATCTTTTGTCATATAGAAAAATCAATGTGTTTTCTCAAATTTGTTCTTCACCTCAGGAGAAAAAAAAAAAAACTTCAAAATGAGGCATTTAAAAGCACAGTCAGCCTGAGCAAAATGGCTGTCTTGAAAAACACAAGTCCCAAATGACAGACATATGTCCAGACCAGAACCAACTGTAAAAAAGATCTTCAAAGAGAAAATGTCAGCAAAGCTTAATGGCAAATATATTTCTCTGTACCAGCACTGACATTTACCTCAAATACCCTAATGATTTGCTGTTCTTCCTCTTCCTTCCATGCCTTTTCTTCAGCTCTCCTGCTCCTAGAAAGTGTTCCAGCCCCAAAGCTTTCCTTACAGTTTGTGTAGATGGCCATCTTTCTGATGATATTAGTGTATTGAGTACAGGGATGAAGATTCCTGTGGGATCAAGTACATAGAGTTATTATTCTTCTCTGCTCTGTTTTTTATTTCTCCCCCTGCTTTTGGCAGCATCCCCAGTATGAAGGAACTACCAGTCAGATGTCATCAAATCTTTCCAGGGCACAGATATCCACCCATACAGAATCCAGCGTAGGGTTTTTGAGATGTTTAAAAAATCGTCCAAAATTTTTGGAGAGCCTCACATGTCATGACGATTCCATGATTCATGTATGCAATTAGCATAATGGGATGCAGAAGTTCATGTCATTGGACAAACTCTTTTTGAGGGTGAGATATGAACTTATGTTTGTGAATTAGTGACACTATGATTGTAACTCTTGGTCCAGGGGTTTGGTTTTCAAAACATAAAAGAAACACATAATTTCCACAAAAGTAATGAAAGCTCAGTTTGGAAAAACAGTTTCAGGATAAACATGATTCTACATCAACAAAGAGATGGTGTGAAATGTATGTGTAAGGAACCAAAACACGACTTCTTCAGAGCTATGCTGAATCAAATCTGTTCTATTTGTGCTTAAGTTTCACAAGTACATATTTAAAATTTCTTGCTTTATTGAAACAGCAGATACTCCTGCCCACCACCATAACAGTCTCATTTTTTTCAATTTTACCAGGAGGGACGAATCTTGAACAAACTTCCAAAATTCAACTATTTTAGTTTTGTTCCTAGGGTGTAATTGGGACTGTGTAAGCCATAACTTCATCCGTTCCCTGCACAAAAGGAGCACAGCTGGTCAGTTTGGACATGTCAGAAATTGTCTACTGAATCCAGTGGGCAATTCATTGTGCTGGAAGCATTTACATGTGATTCCACAAATGTGCCCTTTGCAGAATAGCACAGCTGCACACAAACATGACTACAGCTCAACTCCAGACCTTAAGTAAAGTTGATAAATCCGTAATGTACAAACAATTTACAGGTTATCAAGAGTTCCCTGTCAAATGGAAGAACCTATTGTGACAACAGATTTGCTGACAGCAATGCAGCTGACAGATACAGGATAAATTTAATCCCATAAGCCCTAAACTTTTCAACAAACTACCTACACAGGAGAAACTTCTCCCACTGCACTGATGAGAAGCCACTTTGGCAATTAAAAACAAAAGCTGCTGGAAACTTTGGCATGAGTGCCCTAGGAGGAGAAATACATTAATGATCCATTTAAGGCCTGATCCTTCCCAGACCTTTTTAGATTTTCTCTTCTATCTTAGCCTTAGTATTAAACAAGATATAATTTAAGAGTCCGTGCTTCATGAAAACTTAGAATATATGTAAAGCATGGCATGTGTGAATGAAAAGACTAACTGAAGTGTTAGAAAACACAGACTATCAGTAACTAGAAAGGTCAAAGCCCTAGATTAGTAATCTGCTAATTAAGATGTCAGATAGATAAGGTATCTATAATTGTCATGATGTGAACAAAGTGAGTTCACAATTGAATAAACAGTGGAAGAAAATTTCCATGTAAATTTTCCAGTGGAATGTTGCCATTTCATTCAGCGGTAGGTACTCTGCAGAAACACAGCGATTTCACTGAAATGCCATTGGGGAAGGGGGTGAAATATCCAAGGCCTTGCATTTCAGACAAAAACTTTTAATCTCAAGACTTTTTCCTTCGTATTATATTTTAACATAATAATGACATTAAAATGAAGCATCTTGATCTTATCTATATAAAATCTTTCTGTTAGAAAACTCAGTCTTTTGTTGAAATTTCACTTAATGGGGCTTTCCAAAACTGTGTGCATACAGCTACACCTCCCCGTGTATTACTCTCTGGTTGTATTTCAATCTGAAAACAGATTTTTAAAGAAGGATCAAAACTCCCACAAAACTGAAATACTGGTTTTTTGACCAGGAGCCTTAAAAAAAGAAGCAAGAAGAACAATGATATGCAGCTCCAGGGCGTTCTCTCCTCGCAGACTATTTATAGGAATGCAAAAAAACACTGGTGCAGCAATGTTGAAGAGACGAATAGACAAAATCTCAAACCCGTAATGTTGAAGTGAAAACAAGACCTCTGAAACATCTTCAAGAAAGATCTCCAAAGATATTATTACTCCAGCAGATGAAAAGATGGCTAAGAATTATAATACAGTGCTGTGTCCTAATTGATTTGGAATATCAGTTTACAACTTCCCGTAAGGATTTTTGGCAGCAATTTTGTGAACATTGCCAATCAGATTTGCAATCAGATTAGTTTCACATGCACAGTGTTCTTTATTAGGACATTAAATACCTGACCTTTCAGTATTAAGGTTTGCATTATCAAGTTTTTTGGCACTAAGAAAATAACCTGTGACGCTTATTTAGCTTCTCATAGTTTTTGAAAGCTATGAAAGACAACCTGAGCCCTCTGGAATTGCAGAGCTACATGTGGTAAGAGTGATACATCAGATACACTCAAGTCTCCACTCCTTGGAAAAGAAACATAAACCTCACTCTTGAAGCAAATTATTTGGCCAAATAATACTCAATGTGTAACTTCATATTCAAGAATAAATGATTGAGAAACTGGAAAACAGTGTTTCCAACAGCACCTTCCTTCTGCCAAATATGGGACTCCACAAGGTCAGATTTCCAACTCGGATACAGTTGGAAAAGGTCCTATGAGCTAAATCAAAATGGAAATATTTTTGTTCAGATTCACATGGTTAATCCATGGGTAATGGATCTGCTACAGAAATAAAAATTGAAAGCTTAAATAAAAATGTGATTTTTGATGCCTATTCATTCTAGTGGATGTTCAGTTAGCCATAAGCCACATGCAAGATGAATAATATAATGTCTCTTACTAGTGCACTTGCAAAAATCTTAACTGGCTCAAGCAACCAAGTTAATATAATGCGATTCCAAAGAAATGTGCCAATCATTGAGCACATGTGCTCACACAAACTACAGAAATGGTAAACAAAAGTGTGCAAAAAAAAAGTCATATGCTAAATTCATGCACAATCCATTCAGACATGCCAGCTTTTCCATAAGAAGCTGAACTAATGAAGTGGGCATCCTGCAGATGTAGCTCTGTACCCCTTATCTCCATCCCTCCCCAGTGGGACGTCTCTAGGTTATTCCTGTGTTATCCTCTGCTACATTCCCAGTGTTCACAGGATATGTTGCAATTATTCCAGAGCTTTGCACAGGCTGTTTGAATGCCTGAGAAGCTGTCAAATGAAAGGTACAAATGATGCATTGTCACAATTGCTCAATTTTCCCGACCTTTTCTTCAATGAGGGTACTAGTTTCATTCTCTTTCCTCTACACACAAGTTAGTTTCCCTAAAACTGGAAGGAACCTAAATATTTCTGGGATCTTGACAAACTTGACCAACTGTTCCTAAGCTGAGCTTCACTCAGCTTTCTCAGGTAGAAGCATTTGAGAAAGAGAATATGTTCACATAAGCCTAATCTGCTTGGTAAATAACATTAGGAATCTCAAAGCCCAGCAAATGGCCTTCACAACTCCAGCAAAATATGAAAAATGAACCATTCAGCTGCACTTAAAAAAAAAAGCATACATTTTAATGCAAATTTCCAACAAAAAACCCCTGTGTTCTTGCAAAGACAGGTATCACATATGAATATCTCAACACACAAATGGATGGGGATTACTGTCCTTTCTTACAGAAGAGCTATGTGAACATCTAATTAGAGAAGCCATAGTATAAAATAGTGATATGAAAACAGGCACATACATAGTATGAACAGCTGGCCATTCAGAAAGCCACACCTAATATTTTGATGGAAAAAAAAATTGTCTTCATCAAAAAGCCATCAAAGGTAATACCGTGGAACAAAATCAAATTCAATCTCCGTTATTCATACTTAAAATATTAAAAGGGGATTGAAAGATATGATCCAGTTCTCCTGAAGAGCTATTTTTAGAAAGAACAAGGTCCTGGATGCTAACAGCCTATTGGCCTGGTTCATGCCAGCATAAAATGAATGACCTTGCTATCGCAACCTCATCTGATAGAGAGGAGAGGCTGCAAATGGTGTGAACAGAGACGGAGCTGCCACAAGCTGTAAAACCACAGCATAGATAGAGGCAGAGTTAAAACTGTCACAGTGTTGGTTATTAAAACATTTAAATCTCAGATTGCTTGAACGGTACAGGAGTTTTCCTGTCAGAGTGTTCTTAAAGCTGGTTGCTCACCAGCTGGAACTGTGAATCCAAGAGTGGGAGAGATTCTCTTCCCTGTGGCCCAGGCAGCTCAGAAAAGTGGTGCATGCATAGGTGGTGGTGTCAGCACAGGGAGTTAATCACGCTCCCAAGGAAGGGGAAGTGATAAGAGATTCACAAGGTGGCTTACAGAGTTAGTTACCCACAGCATGTATGCCAGTCCTGGTTTATTGACTAGCCCTGGCCAAACCTACCCACAGCTGCTGTTCTTGGCTAACCCTGACAAAGTCACTCCTGTTGCCATGAAACAGCTTCCTTCGCTCTCACTCTTCATCTCCCTCTAATTGCCTTTAGTGCACACTCTGCTTCCGTGCTTCGCTTCTCTGCCCTCCCACCTGTAACCTGGTTCGCTCAAGCCGCCACCCCTGGATTGCACTGAGTACTTTTGTGTAGCTGCTCTGCATGTAAAGGAGGTGAAACTGATCTCTCTAGAGGAGGGTGACAGTGTCTAGCAACAAAAGAAAGTGCTTGAACAAACACTGTCCCCTTAGCAACGATAAGGCTGTAGCTGCAGCCAGACCTCTTAGGGTCTCTCTGGAATGAATGGTACCCTTAACCATTCCTGCTGGGAGGCTTGTGCTAATTATATAATCTGCATTTCATTTCTCTCTAACTGCAGCAACTTGTTTTGTATATGTTCCTGCACAGCTGAGAGCTCAAGCCTGTGGAGTACTCGTTACATCCTTTCCCACTGAACTTAGTCCCCAGGAGTGATATTGTAAAAATATTTTTAAAAGAAATAAGGGTTCAAAAGGCTGCATCCATCCAATTTCATGTTTCTTTTTACTGATAAAAGCTTTAGTCTGCCTTTTAATTATTTTAAATATTTCCAAGTCATACAGCAACATATGATCTACTCTGATTTTTGGACTTAGCAGAGCTGTTCTTAATGCTGTTTCTGAACATACGTTCTGTTCTTCCATTTAAAATAACTACCAGAATATGTCATTCATTCTGATGGCACCACAAATATTCAATTGATGCATTAATGACATTTCTGAATCGAAAAAAAAATTTTTACTAAAAGTGCATGAGACCTGCAGAATTGTTAAAGTCACTGTTAAATGCAGGAACTTATTTAAATGCATTTTTTCATTTACATTTCTATTGCCCTATTAAAAAGCTTCCTTCCATGAAAAAAATCAAATTATACATAAACTGGAAATATAATGCCCATATTTTAAAGGTTGCTCTTTTATACAACTACATCAAGATTAAGAATTCTGCAGAAGAGCTGTAGAATCACACAGTTAAAGTATTATGTATATGAAGTACTCAGGCCTAATCTACATTTTTAAGGTAATTAATAAAAAGTTACTGAATTAGTTTATTAAAACTATTTTATATCTGCTAGCTTAAGCATGTGCTTTCAAAAATTACCCAACTTCCAGTCTGGAATTTAGCTGTAATTTAGCAGAAACTTTCACAAAGATTTCTGAAACACAAATAATTATAAATGGGGAACTTCACAGAGGCAGAAATGATTTAAGAAAAAAAGAAAACTTGGTAACAAACTGAACTGAAGTTAGTTTGCCACTCAAGTATGTAAAACAAACTGTTTTAAAGCTGATCAACCTGCTTTCTCCTTCTCTAAGACCCAGCTTCTTCCATTAGAAGAAATAAAGTGATATATATTCCAGTCTGACCTCCTTAATTCCCTTAATTATCCTACTGATACCCCATGGTAATAAAGGATTTGAAAACTGAAAACTTACATTTAAATGAGGAGGTTGTCCATGGAGAAACATCTTCTATCCTGAAAGAGTAGATAAGTAAACATGATTACTCCAGGGCATGAAGGCACTAGAGCGGGATTGGTTTGGTAGGAGAAGGATGAGTTGTGTTTGTAGAGTAGGGAACCATATGAAGGGGCAGTAAAGTATTAGTCATATGGCTTTAAAGCCTCTATTTCTGTTTGGTGTGAGTTTGACTTAGTCATAAACTTACTTCAGCTATCTAAATGTTTTTCCCAAAAAGATGTATCTTAACTTTTCTGCTTTTCAAAAAGCTCAACGTAGACATATTGAAATAAAACTGTTTCATTTCACATGTGTTAAATGACCATCTAGCATTCATGTCTCTTCTAAGAGAGGTAGATACACAAGTACCTTTGGAAAAAAAATTTAATGGAAAATTCAAAGGATATGTGAAAAATATTCACAAACTCATCACAAAACTTCAAAAATACTTATCCTAAATTCCAAGTTACTGAGCTGGATTTATCATTATAATATTTTTAAAACTGTGAGGCAACAGCTGTCTAGAATGGTACTTTCTAACTTTCTGCCTTCTTTGTCCCTTTTCAATATTAAACTTGTTTTTCATTATTTCCAGCTACATGTTACCCGTGTCTGGAACCCCTCCCCTGCTGATCCCAATCTACACAATTACTTTGCCTTGGCAGTTCTTGTTGGCTCCCAAAAATGTTTTCAGTCCAAGCAAAAGCTGTATTCTCTACCACCATTTTCTTTGCCAATTCTCCCAAAGTCATTGGTCCTTGTTGCTGGCTATCATCTGTGTGCTCCTTTCCCTCTCCTCTACACACATTTTTGCCCTTGGTAGGTCATTCTTTGGCTCTGTGTTTCATTTGAACCTGCTCCCAGTATTGTTTCAACTGCAGCCTATGTGACTCTCCAAAAGAGAAAAGTACTCCACTGGAATTACATCACTATAGTCTAGGACAGGATCTGGCCCTCCTTGAGGTTATTCAATGAAATTAATCACTCGTTGCATAATAAAACGTTTTAGTCTAAGTCAATTTCCTTTGGTTACATCTTCATTGTATCAATACACAGAATACTACTGCAAAGTAAGGAAACAAAGTTTTCCTTATTTTAAAGATAAATAACAGTGATATAGAAGCTGTAGCCACATTGCCCAATTAAACAGGACCAGAGATCGTTCCATGTCATTAGGGTCAGCTGGCACAGCCTGGATGTCTCCAGACTGTACATGGTCCTGGGCTCTTTTTATTGTCTCATGAACTGTTTCTGTGGTCCTATGACATCATCACTGTATCCACGATTTTTTTTTCCTACTCAGATGTCTCAAGTAATGTAAGAGCTACATACAATCCACCAGAGTGTGTATTCATGGCATTTATTGATGTATGGGTAGGTGTTGCATGTCATTGGGCAGGTTATGATGGTACAAGAGGAAGTTAAGGGTGACAAGTCTGCTGGGAATGTCTTGGAGAACTATACAGGTTACAAGGACATGGTACAGGTTTTTCTGTACCACCCAGTGGCAATTTTGGTGTAACAAATGTCTTACAAGCATTTTTTGAAGCTAAGGATTAGTATTCCCTGAAGCAGGGCCCTGTGCTTATTGGGTGGACTAAGTGTACTCTGGTCACTTTGCCCAGCTATGAATATCCAATGGAGCAGATTTTTGTTATACTAACTAAATGATGTAAAGTTACACGTTACAAATTGTATTTCAGGGTATAGGAAGCACAATGATACTGATACCAGGCAGTTCAGAATATGGAAGATGGCATCATTGTAAAACAACTTGCTTTTGTTCATTCTCTTTGTTGAAAAGTTGCTTCCATAAGCCAATAGGGAATTTATTTTCAAATGGATGTCGCATTCAGCAATGTTTTTTCTGGTGGCTGAGTTCCCTTGGGTTAGTGTTTTTTTTTTATAGAAAGTGTGCTGATATTTCTGTTACATGTCTCTAGCCTAAAGTATGGTTTGAAGCAAGTACTTACTCATTTAGCTGTTTAAGTTGGTCAGATTCACAATTCGTGAACTGTGAATTGATAAACAAACTGAAGTAATGAACTTACACAGATTCATAGACTTACATTAAACGAACTACTATGCAGGCTGTAAGAGGCGATGGCATATGGGGTATGACATTGCATGGAAGCAACTGTGCCACTAAACTCTAACTTAACACTGCTATCAGGCACTGACAAACAGAAATCCAGCATATTCCATTTAGCAGAGCAGTGCCATCATTAAATCCATCCAAATGGCTGCTCCTACTGGACCTTTTCCTTGGCACAGAGCACAGTTCTCCCAGGTGAGGCAAAGATGCTCAAGGCTAGACAGCCAGCATTCATGTAGTTTTTGCTGCTATGACAGCACAGCCAGCAGAGATTGGAGATTACATTCTGACAACGTGGTGAGCTACAAACCACAAAATATTCTTGGTTGATGAAAAGAATAGTATGTAGCTAGAGTACCTGATGATTATTGAACTATAAAAGCGGTGAGAGATTTTTGTCTTCTCATCCTCCCTCACTTATAAAACATGTCCATTAGGATTATTTCCTCCCATTGTCACCAGCTTTATAAACTTACCATGCTTCATTTTGTCAGCATACTAAAACTTCAGCTCACTGGAGGCAATGCTGTTGCACCAAATGAGAATTAGGAAACTAATTGTCTTTTGCAGTAATGACACAATAGAGGACAAATGGCCACAACAAAATCACGACATAGCCTCCTGCGACTCATAATTAACTTTTCCTTGGAATGAGAGGAACATGCTGTCCTGTTTCAAAAATAACAGTGTGCTTGGTTGTGAGCCAGAGTCAGTGATAAATACATTTCTGATTACAGTCAGCAACTTAATTTACAAGCATCTGATTAGGAAAAAAAAAAAACAAACAAACCACCAAAAAACAACCTTTCAGAAAATATGGTGATAAAAACAAGACAACTGTGATCTAGTGCACTGAGCACAAGGTTGGAGTCATAAGACTTGGTGTTCCCACTGCTGCCACTAATCTGCTGTCTGACCATGAGCAAGATATTGGATGTCTCCATCTCCGTTTCTTTGAGCTGGTAATTAGCTATCTGTGGGCACACCTTAGAGATCAAGGCTTCAACAATGATCATGAATAAAACATCCATTCTGTTTAGATAGAAAAAGAGTCCAGAATTTTGAGGATAGGCTTCTACTTTCAACAGTTGAAAGTCCTTACCTGCATGATACCCTGTCTGCAGGTATTTATACTGGGGAGTTTCAGCAGCTTTATATGCCCACATGATATGATTAAGGTCACAGGAGTAGAGATAAATCACCTTTATGCAGAATAAGATCTATGCTGTACATGTCCCACTCACAGGCTTTGCCACAAACTATACTGGTCTTCTAAAATTCTGCACTAGTTCTAAGCCAGCATGTTACAGCTGTATCAGACGAGCCAGATCAGAAAAATTGATATAATTTATCTTCCAAGTTAATGATTAGACATTTATATTTAAAGATAATATACTGCTCTGTGTCCCAAATGAGCAGCAATGTGTGATTGCTGAACAGAGAGTATGCAATTACGTGCTGATGTTCAGTAGGCAGACAACAGTCCTGAGTGACTCCAATGATAAATGCTTCTTTGTATTAAAAGATACGCTGAGCTGCAACATCAAAGCTAACTGCTAACCCTCTAAAACTTTGTGCTTTTAGGAAGGAACAAAATATTTGCCATTGCTGCCTATGAATGACCATACAGCCATTTTACTAATAACTCTAATGGAGTGAGCCTTTCAGCATGGCATTATTTCAGTTGCTACATTTTATCATCTAGTTTTCAATTGACTATACAGTTGTCAAATTTAAAACCTTCGCCCAATATTTTCCATTTTTAGCCTCAGCTTGGAAAATTTAGACAAAAATTTTGCTGTTTGTGAGAGCGTGCTTAGGGTAAAAGATAATTTCAATTAAGTTTTCTTATTGATGCTTACATTTCTGATGTCTATTGGCTGTATTACTTCCTCGAGTCAGTACTGGGATTCATAAGAAGTCAAAGTCTAAATCCAACCCACTTTTGTGATCCCCTGGAAGTCACAGCAAAACACTTTTTTTAGGTGTTCTTTATGCAGCAGATAAGGGAAAATTAAAAATAAAGCTCACGGTTTGTTTTACAATTGTTTGCTGGAACAGTTTTTTATGAGTTATCTTTCCAAATCTTCTCGATTCTACAACCAATTTTTAAAATGTTTTTGGAAAAGATTTTTTTTTAATGTTTTGGGTACTAAAGAGACAAGGAGAGAGAGAAAAAAGCCATGCTTCACTTTCATATGTGCATAAATTAAGATCATAAAGCAAAATAATTCAAAGGATCTGACTTTCAAGCTTTCAGATGCATTATCCCATCTGGCTTACATTTTGCCCAGAGAAAGAGATTCTGCTCTCTGGGGACAGGGAGAGAACAGCATTCAGGAAGCATGTTCAGCAGAGTCTAACCAGGCTGTGACCTGTGAAGCTGTGCTTCTACACTGATCCATGGTGACAGTACAAAAGAGTGCGTGAGAAGCAAGAGGAGGCGTATGGTTTGTGAATCCATGCCAGTGCCATTCCACTGGCAAAATCCCCTCCTGGGGAAGGGAAGCTGTTGCAGGAGCTCCTGCATGCTGGAGGCTGCAGCTGTGTGCATGGAGTACTTATGCTAATTTTGCCCAACCTGGGAGAAGATCGGGGGTGGTTTCATCACCGGCACAGAAGAACTCTGCTGAACACTCTCATCTGTGCTCAGGGCAGTGATCAGAATTAAGCTCTGAGAACTGAATCTATTAATATGAGTGGAGAAACAATCAGTTTCTTTTCTACCACATGATTTGGAGATATCTGAGTTTTTCCACTGTGTTTTAAGTTCCTGTTGCCATAGTAGGCATAGAAGTTCTGAACAATGAGCTGCTGCTCAAGGAAGAGACAGAGGAGTTGCAGAACAGCGGTTCAAAAAAGGACACAAAGGCAATTACAGAAGCTGCAGGGAAATGAAATAATTTTTCTTTTATCACAATGCTTGCCATTTCTGTTTTCTCACCGGTGGCACAAGAATAAATGCCAAGAAAAAAAATTTAATCTACATTCAAAGGAACGATTTTTAAAAAGACAGATCAAACCACATTCTCAATACATGGTGACAGTGTTTTCAAAAACAAGGACTGCTTCATATAAAAATAGTCATGGATTAGACCTACCTACCTACCTCCTGAATTTTATCTTAAGTTCAACAGTCTTTAGAACTACTACAACTTACATTATTTTCATCTAAAAAGGAAAAAAATATTCTGTTTTTTATTTACCTGATACTCAGTTCTTTTGGAGGTAAATAATGCACATAACAGGATAATGCCTCTTTAGATACTGCTTTCTTTTTAATCTTCTGTTACATAGCTTTCTAGACTTAATTTCTGTACCTGGCAAGCCAAGAGAAATTGCTATCATGGGACCCTTTTATAGCTTGGGAAGACAAAGTTAACAAACTTATAACTTCCAAGTCCTTTCACAGGGAGCCCATTTGCCAAAGAATTACATAATGCTCCGTTTGACTGCAGCGGCTCTTAACAACACGTATTTTATAGACTATAGTGCACTTCTAGGGCCCAGGCCAAAAGATCTTGTTCATCCATTGCTCATTAAAATGTTGAATCTCTAACAGAAACAGGATGGGATCATTGCTATAAAACTATGTCAAAATGTACAGAGGTTTGACATATTCCATTTTGCATCACTGAAGGTAAATCTGTTTTGCAAATGCAGGAGGATGAAAATGCCTTTATATTTCTGCCTACACCCACCTCAGCTTACTGCTGCTGATAGAGAGGCTACTGCAAATGCTGAGGTTTGTCATATATTAACAAAAACCTCCTGGATCTCTGGGGTGGGAACTACACTAACAATTATCATCTTCCAATCTGTGTTCTCGTGAATTGATGCGATGACACATATTTGCATTTCTCTGATAGCAAATAATAGGGCATGCTAATAGCTATTTTAATAGCTTAACAATTATTTAAATTAAGGTTAACCCTAATTACATTTTCTATTAAATCCAGGCAGTGATTTCCCCACCTCCAGTGGAAAGAGCTACATGGTGAGGCTTACATGCAAAGAAGGATCTCCCAAGTTTTCTCATGCCAGTTCCTGGTGGGGAAGACCTGGGCAAGGAAGCTCTGGCTCTTGAGTTCTTGCCTCTTTCCCTTGAAAGAAAGAAAGCTGAAGGATCAGAAAGCATAAGGATAGGAACTGTCCTGAAGGAATAATATTTAGCTTTGGTGAGCCTCTTTGGCCTGAGAACCCAGTGGATGTATCCACCTGACACATCCGATAAAAACAACCCAGGGTCCAAACTCTGCCATACAAACTGGATGTGGGCAATTAGCAAAGCTGCAGGAGAGGGCACACCACTATCTCTTTTCTCTGGAAAAAAGCAGAGGGCAACACCACATCCACATGTAGAAGACACCTCAAGGAACATTATCTCCTAAATGGTATGAGGAAACCAACAAACCCGGAGAATCTCTCTTGCTGAGCACAGGTCAGGGGGATTTGCTCTTCAGACTCCCTTGCTTATTTTTGTTCAGCAAAGAAGAAACAAAAGCATATAAGCAACCCCAAATTCTCCTTTCATCCCTCCAAAAGATTAAGTGATTCCCTCACATCTCCTGGAATGTCAGCCCTTGTTCTTCTTTATCCTCTAATTAGTTTATTGCTATTGGATGGCTATGGAAACACACACATAGTCTATCTCTATTATGTAAGCCAAGGTTTTATTTCAAAAACCTTGAGACACTGAAATCAGAAGCGCAGCCATTGTTCATTCTCACTGTTGACTGATTCAATTTAGCCTTAAATGTGTAATTAATTTTACTACTATGGGAAATTAATTATGTTTTTGTTATAATGATCAGTATTAACCTAATTAGTGACCATAAAAATTCCCAAGCAAAACACTTAATTATATTAGAATTAGGAGGGTAAATATTTTCCTAATGGAAAACTTCCAGTAAAACACTAATGTGCTCAAAGGCTACAAGCTCAAGAAACATGAAGCATTTGTAAAATGCCATCCATAATGAGATTCTGATTGCTAACTCTGCTACACAAGGTAATAGTGTTTGTAATATGATGTTAGAAACATACCCGTATATCATGAGTAAGCTACGCAACACTTAAATTGATGCTTTTACGATTCAGTTCACCAGATATAGCAGAAATAATTTTCAATAATCTCTTTCTCTAGCTCCCAGACAGAAGTGGTGCCCTGTCCCTATCCCTATGGCCACAGAAAACTGTTTTGGGGACAGGAGAAAAATCCTTCCCTCAACTTCCTGTCCTTCATGTGCAATCTTTTTTCTGCTTATAACACCTGGATATCCACTTCCGGCCCTGCTCCTGCTCATTTCTCTGTTTTCCACTCTTCACATTTTCTGTAACATTTTTGTGTACAGCATTTTCATAACTCAGAAAAGAGCTCCTGAACCCTGGAAAACACAGGCAGGAGATGCAGCCTGAATGCCAACACCAAATCACGAGGCAACTGTTCTTGCAATTAAAGGACAATCTCTGAGGAAACAGCATTATCTTCTGTCCTCCAGGAGACATATGGCCCTCCTAACTTAAGCTGAAGTCTCTTGTAAAGGATTTGCATTACAGTGTCCACAGAAAACATCTGAACTCCATCTTTTTTTATTAAAACAAAAGTTATACCCAGCTATGTTACCCCACGCAATCTTTCTTGTAATTAAGGGACACCAAGTAACCAAAAGAATCATTTCGGTTCCCCTGGTGTCATATAGTTATTCAAAACTCAATCTGACCCTCCTTTCATTTAGTTTATTACAAAAAGCTTTCTTGTACATACATAACTTGTTGCAAGCACTGCCCCAGATTTAAGCCACTTTGTAACACAGGGAACATATTTGTCAATGTGATCCCCACAGGCCACCTAACACTACAATTAAAGTATTTATTTAAGATAAAAACTTTGTATTGAATTAGAAATCGATCTTCCACTTGATCTGATAGTATTGTTTTATGTATTCATGTACAGGTCTCTTTAGAAACCTCTTCCATTAGTGTGCTGGCCAGAGTGAGTCACTGAATCATTCCTACACACGCAGAAATAATACTTGGAAATATAATTCCCTGCATTTGTTAATATAATTCCCCAGTCCTTTGGGACTCCGGGTGACTGGGACAAGCACCAATTCTCTTGTCACCTCCCAGCTCTTGGTTAAGCAATTTATCTCACCTACCAACTGTATACAAACAGTGCCAGGAATTTATCAGGTTGGTATTATACCCTATCCATTATGCATTGCTTACAAGCACAATACAGCTCATGAAGTCTAAAACACAAACCAGAGAAACAGAGAATGTGTTCCTCCAGAGCTGCATCATACCATTTATGCACAAGACAAAGGATTTCCAGGAGAATTCCTCTCTTTCCTTGCAACTTTTTCCCTTGTGATCTTATCCTGTATTTTCTAATCCGAATTATATGTTAAAAACACAGGGACAATGAATCCACTAAAGAATCAGTGGAGGTGAGGTCCTGCAGAGATGCTGGCTCCAGTAAACTGATGGATTACCCTATGAAGGAATTTCTGAGAGAGATTTTTAGTTTCCTATTTCATTACCTCTACATTATCTGTGTTACATGTGCATTTGTGCCTGAGCTCCCATCACAGCTGCTTCTCCCAGTGTTACTGAAGGTATGTACACATATGTAAATATATATATGTGTGTGTGTGTGTGTGTGTTCATTAGTGGATGGCTGCTTTCCAGCATAGACCATGGGATCTTTGCTGTTTTGTCTTTTGGTCTGCTAGCATCAGTACATTGTGACAGCATATCATGGATGGTAATATTAATGACAGAACTATCCCAGGCTTACCAGATCTAGAGAAAACACTTTACAGAGGTAAGGAAATAAACAAGTCTTAAAATAATATTCTAGTATTGATTTTGGGGGATGTCTTAAAAATCTGTATTAGTTTTCAATATCCCAATTTGCCCTGCAAAAGATACCTTTTTCTGGAGACTTGTATTGCACTAATCTCCACATACGTGGAGTATGTTGCAGTCATCTTTAGGTACTAATGGCTGAAATATATGCTCTGGAAATCAATTTACCCTGACACAGAAAGTCTGCCTTGATTTGTTTCAAACATGCAGAACACAAAAAGCTGCAGGCAATTCATTCATGCAATAAATACGTTTGCTATCCTGGTGGCTTTTTAAAAATCGGCAGGTTAGGTCTTTAATCATTTTTAAAACTGATTATGGTGATGAGAAATGCAGCAAAACCAACTTTTTTGATTGATGGAGTTTTATTAATGGAAAGCTTTTATTGTTATATGTTTAATTTTGAAGCTACTGACATGAAATGTTGTAAGTACTATGTATGACTGAATTAAAATTTCATTTTAGATAGTGCCAATCCCCAAAACCTCAGCCTGTCTCCTTCAATCACACTTTACACGTTCAGCCATCCATTTGGCACTGGCACAGCATTTATATCAGGTCTCATATACAAATCTGAAAAAATCCTCTGAATTCACATAAGAAAATGGTTTTATGTTTGTGGCACAACTTATAAAATTGATTGAGAGCACACTGAAGATATTTACAATAAACTCATAATTACACCTTGAAAAAGTATCTATTTATTATCAATTTTGGTATTATTTATCATTATGAAACATTTCTCACTTCATTTTCCACAGCCACAAAAAACCTTAACACCTAGTATTTAATTATTTTGATTCAATGTATATGTCCAAAAAGGGATGAGCACCACAGGAATAATTAAAGCACAACGGAAAATGGGAGGGCTAAAGGCAGTACTGAGCGAAACAAACACAAAGCACAGCTATGATGTGGGACCTGACCTACCACCTTTCATCAAACAATTTTTCCATAAGGAAACAGGGTCAATACAATGAATGTAGCATGGCCTCAAAAGAATCTATCCTTCTCTGGACATTGGTGTGTCCACTCTGATGTCCTAAAATAGACCTCTGCTTGCTACTGAACACAAGTTGAGCATGAATATGCAAAGGGAGCCTTCTGTCACCCTGCTAGCAGAGAGGGAATGAATGGAGACATGTAAAGGACACGGGCAGGATACTTTTGGGCCCCACCAGATCACTACTTGTGTTCCTTTTCAAGGCCATTTGTAAAGAGAGTAACTTAAAACATCTCTAAATTATTCAGAGAGTCTAGGCCTTCATGCAGCTGACAAACAACTAGGGAGCATTAAGTTTACCTTTGGAGGCTTTCCACAGCTCTCCAATGGGGTGTCTGGCAGGGCTGGATCAGCAGGACCTCCTTCTCTTCTTGTGCAGTCCATGGGCAAATTCAGAGAGGAAGCCGGATGCTTCTTTCCCACATAGAGATAGTTTCAAAACTAGTTTTGTACAGCACAAACGAAACTGCAATGAAGATTTATATTTCTAACTGTAAAAAAAGTAGTACTTGCCAATGCCAAAGAAAGGCAACAAGTTGAAGATGGTTTTGAATGTTTTTGTACTTTCCTCCAGATAGAAAGAGCAGCTTTTAAAATCCATTCCAATGTTATTTGGAACAAACCCAAAGAAATATAATGGTATATATAAATTCACCTTTGAGTCAGCATCTCGTGTTTCAGCACTTCTAGTCACAGCATCTTTCAGAACAGTACATCATCCATATGCTTCATGCACATCATTTACCTTCTCAGTAAATCAGAAGATGGATGCTAAAATCCACAAAGCAACCTTAAAAAATCCCCTGCTTTTCTAGCTGGTTTTATTGATACTTATGGCTGAGCATATTTTGTAATGGCAGATGGCAACTTCTCCCTTATAATTCAGATGAACAAGCAACTGGAAATAAGAAAAAGGTTATCACACAAGGCACTTTTGCAGCAGTTAACAGTAATATTCCAAACTAATGTTGAAAAAATATATGTAGATACAACAAAGAAGAAAAAACTCCTTTTCATTATAATTCAAAGAAGTATGGGAAAGATATAAAAGCATCATATGGGTCCCAATCTCACAAGAACCTCAAAATTATGCCTTTGTTTTAAGGAAATGGGTGGGGTTGGGTAGATTTTTTGTTTGGTTGGGGATTTTTGCCACTGAGAAATAATCTCAGCATCAAGCTTCCAATAAAACAGATTTACTTAGCTAAAGGAAAACAGCCAGGAATCATTATGAATGTACACAGTAACTGGTGTCTTTGTGAGCTTTTTTATAGACATCATCCTTTGAACTTTTCTTTAGATAAATTCTTCAGATTAAGGAAGCATAACTGACACAGCTTGCTAAATGTCATATGGTGCATTATCATGCTTCTTTACTTCTGTACACTCAAATAGCAGATTTTTACGGGTTTTAGGCCTGCTGCTACCACTTTACCTGTGTGGACTATGATCCACACATATCAATAATGTTTAATAACAGTTATTGCTTGTCTTTGGGACCTTCCAAACCACGTGATGGCATTCAGTCCTTAATCATCCTCACATCCCACTAGTATGATGACTGCTCTTTCTTATTATAAGAGCATGGTTAATAGAGCAAAATTAAGAGAGCACAGAGATATTTACACTTAGAGTTTGATAAGAATGCTTTGCTATGTAATTCTATCTGCTTGGTTGGGGTTTTGTACAAAACTGAGATGAGCATCACCAGCTAACTTTGAGTGTGTTAATGCTGCCACCACTCCCTCTGACTTTCAACAAGATTTGCATATCCTCTGCCCTCCCAGACCTTCAGAATCACAGCTTTAATACCATAAACATATTTTTCCAAAAGTATTCTTACTCAAAAATCATCAGCTTCATACTCACAGCCTGTCCTTTTCATTATCTGCATCTAAGCACCCTGGTTTAAACCTGACCATTTCTGTTCATATTTTATGGACAGCAAATTTTCAAACCTTCTAGAGGTCAAGAAGGAAAGAGAATTTGCTGTGTTTCTAAATAATCCCTCTGATGACGGTTGTAAATATTAATTACTAGGTGAAGAGCTATACCTGTTCTTGTTGAGGGTTCTGAATGTAATTGGATTTCTCCCTTCCATTAGACTAGGGAGAAAATTAACCCCATAATTCATCTGGAGAATAAGAACTTTAGGAACACTGTGAGTTTGCTGCTTGTGACTGAGCTGAAGGGATGCCAGCTTTGAAACATTTGTTCTTGTCCAGTCCCGACGTCTTTATTTGACTTTGAGCTTCTACATTAAGCAAATATGTTTTTCAAGGTGCATTTTATAAATTAAAAAAGTAAATGAATGTGATGCATGTGATGGAAATGAATTTATCTTGCATCTTGAAATGTAGCTGTGGGTCTCAATATTTGAGTAAGGCAGTGTCTTCATCATATCATTCCTTCAAGTTCAAGCACAAGGGCATAAATTATCAATGATTCCATCCTCCTGGCCTGGTTGTATTAAAAAGCTACTCAAAAAATAGTAATAGCATTAATTACTCAAAAACCCTAAAATCATGCATTTATTAAGCTATGTAGTATTTTGCAAGATAAACAGAGGTATACTGGAATAACTTCTCACAGCAGTGGAATTTAATCATTTAGGACAGGAATCATAGAGCATAATTTCCAAATAAATGTTCACCCAGAAATCTGAGAGGCAGAAGGTGTCTTCAGGAAGAGCACCCAGTCTTTACACCATGGTCCTGAGTAGCAAATGGTTCTGCAGACTTTAGGAGGAGCTGAGTTGCAGAATAGAAGGTGCCATCAATCCCTTTGCATTAAAGGCAGAGGTTTCCTCCTTCCCAGTGCATCTTTGTAAGCACATGATTGCTCGTTTTTTTTACTTTTGGTTGACATTCTACTTCCACACTGTAAAATAGTTTGTGTTTAGAAATAACAGTAGTTAACTGTAGCATTTGTATTAAAACGTCTTCCAGAGAACTTAATCTAAATAGACTGGATTGTTTTGCTATCACTTTTGAACATTTGTTCTCTAAAGAAGCAAAAGAACGTCAAGAAATTTGATTTCCAAGTGTAATCTCTGAGAGGACCTACTGACTTTAGCATTTCTTGTATTGTTTGGGTTTGCACCGCTTTGACACAGATTCTTTTACACTCTTTTCTTCAGATGGAGTGAGAGTTTCCATCCTCTCCAGCTGCCCCAGGAGCACTACTGCTCTTTCTTCACTGTGTCAGCCCACCCAAGCAGAGGTTATGAACTGGTCAATTTTACCATGGTGGCTCTCAAACATGAAATTTTAGTCCTTACCTAATTGATTTCATGGCAAAACAAGAAAAGGAGATTTACCCATTTTGTGGGATTCTTCCTGGATGTTTTAAGACACTAGAGCCTGCAGCACTAGGGACACCCAGAAGAACTCTAGAGACAGAAGTAACACCTAGAAGGTAACAGATAACTTCTTTCACTTCTTGTCTTGTGGAGGTACCTCACCATCCAAAGCCTCAGACCCCCAGACCTGTGAGGAAATACAGCAACTTCTCCCCTGCGCCCTGGCTAGTGGCTCCACAGCACCCAAAGATATACAAAGAGGGCCAAAGCTCTCTTTTTAGTCAGCACTAACATTTTAGAGAACAGTGATTTCTTAGCGGGACAACTTCTTGCATGTTTATTCACAGAAAGTCTCCAAAACCCCAGAATAGACAGCAGGACTTAGAGAGGAGGATGAGTAATTCAGTGGGTTGTGTTTAGTAAGGAATAATGATATCCTTGCTTGGAGAAGCATGTTTCCTATGTTTGTTCCTCATCTGATGGCAAACTGCCTGTAATTACTGCTATTGTACCATTGGAGAGCAGGGGGATAGGAAGCAGTGGAGTTGACAAGATTAACTAATTAGACTTCCAGTGGACATGCAAACAAACTCGGAAGACAAAGAGCTATTCAGGCAGACGTGGTGACTGAAAACCAAGCTTCAGCCCTCCCACTAGTCCTGGCTTCCAAGACCACACGTGTTGGCCTGGACACTGATCTGTGCTCCATGTCAAGCCACAGTGATGCTTGACTGGATCCCACACTGCATATGATACGTTGCTGGGCAACTGAAATTCATTTAGCAGAATTTAATTTCCTTTATATTACTTTTACTCTGTAACATACAGGGCTGAGTAACAAATTCAAACACTGTGCTACCAGGAAACAATTTGATTTCTGTTAAACTTTGCTTTGGAGTAAGCATAAAAACAACCAGAAGAAAGAAAGGAGGGAGGGAGGTGCAATACAGACCAACATTTTGACCTAGCTTTAAGTTACAGTGAAGCAATAGAATGTCACAGTATGCTAATTATTTAATCAACCCACATCTTCTCTGCTGTTCATGTATTATTCTGACTACCAATCGAACACCATCTGCCCTCACAGAAAAATGTTCCTGCAACATAAAGAATATTTAGCTGGCAAGAAACTATCACCATGTTCACACTAGAAAGTCTTGAACCTGAGAAAGCTTGAGGAACTTTGGGTATTCAAAAAATCTCCTGCTCTCTCTTAGCCTTCTTTTAGAGAAATGGATGATTTCCATTTGAATTTCAAATAATTGTTTCCTTAATGGATAGGAAGCCAAACGTTGGAATCTAGCATTCCTTTTAATGAAAAATTTCTGTCACTTGGAGAAGCGTGGGAAGCAACAGCAAGGAGAGGGAGAGGGAAGGAGGAGGAGGGGAGGCAGCTCCGGCTCCTCTCATCCTCTCCGCTCCAGCAGCGTTTCCCTCTGGGCTCTCTCGCCTGGTCACCAGGCTGGCCCTGGATGGACTCAGGCTGGAACCCAGTGCTCTCCTCCCCAGATCCTGTCAGGAACCCTTTGGGGACCTGCTTCTTAACTCTGGGAAAAGGACTCTCTCACTTTATCAATTCTTACCCTTTACTGGATAGCAAATCCTATCAGGGTATGCATTTTATAAGGTCTCAAACAGGGAAACAATGGGCTTTGTCCATGAGAGCCCGATAAAATACTACAGGGAAAGGATTTTGGAAAGGTTGTTTAGTAAGTGGGGATTCTAAGGGGATGTTTACCTTGAACAGATAAAATTAAGCATGAAATATTGCAAAGTGCATTGAATATCATAAAATCTATGCCAAAGGAGGACAGTATTACTTACATTTTAATTTTTTAACTACTAAAATAGATACACAATTGTGACATTTTATCCTAAGTTGCTCCAGTTGGAAGTGCAGCACAGTTGGCCCCTTCATTCTTTTCTAATCAAGCGCTGCCTATGAAGGAATCCCAAATAGGTACAAGGATTTCATGTGCTATGACAAATACCAAGCACATAGGCAGCCAAAATGTCTTTGGGTGCTGTTTAGATGCAGTTTTTGGAAACAGTCCCACCATCTTTAGTTAATAGATGACTTAGCAGGCTGATGGTGAGTCACTCCTTCACACCCTTCTGTCTCACAGCCTGGCACGGAGCACCTAAGTGCACACCTCACCTGCCAGAGCAGCCGACAGCGTTAGAGCAATGTTCCCTTTCCCAGTGAAGAGCCATTGATAAAGCATGGATGGATCCACCTACCAGAATAAAAAAAAATGGGCCACAGAACAAAAAAAATGGGCCTCGACGTCTCTGTTGTCCTTACTCTGAATTCCTTGGAGCAGGCCCAAGGATTTCCAGTGGGACTGGAATTTGGCCCAGTGTGCCACACTCCCATAAAACACAACTGTCTATTGGTTAAACAATGCCAAGCGTGTCTCAGCCAGATGCCTGTTTACAGACTACTGAGAGAGAAAAGAAGCTCTCAGATGCTATTGCTTGGCTTTGCAGGATGTAGGACATTAATTATGTACAAATGAAATGATCACAAAACAGAGATGAGCCACATAACTTGGTTTGCCTGCAATTCCTGCTATATGAAAAAAATGACTGCACAGGGCTTGGTGAACATTCAGTCTGCATTAAAAAATAAATTATTTTGTTATCTATTTGCTTAAGATAGTTTTTTGCTTTCTTCTGCTCTAAGGGATAATGGACTATAAAATTGGCAAAATTATTGTCCATTTAGCACAAACACTTTCTGCAGTAAAGGAAGAATTCTGGTTCATTTTTCCAAGAAACATTGTTGTGCTAAAAATGTTTTTTCTTTCATAGAAACAGAGAAGTCCAGCGACATGAGATGGCATCCACTGGGAAAGCACAGCTGAGGGAATTGTGGCAGGGTTACCTTAAAGCATGGCCTTCTCTGGGACTTCCCCTGCCTGACTCAATCCAGAGCCCAAGCCTTGCAGGTGTCATTTAACCATGCACAGAGCAAACCCAGCTCTGCCAGGCTGTGCCGGGTCCACCAGGGTCCCTCCCTCCCCATGGGGGAGAGCAGCAGGATGGGGCTGAGCCGGGCTGGGGCAGAGGAGGCAGAGCCTGCTGGTGCTCCCAGAGCCCTGACCACACTTCCCTTTCAAGACACAACCCCTGACCCCCCCCCAGCAATGCTATTTGTCCCACTCCCTGGCACTGATGTGCAGTTTTTCTTCCTACAGCAATGGCAGCAGCACTTCTGCTTCTATTTATGCCAAGAAGGCAGCAAAGGTCACACAAAAACCACCTTCTTGAGCAATGAGTTCCTATACCTTTGTACCATCTCCATTAAAATGTTTCTCCTAATTTTGAATCCTAATTTTCCCTGGTTTTTACCCTATTCACCATAAAGAGCAGACATTCCTGCTCTCTGAACAAGCTTTTGTGCATTTGAGGACCGAAGCATTTCACTTTTCAGTCTCTCTTGTTTTTCAGCCTTCCCTGGACTAATTGGCCCATACCTGCTCTGAGTGCAGTGTCCCAGATTAGATGGATACTCCACTAGCAGGTGTTTGTAAATAAATGTTTTTGAATATACTCGTATAAAATTAAAGAACTCCAAAATATTTTCTATTGCTATCCTTATAGTGCAGACTCCTGTTTAGCACGTGACAACACCACCTTGTGTTTTGCAGATCTATTTTTTAAGCATCATATTTTATTACCTTGTGTTGTGCATTCGTTTATTCCAGCCCAAGACCATGATTTTGATCTTGTCCTAGTTGAATTTTCTTTTTTTTTTTGCTTTTCTTTCCCATTTGTTGATAACATCTGGCATTCAAACCCTGCCCTTTACAGATCCTGAAGCTTCTTATCATTTGCAGATGTAATAAGCACAGGCCTTTGCCCAGCAGTGGCTATTAACAAACCCATTAAAGACCTGCTCCAGAGCAGACAGTGATGGAAAGCTCGTGATGTAATGTCTGCTGCCACTGCTGCCTTCCAGAGATGCTTCTCATCCAGCTGGGCATCAGCTCAGGCCCATCCCCAGGCCTGTGAGTGTTTTCCCAGCTTTCTTAACCAAAATGCTGTACCATACTGCCAGAGCCTTGAAAATCAAGATAAAGCACATCTATGGCTTCTTCTCTGGCCACTCTTTTCTAGAACAAAATGAGCTTGGTGTGATCTAGTTTCTTTTTTTTTTTTTTCTTTGTTGTTATTTTTAGATCAGTCAGTTCTCTGGTGAGTGCTTTCAGGCTGTTTTGGGAATTCATCCCAAAAGTTTTGAGCTGGTGCAAAGGCTTTAAAATTCCCTACCTCTGCTCTACTCCCCAGAGATGCTCTTCTTAAAACAGGCACTGTCCTGGCTTTTTCCCAATCTGCTGGTATCTTGCCTGTCCACAACTGTTAAGAGAAACCCTGCATCACATCTCTGTGTATTATTCAGACATGCAGTCCACCAGGCCTACTTAATCTTAAAATATTCTGCTTAAGTCTCTGCTTACACTTTCCCTGCCCTAAGCTCATCTTATCCCTTTGCCACCAGCATTAACTCCATAAGTATCTGTTCCCTGTGGCTCTCTTTCAGTGAGCATGAACACTGAACCAGCATCAAACACCCAGTTCCTGAGGGTCATCTGTACATAGCACTTCTTTTCCATGAGGAACAGGTCCAATTTTTCCTGGGCTTCCTACAACTAATGGCATAATGATTTTTTCTTGTATCAAGTAGCCTTTAATAATTTCAGGGGACGAAATATGACCTTCAGAAGACCTTTTGAAAAACTTCATGAGAGCTGGTTTCAGGGGATGCTGTTTCTAGAACACCTCAGCTCAAGAAAGCAACATATGGAGATGGATGGAACAAGGGAAGAGCAAAACAATCCTGTAAAACTCAGATGCTGCTGAGCACCTCCCTCTCATCAAATGCATGCCAGAAGTCAGAAAAGAAGGTGCTCGGTGTAGCCATTCCCCTACTGCCAAGACACTGACCAGAGGTCAGAAAAGCCTCTGGGGTACGTAGTCTGAGCCACAAGAAAATATGAAAGAAAGAGTTTGTTTTAAAGATAGTAGAAGGGGAAGGAAAAAAGCAAACCCACACCCCCCCTTTCTTGAACTTTCCTTAATGACAGCGAGATGTTTCTTTCCCAGCAAAAGCTGACTGCTACTCCTGCCACGCCTGATGTCAGCTGGAGGAACAGATGGCTCAATGGTTCATTTCAAACTGTTCATTCAGCCAAACAGCACAAATGGCATTAATTGCCTCACAGTACGAGCAGGGAATGGAGCGCTCCGCATGTCCTCACTGTGAATGACTGGGACTCCTCATCACCATTCCCATCTGACAGGTCAGCCAGGAACTTATCTGTATACTGGGAAAGGTGGGAACAGAGGGAGCACAGCACAAGGAAATGCCTGAGTTACTCTGCAGGTAACAGAAGATGCCCAAAGGCTGACAAAGCCTTTGGCGTGGCTTTGGAATGGGTTCCTCAGCGCAGTGCCACTTGCTGAAGTGTCACTTCTTAACATGAGAATGGCCCCCGCATGAAAGAACTGAAAAAACACATGTAGCCAGAGAGCTCGAAACAAGTTATCCCAAATATATCTTTTGTTTGTTTCTATAAGCTGGGAGCCTTGTATCTGTTTCATTTACTGCTACACATGTGCACAAGCACCTGAAAAGTTCACACCAAAGGTGAGTCCAGGCAAAAAGCTCTCCTTTAGGTTTGATTGCTCTAAACCTTGCCAATAAATTATTTATTAGATACTCTATACCATGCTGAAAAGTCCTGGCCCCTTGCTCACCACTTGCAAGTGAAATGTGTTAGCATTTTGGCTGCTGAAGGCACTTTTTTTTTTTTTTTTGGACCAAGGGAAAAACATTGAAAAATTGCTACATGAGACCAGAAGTTTAAGGATACAGGTTCCCAGAATATGATCACTGATTCTTCTCTGTTGCCCACTGAATATATTTTCTTTATTTCCACAACTTTAGTAAAACACAATACCAGGAAAAGACTAACCTTACTCTCCAGGAGGCCATAGAGGTTCCTGCTACAAAACATCCAGGGAAGTCCTGCTGCTCTTTCCTTTTCTCTGCTTTAGAAGGGCAAAACCACTGTTGTTTTACCACCACAGACGAAACATCTGTACCATACCTGTGTGTATTGCATTGCTGCTTGAGCCGCTCCTCCAAGAAAAAAAACATGAAAGACAAGGGTGAAATTAAAAATAAACAGCAACACATGTGCAAACCGAGACCTACAGTGAACTATTGTGGTGTAACCCTCCCTAAATTGGCAGCAGATGTGTTTATTGTAAATGAGTGACACCTGAAGGGCAACTCCTGCTCTACCTCTCCTGCTTAGTGGGGACTCCACACCTTCCTTCATTGCTTGTTTTGAGCTGGCCTGAGACCTCACAGGTTTCTACAGGAGAGAGGCTCTTCACTGTTTTTCCTCCCTTAAGCAGAAGTTAGCAGAAGGGAAAGGATACCTGATTGCATCTCACTAAGAAAAAAAAAGATGTATTTTGTACCACTACTTTTCTTCCCTCTTGCAAAACTTTGGGGGAAAACCCCCTGGATCTGAGTTTCTTTCACACTGTTCTGTACCTCTAAAAGAAGTGCAGCAAAATTCCTAGAGTCCAGTCTTCTCCCAGGAGGAAGCTTTGCACTTGGTGCTCTGTACCTGGCTGCTTCAGTCACGCTGTCTTGGTGGTGCTGACAGCTCCTTGTGCACTGCCAGGAACACCCTGACCCTTGTGCTTGCCCTGGGGCTCCCCACACTGTGACTGCTCCCAGAAACAGAGACTTGCCCTGCTGTTTTCCCTTCCAGAAGCACCTCATGTGGCACATTTAGGTGCTCAAATCTGGAGCACTGTCATTTAGTCTTCCTTCTTTGGAAAGAGGACCTTACCAGGATTCTGACTTCTGCTTCAGTTCTTCTCATCCCTGTGGACAAGGTGGGCTTCTTTGTGCCCATGGGCTAATTCCACCAAACATTCTCATGGCTGCAGTTCAGGTGAGCTGTTTCACAAAGCTTGTAAGCACATCAAGAGCTTCTGCACCTCCACCTCTGCATGATCTCTCCTTCCTTTGGACTCAAGCAAGCAGCTTCTGAAGTTACTGGAGAACTTCCAGCTTGGAGCAGGAATTAATTCAGACACTAATTTATTCCTTTGGGGCTCTTTTCCTGGGTTAGCTGCATTTTACCAGTATTTAACTGCATTCCACCCAACTCCGCTGACAATACCCATGTGGGAGAATGGGAGGGAGAAATGAAGCACAAAGCAGCCTGAAGGATCTGGAATGGCAGAAGAGGTGATGCAAATTACCACTGGCTCTTCCCCTGCTCTGGGAGAGGGCAACAGAGCAGAAGTAAGCCGAGCTTAAGACCTGCAAACTCAAATGTCATTTTTTTAGTTAATTTAAACCTGTCCTTTAATTTAACAGGGAAGGGGTGAGACCATGCTTAGGGCCAGTTAATTTCAATATTTATGTCACAGTGCTGTGTTCAGTGATGTCTAAGAAACATGAGCTGTCAGAAAACCTGGCTTATTCTCCAGTTACTCAGCACTGGCTGCACCAGAGGAACCCATATGGCTTCTTTTCACGAAGACACCTCCTGACTGATCATCCATTTCTTGATGCTCCAATGGGCTTGTCTGGACAGGTCTTCCCTGTTGAGCCCAGCTCCAAAAAGCTGCAAGGCCAGGTATGCTCCCCTCCTTTCAAATTCTTCCCCAGGCTAAAGGAGCATTAATTCTTTGATTAAACTAATGAGTGGGGCCAGACCAACACACAGAATAATGCTGGAGAGGGAAATGTGATCGTTCATGCTACAGAGATAGTCAGCAGAGAACATGGCATGGAGTAACTTAGAGGTTTTTGTTGCAATGAGTTGCTGTGATCCTTCCAGCCTCACCAAATAATTTAGAAGCCCCCCCTTATCAAGGAACTTTTCAAAAACCTTGTAAAAGTACAAAAGTACAAAGTTAATTATATTAACTGGTTCCCATTTATCCATGTCAATCTAGGCTCATGACTTCATACAAAACTGATTCTGCTTTTCCTACTTTTATTTAAAATATATGTATTTTTAAAACTAAATATTGTTTACTAACATATTAATTAAATGTCAGTGAGGGCTTTTGACACATGACACCCAGGGCAAGTAAATAAAATGGAAATTTCTGCTTCTTTATTAGTAATAACAAGGTACTGGTAATGGTTTTTCAGTTACGGTCCTAGCTACCAAGTCTCCCTTTTGTAAGAGCATAAAGGAGGGACTAATAAGAGACCTTACAGCATCCTGATAAACCTCTGGTTTAGCAATTCTGGCAACATCTCTTTAGATTTATGCCACTGTCAGTGGTAAGGGTTTGACCTTGGAAATGTAATGTCATGTAGGACTTCAGTGATTTTCCTGTTTTGTCTGAAAGAACAAGGCCAAATTCCTGTTTTTACTTGCAGCTACATAATTATATTGTCAGCTGTTCCATGTTTACAATCCTGTTTTTGTCCTATGTGTTGTTTTTCTGTACCTTACATTCATCTCTCTCATGTCTTTTACTGAAATTCCTGCACCTCTCTCACATAATCAAATATTTATTCCTTAAGTACCACTCAATGTTATGGCCAGTCCCTCATCTCCATTCAGGTAACCAATTTCCATTACCAGCTCACACCTGTAAGCTGTTTATCCATCCCAGAGCTGGTGGTCTCAGCCCAGCTCCCAGTCCACCTGATAAAACAAGCAACCCCCAAGCACCACTGAAGCTAATGGTTAATTAAAATACAAGCAGCCCTGAGCTATTTAATTACCCTTTACTGTCAAGCTCAGCACAGAAGATGAGATTTTAAACCACAGGGACTGAACTATGTCTTGGATCTAGTGTGGGCAAAAGCACCCTGCTGGCCAGGAGGAGCTCTGGCTCCAGTAATACACGTGTATCTTAAATCCTGTGTGGTGTTTTCCAGTCAGGCTTCTGGCTTTGTGCCTCCCTCCTGGGCTGCAGCCCGGCCCAGCTCAGCCAGCACACCCAGCAGCACCTTCACCTTCCCTGTGGGATTAAGGGTCACCTGGCATCTGCAGAGGGGAAGATGAAGGCTCACCCCAGTGACCTCCCCCAGGGCACCTGCTCCCTTCCCAGTGCAGAACTGTGGCAGCTCTCTGAGCAGACCCCTGTGGTGAAGGGAGGAGCCCTCTCTGCTGCCTCCAGGCAGACAGCCTTGGGGCAGCCCAGCCAGGTGGGGGACAGCAGGGGCTGACTGCATCCTCTCCTTGCTCACACCCCTCTCCCTCTCTGCACAGGCTGCTCCTACGTCCCCCCATGATGGTTTCTCAACTGCCCCCTCCACAAACTGTTTCATCAGACACACTTGGTTACCAAGCCCAAAGAATCCCCAAACCCTGGAGAGTAACTCCTGGGGCTGAGGCCATGGAGCATGACTAATGCAGAGCTGAGAAACCCTGGCAGCCTGTGACAGCACAGCTGTAAAGTAATTGTTAATTCTGCTGTTGTTAACAGGAATGCTCCAATTTCTCTCTCATGTGATTCGTCCCATGTTTCCCAATAACTGCTGCAAAACCAACAACCTGCCTCTTCACGGGAGGCAGCTCTCCAGTGTGGAAACAGACTGTCCTGAAGTCACCTTTCCCTCCCTCCTCCACATTAATACAGGCAGCAGCAGAAGGCTGGCTCCTATCCCGCAAACACATTTTCAGAGAAAAAAAAAAAGCCTTTTTGTAATCTTTGAAAGGAGCAACAAAATGTAACAGACCTCTTATCCTGATTAGGTTTTGCTAGTGAAAAAAATATCCATTAGAACATGAACTCTTTAGCTACAAGAACAATTTTCCTACAGAGACAGGTATGTCTTTCTCTTGGTCATCCATTAGTAAGATTTCCTTAGAAATTTCCTGAGGCAGGAGATACTAAGGAGAAATTCTTGTCTAACATCTTAACACCAGTTATTTTTACCCTTGGGTTTGAATTTCCCAAAGCTAGGTGCTAATTGGCACCACTGTGTCAGCGGCCAGGGCCTGGAACAGGCAGTCAGCTCTCACGCCATGGTACAGCACATTTCCCAAAGAATACAGGATTAGTTGTCAGTACTCTGAGATCCTCCTAAAACAATGACCAAAAAATGGATTCTTAAGAATACCATCACCCTCACAAAGGTATGGTACTGAGGTCAAAATGAACAGGAAATTGTTTTACATTTGTTTTGTCGAGATGAGTAATTACTCATCATTGGTGCATTCTTGTGAAAAAATGGAAAATACTCACCCTGCAGAGACTGCATGCTGTCAAGTATAAACAGGTAAAATATCGTATTTGCTAATGCCTTTCTTATTCCATTTTTGTCAGAATTTGAACAAGAGTTGAACAGTTTAAAAAAACCCAACCCTTTAAATTCCATTTCTAAAACTTAATGCCCCCACACAAATGCATTAGGGTTCAGCCACCCCTCTGAAAGCCACATTATCACCAGGAGGATGGGCTCCAAAGTAACTCATTTGGAGCCAGCTGTTGTCCCAACAAACGAAGCATTTGTATCCATGAACACACAACCAGGATGGGCCAAACTCTGACCTTGATGCTCACCATCCCCCAGTAACTCACTGTCTCTGGAACCAGTCTTGAACAAACCCCTGCACTAGGGAATTATTTAAGATGATAAAAAAGGGACCTTCACACCAGCACAGAGAAGAGCTCCCCATATCAGCAAACCTGTTTGACCCACTACCACAGGCTGCTATGCAGAATTCCTGCCTAGGATCAGTGCTGGCTGATGAGGCTCCCTACTAAGGCAAGTAAGAATTTGTCAGGGCACAAAACCCCCATGCATGAGCTCTCCAAGGCTCTGTGCTGGCAGCTCTGAGCACCTATTGAATGCAGTCAAGAGGCATTTACACACTGCTTTGGCAATCAGTGAGTTATAATTAGTAATCAACATCAGAAATGTGACACTGGTATATACATTTCAAATTTCCAAGTATGCTTGTCTTAGGAACAAACCCAGGTAGCTGATAAAAAAATCATGAGGGCCTCAGTCTACAGTCTGGCCTTACTCCCATCAAGGCACTTTGCTTTTAATTTCAGTGTGGGAAGAAAAACATTTGCAGAGTTAAGGCTCTGGCACAAAACTCTTGCTGCTTCTTTAAACAGGAGCTGCACTGCATCATGTTATCTCCCTAAGCAGCTATCCCACTTTAGCTTCCTCAGAGGTCAACTATTATCTCTGCTAAGTACATCCGGTGTAGAAAGGAAATTCCTTAATCCTATTTTGTGCGCTTGTTTTCATATGCACAGCCATAACCCTCCCACATCCAGCCTGGGCCATAAAATAAAAATCCTTGATTGCCACCTCTGCTCTATGCTGTTCAAGAGACAGATGTCCACCAGGAGAAGTTTGCGGGGGTTGGCTCTTAATTCTTGCGTGCTACAGCAGAGGTATGTAAAATTAACAGACATTACTTAAAATGCAAAGCAAGAAACTGCATGGATTTTCATGTCTACTAAATGATAACTACTGGAGTTCACAGCTTTTGAGGAATACAGGAATTAGGAATATGACAAAAATTGGCAGAAAGTATGTGCCTCATTTACTCAAGGAGTATATTTCACTTTGGTGTATTTACTTAAGCCTCCTAGACAAGAACTCCTCAAAGCTTATTACAGGATGTCTCCTTCTTGCATTTGGGCTGACGCAGGGCTCACCTGCTCCTCCGGAGAACAATCTTCCTGCAGTCCTAGCACGTGCTTACCAAAACTAATCCTTCTAATTTTAACTCCCTTTAAATTAGATCTAGCTTCCTGGAAGGAAAAAAAGAAAAAAGCAGCACCATGATGCTTCCATGTCCATCTGCAACCACGATGAGAAAAACCAGACAAACCAACCACCTCACCTCCACCTGTGGTGCCAGATACCACCCCACGGGGATTTGCAATCCCCTGGTTTTGTACTTATCCCTGGCAAAACTGACCAGCCAGAGGGTCGGTTGGAAATAGGAGGCAGAGATATTTAGGTCACTCCAGGAAAAAATACAAACCCATAGCTCCTACCCAAGCACATTTAAGGATTCTCATAAGTGTCAACTTGAAGCAAGTTCAACTCTCATTCAGCAACACGCTTGTGCTATAGAGGCCTTGCCTGCACCTCCCTTGTGCAGGCTTACAGAATAGTGACTCATTAAATACTTGGGCATTTTTCTTATCCTAGACAGGAAGAAAAACTTTCCTTTGAGAAAATAAAGGTGAGTTTGCTACATCCGAAAATGAAATGAAACAGTCCAACCAAAAGCTATTTATCACTGCATGAATCTTTACTGACTCATGAGTTTTTTAATATACATGAAAAATAGTTCTGGATTGATTTTGTTTCTACACAGAAAACACCTCCTAAGCCCTGCTTTTTTGAATGACATCCTTCGTTCCTTGTTGGGCAGAGTACTGAAATACAAAATTTAATACTATAAGAACAATTTCAACAGAACATTTAACAAAAGGGAGTAAAAAGTTTAATACTTTTTTAAAAAGCAATATAAAAATCTGCATTAGGAGTAAAATGCAGGTCCATCCAACCATCCACTCTGTAGAATCACTTAATCATTTTCTCCTGTAACAAAGAGGTGCACATTCTTCTTGGACTGTAGCATTTGAGCGGTGCGGTCTATGCCAACCACTGCAGCCAATTTCTGAGCATCATACTTAGAGTAGAGCACAGTACAAGTCCAAGTAGCATCCACCCCATTGTCTGTGGCCTTCAGCATGTTACAAATCTCACTGTAGAAGTGGGAGTATGTTGGTAACTCATAGAAAATGAGGTTCCTAATGCCTTTTATCGTATACCTGTAGCAGAAAAAATAAAAACAAAAAAATCTGAGGCAAATTTTACAAAATATGCATCTTAAAACATCAGTCCTCTATCAAGTCTTCCAATTCCCATCAACCTCAATGCACATCAGCTGTAGCTCAACTTTACAAACCCTGTGTCATGGACTGAAGACTAAACAGAGAAGTGGAATTTAGGGGGAAAATCTCACACTGCCAGGCACAATGACTTCCTCTAAAGTACCAACCACCACCAATTTATGAAGTGGTCAGCTTCTGCAGCTTGGATTTTAATACAGTGAAGCCTGATCAGACCAAGCCTCATGAAACTTTTCGTATTTGCCAAAACATCTGCTAATAGAAAAAAATCCTGTTCCATTAGGAACTTGAAAACAGCTCCAGGCAGGAGAAAACAGCTCCAGGCAGGATGTAACAAATTTTCCAAATGGCCTCAGCTTGCTGTATTGTATTATTGAACCAATTATATACTCCTTCCAAAATTTTATACAATTACTGTGGCACAGATGAACACAAATAAAAGGCCCAATGAATCCCATTTGCAGGCTGTATCATCCTGTCCTGACATCACTGGAACTTGGCAGCACTTAGCTTCCTGAATAAAGCTTTGCTCATAACAAAATATTAAAGTCTCTGCAAAGGGACTGCTGACAACAGGCAAGAACTTGAAAGTAAACTTAACAACTCTTACTTCAGTCAAAGAAGTCCTCAGAGGGATCCAACAGATTCAAAAAGCAGCACAGCCCATCTATGACTAAGGTCAGACTCTACCTTCAGAACAGCACACACACAACTCAGAGGGAAAACTCGGTCCACAACTCACCTCTTGTAGAAGTGGAAACGCTCAGTGAACAGTAAGAACTGCTTCTCTCCCTTGAGAAAGAAGCGCCTTGCTCTGCAGACAGCAGCCTTTTTCGTGTACTCACAGATGTGAGTGAAATTCAGGTCCTCTTTCTTGAAGTAGTTTCGGAGGCGCACGTAGTCGAAGTAGGACGGGACGTAAATGAGCGTGTGGGACATGATGGCGTCGCGGTACTCGGGCAGAACCTTGTCGATGAAAAACTGAAACCTCAATTTAAAAAAACAAATACGTTTTAACCAGAGTGAAACTTCAGCTTTCTAATACTGATAGGAGCTCAGACAGGAGTATCATCAAACAACAGACTGTCAAAGATTTTCACTACATTTTTCCTTCTTTTAACTTCACAGGATTTCTGCATGTGTACAAGATAAAAGGTTTTACCAGCACTACACAATTGTGGTAGAGATTGGTATTTCTTCCCCAGACTGTATTCTCCAGTGCCTTTGGCAAGGAGAAGGTCAGTATTCCCCTCCACCTGTGCAGAGCTCAGTCTACACCTGAGGACTAATGAAGATGTACTTGTGTGGTGAACCCACGGTGTGCTCTGCAGTATGCTCCACTAAATCTGAAATTGCAGTCATTAGGGCACAGCAAAACAGCCTGAGACACACAGTACCTTCCATCTATCACAGAAGTTACACTGTTGGCTTCTAATCTCCGAAAAACATGAGGAAGCTGGACCACAACGTGGCTGATGGAGCCAGTGAGCGGCACGTTGCGGACGGCCACCTGTGAGAAGGAAGTAGGATGTTTAGGGAAGCAGCATTCCAAAGGCAGGCACACTGCAGCCAGCTTTCTGCAGCTCACATCTGACAGCACAAGGCTATTTTTAAGAAAAACAGTGCACAAGGCTGTTTTTAAGAAAGCTCCAATACAAAGCTACAGTCATGATAGACAAACCAGGTCTGTTATATGCACGATGACTGCTTATGCCCTGAATCCCGTATATTTGGGATGGTCTCCTGAAGTTTTTACTTTTCCTGTTTCTTTCAAAATACTAACAGTTCATGCATCTTACACAGCAGGAGATAAAAAAAGGAAGCAGATGAACTCTCCATTTAACAACAAAGTAAGTAAAACAAAATAACTCGAGTCTGTCAAATTAAAAAAAAACAAAATCCGATTTCTGACATGAAACAGCAGCTACTATGAAAGAAAAGTACCAAATAAGCATCACTGCATGAGGAGCAGTTCTTTAATGCCTCTGGCACAATGTCACGGAGATTCAGACTGAAACATTTGGGTGAGGAAAATGATAGGCACACAGTCTTTCAGCAACTGAGTTACAGAATTTTTCTGCAGATTGGGTTTTCTCTTCCTCTCCCCCTCCCTTCCACACCAGCATTCCAGCTCCTCTGTGAACTCACCTGCCCGATGTAATTGAAGCAATGTTTGTTGAAGACAGAGTTAATCTGGGGGTCCTGGAGGGCACTGAACAGCAGCGTCTGCCGGTAGTACTTGGACCAGTTGTTGAGATTCAGCATCCGCACTCGGGAAAAGTCCACCCCGTGGGAATCCAGAGGCAGCAGGTTAATGTGCTTCATCAGGTGCTGCACAGACAGATGAAGGCACATCACTGCTGACATCCCTGACTGCCTGAAAAAGCCTTAAGTGCAGTGGGAAAGAGGGCAGGGACCAGCAAGGCAGCAGAGAATATAAACAAGCAGCATCTCCTAAGACACCACTGTCTGGACTTTACTGACCACAGCAAGAGCGATTTACTTGATTTCCTGCCACAGAACTGAAAGCTACCATCTCTTTAGCCACCAGGAACAGTAACTTTCTAATCTTCTCCTGGGGCAAGTATAATGGATTTGTTTGTATTAAAGTCAATGGGCCCAAGGTTTCTGAGCTAAAAGAAGCCCAAGCACAGCTCAGCTCTCATCGCATTCGTGTAGAGTTTGAAGAAATCCACCGCATCTTGCTCTCAGGGAACAATGTCTAGGACTGGCATCCCCGCCACCACTTGGCAGGCAGTTGCACCCAAAGGGAAAAATAGAAAACAGGCTCCAAGACTCATTCCTTGGATATTGTGTAGGCTCATGTGCCCTTTCTGCGACTCCTGAGGGAAGAAGACCTGGACTCATCCAAAATGCAAGTGACATCATGTAGTCAAAACTTCTAGTCTAGGTACCTCAGAGGTGTTTTTATGTGGAAAAGAAAACCCTACCATTTCAATCCTGAAAACTTCTACTAACCAAAAGCCAAAAAGCAGGGGTACTGCTGCAGACTAGCCACAATTGCCACTTGCATTAAATGTACAGGAAACCCTTCGTACTGTTTAACTGTGCACATGACTAATGCTTAGTATCTCTGCAGTCAGTGAAGACATGCACCAGCTCCTTTTGCTTTCTGGAGGAACCTGAATTAGCCTGCACAACATGGCTGCAATCTGAGACACTGGGCAGTCAGACAGCTGGCATGATTTCTCCCAGATGTGATTAAAGGAATCACCATTCTCAATGCTGCAAGATAATTAAAAGTGTCAAAATAAACCACCTTTGATGAAATACAGTACTAAAGCACCAAACTAAGTTTTAGAGAGAACATGTTCTGAATACTACCCAAAGTCTGTAGAAAAAAATATTCTTAGTATAAGGAAAATATCAGAGTGGAGAGAGGAAAAGAAATGAACATCCACGTCTAGAATCAAGTCAGTAAAAAACAGCAATACTGCTCACTGCCAAAACTGAGCAACGTCAGACCAGTAAGACACAGCACAGCACAAAAATGAATACATATATGGAAAACTCACCAGAACATGTTCCCAGTTCTGCATCAGGTAAATGTCTGCTTGATCAATTATGAGGATTTCTATTGATGACAGAAAATCAAAGTCTCTCTTCTTCTCCCCCTCTGCGCCAATGACAGTCCTGATGCCCAGGGGAGAGGCAATGATGATGTCTGAGGAGTAGAAGGGTGCATAGAGTCTCATGCTCTTCTGCAGGATCGCAACCCCTGTCCAACAACACCAACAGCAACTTCTCAGTTAACATCAGTTATCAACCACATTCTTCCAGGAGGCTCTGGAACAGTAATTTCCCCCATTTCCTCTCCCCACACTGGTGAATACAGCTGGACACAACTAACCTGTCTGAAAGTCTCCTTTCCCCAAGCAGCGCTTACCCACCCTACCCCCATTTGACAAGCATTTGGAAAATTTTCATGTAGTTTGGCAAAGCATTTCTGTATTATTTTTTAAAGATTTTTCATAATCTGAATGAAAATTTTTAACTGAAATGTATTTTTTCTGATTTTCTGCTGAACAGGGGAATGAGGAGACTGAACAACTTAAAAAAAAAAAAAAGCACAAATTATTAACTACTCCGTTCTCCCTGAATCCTGAACTTTGGGTATTACAGTAACTGTTACTTTAATCTGTCATGGAAAATTTGGGGTGGATCTCTTGATTATCAACTGCCTTTATTCACAGGGCTGAAAGATTTGCTACTAAACCACAAAGGACAAGGTTCTTCATGCTACAGTGACTAAAGTCTTGCACCTACACTGCTTCTCACACCACGTGTTACAGGGTACATTCTGAACCAGCCTATGCATCACGTCTCATGTTATAGACACGAAAGGGAAGGAATCAGAGGAGTTTGTGTCATAACTACGTGGCAGTATTTCTAGAACCCACAGTTTCCAGGTCTTAAAAATGCAGCTAGTGCAGACCACATTCAAACCACCCCCTTCAATATGCCCAACAAAGTCTCTCCAACTTCTCTCCCTGTCCATGTGAAGGCAGATAGCACGGCTTCAGCTGAAGGCCCTTCCAAGAATTTCAGAGAAAGCAGTAGGAACCCCTCCTGCTGCCTATTTCAACCCAAGGATAAACATGGAAAAAGAAAGAAAAAAAGAAAGGTTCAATTGGTTGAATTTCCAGGAAGGAGATATCACTTGTCACAGCTTATACACAGTTTAGAAACATCAAGTCTTTTTTCTGTTTAAAAATGTGAAAGAATGGTGGTTTCAGTAAGGCATAACAAATGTGCTTTAAATTAGATCTTTGTGCAGAAGTAACAGGGTAAGTAACTGCAGCACAGTAAGAAAGAGAAATTATTCTGCTTCTATAATTTGCTTCTGCAAGTTAACAGCACTGAAAGTTTCTTCAATCATGTCTTAACACTTAGTAAGTGGAACAAGCAGAGTGTGGTATGGGAGAGGACTAAAAGGAAAATTATTATGCTACTGAAAGTAAGATGCTCTCAGCCTGAGAGATATTCACTGAGGAAGGAAGAAAGACTGACTGCAACCTGCTCACATCTTCCACTCTATCATTACATTTCTTGGGGTGCCAATTTATCTTTCAAGGTGCAGTATTTCAAAAGCCTCTGATCTGTCAAGTTAAGTTAGAAAAACTGCCTTCTTATCTTAGCAGCTCCAGGAACCAAGCCACTAGCTAGTTTTATGCCTACTGAGTTACTAAACAGATCAGTTTACAATATTATATGAAACACTCTCACATTTTCTGCTTGTCCAACACTCCTACTTGCTGGCTACCCATTTGCTTCCATAAAAACCATGGGAAGCATAGCAGAAAATTCCTTTGCTCAGTACTGAGCTTTAATTTTGTTCCAACCATTACACGAGACATTGTGAACAGGCTAATTAAACCCAAAAGATTTTTTTTTAATAACGTGAAAAGATTTTGCTGCATAATCAAGGCTATCTTCAAAATGAGGTGTGGGCAGTCCTGCTAGAATAAAGCTGTCATTGCATTTTATATGATTCTGAACTTGATGTGAAAATAACTACTTCTCTATTTTCTCTTCCTTTTTAAGCTCTGGCAAGGCAAGAAAGATTTTCAGAAAAATCCCGGTTGCCAGGGCAAAACCAGCAGGAATACCACACAGCCTAGAGTCTCACCAGAACTTCCAGCCCTGATAGCTCTAAGGCATTTGGGAAAAATTTGTAACTTAGCAGTTCTGTACGTGCTAGAAATCATCTGCTCAGTAGGTTATTACCAATTCTGAAGTGGTCATCAATGTTGCCAGCAAAGACAGCTTCATAATCTTCAGGTCTTCTCAGGTTGGGGGGCTTCTCTTCTGGGTCAGAGCCAAACTCCCCTTTGAAGCGCTTTTTGTTACTTACATCTATTTTTTTCTTGTCATTCACTTCGAGGAGACTGATGAAAATATGCACAATCCGCAGAGCACATTCCCTGAAGGGCACTATCATCAGTACCTGTGCAAATCAACAGTTACAGAGAATAACCCATAAAATACGAACACTCGCCATTAAGCGTACGTTAATTAAACTTTTGGCTTGGATCTGCCCCCGTGGGGAATCCCAACAATCAAAATAAGACCATTCAGACAAGCAGCAGGGAGGGAAGATGCACTGGGATGCAGTGCTCTTGAACTGGTCGTGGCCAGCAGCTCAGCCTGGTTGCTCAGCTCACTCAGGGTACCAGGACAGGGGAACTGAAAACTAAGCACGTTCTCCTGTCCTCCCTAATCCCCAGGCAAGTAAGAGCTCCTGTGACACAGAGACAGGGTCAAGGGCTGGCTCTTGGATGGGTGGCAATAGTCTCTGCACAGAACTCCAAAATATACATGGCTAATGGGGGAGTCAACACAGAAACCAGAGACTTGCCAGGCATGCAGCAAACACTGAAACCCAACTCTGGAATTGTTCAACAGGCAGCCGGCACACTGGTGACAGGCTGCCATAGCTGAATCCACCTGGTTATCAACTACAGGACGCTGTGAATCCAGGGAGGATTGGTTTGGGGCCCACTCCCCCAACTATGACAGGTGGCCTTGACAGCGGGGCAGAGATTCTCTGAGGTACTCTCGGGTACAGAAAGATCCTTTTATGCAGGCAAGTCCTTTACAACTGCCTAAGGACAAAAGAATTTCTGGCACATCCCACACTGAGTGACAGCCTACCTACTACCTGCACTGATACTGAAGATTGATATGGAGGCACCTGTCTGCACTGGCAGATTTAAACATGGAAGCAGGAAAACGTGTCAGTCTGTGGTGATAGGGGAACAAAAAAGAGATTAAGTCAAACTCATGGCTTGGCACTGCACCAGGCTGGCTAACAACCCTGAGCTCACTGCTTCTCACATGGCATTTTACCTGGACATCAAGGACAAGTTCCAGGGATGATAAAGGAATGTAGAAAAGCATATGCCCAGAAACCCATTCCCTGAGAGAGCAGCAAAGGAAATACTTGTGGATAAACTACCAGGATGTTTGTACAGCCTGAGCAGGCAGCCAGGGTGGGGATCAGGGAATCAGAGCTCTCTTACCTTAGGCCTGGTGAGCCCCTGATCCCTGTGGTCATCAGTCTCAGTGCCTGGCTTCCGATCCCTGCGTTTGGCATTGTTGCTGAGCACCTGGGCGTTGGCCTTGAGGACATGGTTCAAGGCATGCAGGCAGTAAGCGTGCCGGATCTCTTCTCCGTTGGTTAAAGCATTTCTTTCTGGGTAGAACAAGTCCCGGTATGAATTCATGATACAGAAGAGCTCTCTTTGTAACGGGGTAAAAGAGGAATCAATTGGTTTGTCCACTGCAGACAGAAATTGTTTATTCACTTTTGGCCAAGTGGATTCCAAAGGCTTGTGGAGATGAAGCTGTTTCACATCAACTTCTTTGTCTGCTTTCAAAGTTTTATGTTTCTCCAAAGTGGAAGAAAAAATTACTTGACCCAGCCTTGGCCACTGAAAAAAAAATAAGCCAACAACACTGAGCAGTCATATGTACCAAACCTTGCACACTTCAAAGCATATCACCACCCCTGGTGCTATCAACTTTAATCTAAAGTTCATGGAATTAAGGAAATCATCTTTTCATAATACAAGTGGAAACCTTTTTTTTTTTTCAATATGCAATCCCTTTGAGAGTCTGCCAGGATAAATAACAATACATTTCAGCTTGGTAGATCTGGATAGATGTTGCAATGATGTGTCTGTAACTGTTCCCATGCCAGAGGAAACTGAGGATTTTTCTGCCTAACCTGCCCAGTGAATCAGTGGCTCAAACCAGGGACAAGATGAGAACCCTGGAGTCCAACTGTGCTTACCAGTTGACCCCACTGAGGTACATGCTTTGATCAAAGAAGAAAATAAACCCATTAGGGGCTAATCCCAGAAGTTGTGATACAGTTGTTAAATGCAGTCTTGATGGGTGTCTGTCTCATTTTGAACAGCTATCAGTGTAGTAGGGGAAAACTCTAAACTTTAAGCCTTCTGCCATGCAAGTTGTCCCCAGCTGTCTCCGTAAAGTAGCTACACCAATTTAAGCAAAGATATTTCATGCATTGCTTCAGGTGGCACTGGTAATTTTGGCCACCATGTGCCAAAAAAGTAAATTAAATTAAAAAAAAAAAAAAAAATCACAGCTTTCTCACTGACTAACTAACCATTGGATATCTTCCAATGAATGTCACCCAGCATATGGCTGACCAGAATGGGAGGCAAGTCTCCAAAACAAAATCAGATGTGGAAAAGTTATGAAGCAAAGGTTTGTCTAAAAATGAGTATTTTGAAAACCAATATTCTCTGTCAAGCAATGAGGTGGTTTTCTGGTACTGTAATTCACATATTTTTGCCAGAATTAAGTAATAAAGTAATATAAGTAATAAATTCCCCTTCACTGGCTTGTAAATGTGTACCGGGACAGAGCCATCCTGAAGCAAGAATGTGAAAGTGCATCACAAGTACCTTTAAAAGTGTACATGGTCACCTCAGAAGTTCAGCTGCTCAGAAACAAGCCCTGTTTCCACCCCTTCTCAAGGTTTTGGGACTACAGCTCAAACTCTAAAGCTATGTGTTTCAGGTGTGTCACCATATGCCTCCAGAACAACAGACTTCACATTTCAACTCTTGCTCAGCAGTAAATGAAGAAGAAAACAGTTCAACAACAACACAGTAAAAAAAATCTCGATAATTCTAGTGCCAGCAGCTAATAATAACAATTGTGATCTACTTCACCAGTACAGAAAAAGGATTATTTTGATCCAGGCATCTTTAGGAATGCTGGATGGCTACAGAAAATTATTACCTGACTTTGATTTGAAGTTTTAGGAAGCGTAGACATTTTCTCTATTTCCTTTTCTTCAAGTTCTTTGTCCATGTGCTGCTTAAATGGATCTATTTACAGTAACAACAAAAAAATTAGCCTGAGAACTATCGCAGCTAATAGTAGAATCAAGTTGCAGAATGGATTTGCAAATGAGATGAACCATTTCCATGTTGGCCAACATCACAATTAAAACTAGTTATTTCAAAGCACTTGGAGATGAGAGAAAGGACGTCAAATTCTCTCTGCAAAGAACAGAGAGAACAGATTTGACAGATTGTTTTAAAAAAGAAAAAGCAGCACTTATGGAAGTACTAGAATTTTCAAGCACTAATCAAACGTTCGACAGGAAAACAATATGTAGTGGAAAACAGTGGCAATTTTTTGCCTTAAGCTCTGACACGTCCATTGCTTGCAGGTGAACAAGGCTGTCAATAGTAAAGTCCCAAGTGAACTTGCTAACCTTCCTAATTTACAAACAGCTCTGCCCAGGGCTTTGGCCAGTGATATGAACACAGTCTGTAATAAAGCAGAGAAATATTAGGCAAGTTTTGGAGAAGGGGGGCAAAAACTGCCTGAAGTGAGAAAAAGTCTGATTTATCTAATCAGCATTTCTTTTTGGAAAGGAAAGGAGAGGCAAAGAACTGTTAAATCACATTATACTCAAAGACACTGGCACGCACAAAGTCACATGCAAAGTTAATTTTGAAAGCCAAGTCTTGTATCCTGCTTGCAGCACAGCAGCATTCCCTGCATAAAGAAAACTAATTAGGGAACACTGGTGCTTGCCAACAAATATCCGGCCCACACACAAGTTACCCAGGCAAAAGTCAAGACATTTACTGATCATGATGCTGAAAAAAAATTGAGAAAATCTTTCCAGAAATGGAAATTAACCGGATATCATTTAATTGTACTGCAGGGTCTCTCCTCAGTTGAGTTTTACGGATTCCAACTTTTTCCAATAAAGTAGAAGGAGTAATGGGATGCATTTTCAGGAATTTTAGTGACCCTGGGACCAGAGTAGAAATTCATCCTCTTTCTGCTATCTTGGGTGATTAATTTTCTAAAATAAAGACACTTCCAAGCTGCAAGAACCCACTGAGAAGTAGTGCATCATTTATAGGTGGAACAAAGCCGTTAGGATACTTAGCATGCAGTTGGAGAGCTACTGTTCTCATTAAAATGCAATGCCAGCAGCCTAAGTCATATTCTCATGGTAACAAGAACGAGCTGTTTTTTCTATCACATGGCCCTTTGATGCTTCCACACATTTCATGTATCACCCAGGCTGCCTCCCAGATCTAATGTCAGCTGCTGCTCCAAGATGACAAGCCAGCATCACTAGGGATGCTACAAACATATTTCTCTCTCTCAAACTATGCCATCTGATATTAAAGGCACAGAGCATTAAATATGAGCAGAAGCTGTGCAAGTGCCAGTGCGTGCCTTGTCGCTGAAGGATCGCACACCCGTGCAACACAGTTATTTTGTTACATATGGTGGGACAACTCCAACACCGGAGCTTCAGACGCATCCATCAGTGCACCGAGATTCTGGGATACACCCTTAAAAGACACTACATGTGCTCTGCTGATGCTTCATTCTCTCCTGATCCTGGTGCAGTCAGACTCCTCTGCATAACCTTCAAAATTCTGAGAGCGCCGAGCACTTGTCTAAATTACTGTGGCTGCCCCAAGCTTCTCAGAATCTGACCTCTAACTCCACTGAGATGTGAAGGATGCCCTCACAGGTCAGCTTAGTGATTATCTCCTGTGCTGTTTGTGCCAAGAATATCTTCCATAGTCAAGTGCAGCCTTGCAGAGCTCTTTGTATTACAGTGGCTTTTAAAACTACTATTAAAGCAGCAGCACAAGATAACACCCTCTGCACACCTTTCTAGTTCTTGATACCTTAAGCTTTACCAGTCATAGCAGAAACCCCACATGAATCCCAGTCCCCAGGGGCTAGAGAGAACAAACGGTTCAGCTACACATCTGCATTAGTGTTAAGGGTCCCTTATGTAACCAGCTGACATGTGGGCAGAATGAATAATGTAGTGGAAGAACTCAGAAGCTGTACAGCCTATCGCTAGGGTGTTGGACAATTTAAACATGTTTACAGATACTCCTCTAAAGGCAGATCCTTAAACACAAACACACAGTTTTTTACCTTCTGGAAGAGCTTGTGAAGAACTGCTGTCTCTCCTATCTGCATTGCAATCTCCACTCTCCTCTTCCATGAAATTGGTTTCCAAGCTAAATTCAGATTCGTGTTTCACATCAGTAAATTCCTCAATTACTCCATGACGTGGGTCACAAGAGGTATCTGTGCCATCAGCCTGCTCCTGGCTGAGCATCTGCTCTGCTGTGTCTGTGGCTGTCCATTGTTAGAAAGAAACAGGTTATTCTCTCCTGGAAAAGTTACTGTCTGTAGAGGTTGTTCCCTTTGAGTTACCGATTTTTCTTCTCCCAAAACTCTATCAAAAAAGATAAAAGTAGGCTTTGTATTCTACCATACAGATGACTTTTGGCTAGCATGCCAAATGTTACATGATACAAAACGTGGTTCCCCCAGACAAAATTAAAGAAGTAACCTGTCTGGGAAATTTAACTTTTAGTTTCTGAGGACCCTAAGTAACTGGAAATGATTAAAGGTTGACTCCTCTCTCCCAGCATTTCTTTGCAGATTTCATGAATGAGGACACCTCACCGTAAAGGTGGAGGTTTCCTTCCAATTTCCATATTCTTTCCCATGCTGTGAGGCAAACCTTCCCCTCCTCTCGGTGGCACAGCCAAGCCAGATGCTGCTCGAGAGAACAGCTTGCGTCTCCCATGAGTGGGTGAGAACCCCTGGTCTGCTGCTCCATGTGGATTTCCTCTGTGCTGCCGCACAAACAACATCTGAGGAAGCAGCAGCAGGCTGTCTGGCGGAAAATGAGCACAGCTACCCTTTCCCCTGCTAAATCCTTCAGCAGCTGCTGCTCCCACCCACACAGAGCCAATGGAGCAACAGAGTCTCCGAGGCAGAAGAGCACCCAGCCAACAAGACAGTCTACACCAGGATCCTGGCTAAAAACATACGGTTAGTCAAACAACATTCACCAAAGAAGCATGGGGAAAGACAAACTACCTTCTTCCTCCTCTGGAACATCATTCTTATCTTCTTCACCTTCCTCTGCTTCTTCAGTCTTCTGGGACGCTTCACTGTCCATTTCTGCCTCACTTTCCTCAGCTTCTTCTGATTCGCTTTCATCTTCCTCTTCCTCACTCTCAGACTCAGGTGAGGTCTTCAGGGTAGCCAGGAGCTTATGATATCCAGAGACTTGTTCCACCTCAGTCTCCGAATCGCTTTCTTTACTTGATTTATCAGAATCCTCAGACTGGAAAGGAAAACACGAGTGTAAACAGCAACAACAGTAACAGCCTATAAAGCAGCAGGCAAATACCTTACCTCTACTTGCACTATTACGTTTCCCCTCTCACATTAAACCTTTACATAGATGCAATGGAATTTTTCAAAACCCAGCATTTTATGCCAATAATTATGCTGGACACCTCCATTTAGGTTTTGAAAACATCTTGGGAGACAGGCTGAAGTGCCTCTTTCTGCACCAATTTGACTTGGAGCATCCAAAACCCAGTTCTTTCAGTTTCAGCTGAGTGATGACATTTGATCTCCACAGACAAAGCATTTACTGAATCAGCATCAGATTCTTCTAAGAAAAGCACACACGGATTGAAAATTGTCGCAAGGCACCCATACAAGGGACAGAGCATGCTGAAAATGCTTTCAAGAAGGTAAGTGAAATAGCTGTCAGTGGACAATGGCTCCCTGGGGAGTTGGTCAGGTTTTGTTCAGCTGTACAGCTCTACACTTTGAGCAAGCCAGACTTGAGCCAGATCTGTCCTGGGCTTGCACAAACCCATGTCCAGATTATAGCCAAAACTATAGTGAAACCATGAGTATCAACACAACACCATTAACTCCTTTCTTAGTTTCTTTTAGCCCAAAAAGGAAAAAAATCAGTAAATACTACATTAATGCACAAAATTGCTAAAGGAAACAAATGAAACAGAGTAATTAATTTCTCCAAATTAAAACTTTGAAGTCTTTTATTAATCTGATGATAAAGGAGGTTACCAAATCCTGACTGAAAGAAAAGTAAAGCACTGGCAATCTGAAGAAGAACGAGTATTAACATATTTCTTTGTTCAACAGAGAACAAAGTCTCCTAACTCATGCAACACTAACTTTACCAACATTATTTAAACAACTTAGAGCGTTTTCTGATTTTCACTGTGACTAATACACAAAAAAGTTAAGACCTGCTGTTATTTCCTGCTGCTTCTGCCCTCTGATGGTATTACAGTTTAGAGGCACACATTACAGAGAACAATTCAGAGCCACACAAAAATCACATTCATCTTTTTCTCCTAAACACTGGTTTTCTAAGTGGAACAACTTAATCAGCCTGAATAAGTTGGAAACATGAAATGCTAAGTTTTTCACTTCACTAAACTAACAAAGATAAAAGTAAGGAAGGAATAAAAATGCATTACCAGTTCGCATATTTGAGTTGCTTCTGGTCTTCCAGAAACCCTGAAAAGAAAGCACAAAAATACCTTACTCTGGCAATGATGTTACACACAGGATGAAAGAAATGAGGGGAAGTGTGATTTGATCAGTTATGCAAGTTTAAAGAAGTCAAAAGAAAGCTTAAAACCAAACCATCACATATGTCTCCCTAAGAAAACAGACTGGACGTTTACCCTTAAGGGTCACCCTGAGTCTCAGGTGATGTGACCCTCTGTACATGAAGCCTAAGTGCTCAGCATTACAACTGATCAATAAAAATTTTGAAATAAAATCCAGTGTTAATCAGAAGATGAGGTCTCAAAAGGAATTAAAAGAAACCAGAGACAGACTTCTAGCGCTAAATAATGGTCTGTGAAGTGGGAAAAAGACACAAACTAAAGGAAAACCAGCATCAATTAACCAGTGTTGGGACTGCAATTCTTCAAAGAAGCCACTGTGAAAGCTGGGCTTAAACTAACCACAACTCCTTCAAAAAGATACAGAGTCTTGTGTGGGACTGAGCATCGCTGTACAGGGTGACACACAGGACATTCCCTCCAGCAAGCCTTCCACCCCAATCCACACAGGCCAGGAAAGTCCCAGGGGACACACAAACAACAGACCTTGACACTGCGTGTCTGCTCCTAAAGGCTTTACAGCAGCACCACAGATCACACAGCACCGGGACTAAGCAGCTCTTTCCTCAGAAGTTTACACGTGGGTACAAAAGGAAGGCGGTCATTCTTACAGATGAGCATCCCCCCGAGAAGGGAATGGCTCTTGTCACACAAATATTCGCTACTCTATTTTCATACCCTTTCCGAGATCATAAAAGAGCATGGAGTAAACAATGGGAAAGCTGGAACCCTGACAAGCCGAGAGACCGGACTGGTACCAAAATGGGAGCCCACCTCGCACTCCTCCTTTTCCCCACTCCCCGTGGCAGCCTCCGGGCTGCACCACAAGAGTTTACATGTGTTGCAGGAAAAGCCGAGCCGAGATTCCCGGCTCACGAGCGGCAGTGCGCCATGTAGATGCAACTCCCCTCCTTCGCTCGGGAGCCCAGAGGCAGCGTGAGAGGGAGCGGCCGCCGCCCGGGCCGGCCCCGGGCTGAGCGAGGCTCCTCGGCCCTGCAGCCCCGGCACCGAACCGCGGGGAAGGGGCGGCCCCGCGCTGGCTCGCCCAGCCCGGCACTCACTTGTCATAGAACGGGTGCTCCTCGCCGAACTCCCGCAGGTGCTTCTTCTGCTTCTTGCTCAGGCTGCGCAGCACCTCCCGCCCGGCTCGCCGCTTGCCCATCGCGGCCCGGCCCGCTCCACGTGGGTGCCCGGCGCGCTGCGCTGTCGCACGGCGGGGCGGTGCCCGCAGCCCGGCGCCGCCCGGTGATGCCGGGGCGGACGTCGCACCCTGGGAAGGCGGGGCCGCGGGCGGCTGGAAGGAGAGACGGAGGGGGGGGGAGTTCAGGGGCCGAGCCTCGTTCCGCCGGCAGCGGCTAGGTGTGCCGTGCCGGGAGTGAGCGCGCGTTTGTTCCTGCTAACCGCGCTGGGGAACACAAAGCACCGGCTGGGAACACTTGTCCCAGACTGTGTCCAAATTCAACCCCGTCCCGAAGCTGCGGCCCGCGACCCCGGGCTTGGTGCGGGCCGTGACGCGTTTCCGCTGCCGGAGCCGCGGTGAGGTCGGCGAGCAGCGTGTTGGCAGCGGGGCGGCACCGCAAGCTCGCAGCCTGGCGCTGCTCTCGGGCTGCCGGAGCGCAGGTGGACACTACTGGAGCTACAGCACTTTCTCCAACTGACCCATCATCTGCAGCGCTTTGCTAAAAGCTACGCATCTTCTGGGAAAACCTCTACAATCAGGCTAGAAGAAGAGGCCCAACACAAGTCCTTAATATTCAGGCTCCCTTATTCTAAAAGCAATCAAAAGCTCCAAATGAAACCCCACTAAAATCTGGCTCTTCTAATATGTCACTGCTGAATCTTACTGAGCGCTGCTTAAGCATGCTTTACTGCATATGAAGACAAACAGTTTTTTCAGAAACAACCATAAATTGTGTCAAATAAAGTAAATTCATTTTCAGTTCTTTGCATTAAAAGTTCTTTATATTCTTTGTATCCCCATGTTTCTGTATGACCTAGCTGAAACTCCTCTAATCTTTAATAACGAGGGGCTATAAATGGTGGTGTAATTTGCAAAGCACACAAAATAGATTTCAGCTTGTCTCTGGGAATACAAGAACTAAGTGAGAGCAACATAATTCCAAATAGGATGGAGGCATGGAATATTTTAGGGAAAAAGAGTTTAGCATTTGGATTGTAGCTTCTTGACTATCTTGACCTGAGGGCACCCATGGATTTGACTGAAGCAAGCAAGCACATTAGCTTCAGTTACACAGAAGCCTCCCGGAGTTACTTCTGTGTGTTGCTAATCCCACGGTCTGTCCCTTCAATAAACCCCTCTGGTCTGGGGGAAATTGTCTTAATCCACACCTGCTTTACCCAGTGCCTCGCAGCACACAGACAGCAGCAGCAGTTGGCTGTGCCCAGCAGCAGAAATTCCCTTGGCAGGTTCTGTCAAAGCTAACATGTTATGTAACAACACTAAAATAAACTATTTCCAGCTAGCAGGGTGTTTTGGTGAAGTTGGCAGTCATGCTCTGTAAGAGGAAAAATATTGCCAATCAATCCCACTTCTGTCAGGAATGTGAAAAAGGCAGTATATTTTTATGTTGCAAAATTGTTTCTTGTTGACTTACAATTTGGCATTGGGAGACAGCAGGAAGAGCAGGAGTCTGATAAGAGCTGAATCAGGAGAGCTCAGGAACTCTTTGGGGATTGCATTCTTGTGTATTAAAAAGGGGAAATTATAGGACCTTGGTGATAGTAAGCCTGTAGCTTGGACTCCAGTGTTGTTTGTACACTCTTTCCAAAATTCTGGCTATGGTATTTCACACTACTTTATGGAGTTTCAGTCTGCTTTTTAATATTGCCTTATGAACAAAAAATGCCTGGATCTCATTATTTTGTGATGTTCTGAATGGCAGCACTTGCTTCTGTGGCCACTTATTCACACTTCTTCTTTTTTCTAGCAGCTTAGAAGATTTGGTCCTGTAGCTTGAAGTCTATCCTCACCCTGTTTTCCTCTCTCCATCCTGACTTCAATTTAACCATTGAAACCAATGATATTCCTGGAATTGTTTCCCTCTTTCTGCTCAACTCTTTCCTCCCTCCTCCCCATTCCTTGTGTGAGAAGGATCCTACTTGGGCAGTATTTGGTGTTTAGGATTAAACTACTTAAAATGTTGTGGTGCCATTGATGTGTGTCTTAGAAGATGTTTTTCCCAAGAAATGAACACCTCAGCTTCTCTGTCGTGAGGCATGGGCAGTAAAGCAGCACTGATGCTGATATCCCATAGACCAGCAAACATGTAACCACTGTTATATGATAATCTCTTTCTTAAATTAGATCTCTCCGCTTGAAAATTTTAAATAATTTTTTTTAAATGAACTTGTAAAATCACCCTGGAGCTCCTAGTTGCTAACATGGTAACAAATCACCAGCAATGTTCTTTTTACAGATTTCTTATGCACCAGCATCTCTGCTTCCAGCAATAATATTGGAAAGAAAAGGAAGGAGAAAAGCTTGCATTATTTGAAATCTGTTCTGCTGACCCCATTCTGTCAGCAACCACAACTAAACCCCGTCAGCAGAAGTCTGCTGCTGCTACCTGTGTATCCCCAGCACTTTTATCTGCATGATGTTCCAGAGACAGACGGTTTATAAAAGCCACTTCCTTTCTTTTAGAGAACTCTACTAATATGAACAGAACAGATTCCTCCTTGTTGTCTTATTGCCTTCACTCTTTTGTCTTGCAGCAACTCCCCTTCATGCCTTTCTTTATACCTGCTTTTCCACCTCAGTTTTGCCCTTTCCCTTGTGAGATTTTTTTTGTTTTAGCATATGTTTTTGATTGAAACAAATGTGTTGATCACACGCTTTCTATCCAAATTCATGAATGGAGAGCTAAAATCTCAAATAATTTTGCCCTAAATTTCTTAGGCAGCGTAAATTACACAATGGACTCTCGTATATAGCTTATGAAGTTTAATGCTTATTTATTTATATTGTATGCACTTCTGTGGATACAATGAAAAAAAAGATGTGTAAGCTACAACACTGGCTTGTAGCAAAGAGAAAGGTAAGAAAGGAGTTAATGTCTTCCCTTTCTATACATCACTCCTTTCATATTCAAACTGGAATTCTAGCAAGGTAGGAATGTGATGCACATTCCTGTAAAGCTCTGCTGTGATGCAGGGAACTTCCCACATGGCATACATTGCCTTTGTTTAAGGGAATGAAATTGCTGATCCTGATAAGTTTGCTATATGGATGCAAAAGTGGGCACTTCAGACAGGGATCATTTAAACTTTGGATGTCTGACTCCTAAGAACACAACAGAGCATGCTCAAATGCTGATGTCTATAAATAGTATGAAGCATGGGGTATTTATTGCAACTACAAATTTTCTGACTGAAGAATCAGAGGAGCTGGTCTGTAGGAAGGAAGATTACTTGAGACAAAACCTAAAGCAATGGTTGGAGTGTTGCTTTTGGCACTCGCTAAGAAATGTGGCAGGAAGCAAAAATGGGGAAATGTGGTATAAGTAGGAGAAAAGAAGATGGGATATAGTTTATCCAACAAACTAGTTTATCCAACAAACTAGTTTATCCAAAATTGGTAAATTGATAACATCTGTAATATTAAACATGATACAAACATGAAGTGGATTTGCAAGAATTTCAGCATTCAGAAGCCATCTAGTATCAAAAGGAGATGGTGAATTTATATTTATGTATATATACACATACTTTTACATATATAAGTAAAAATAAACTTTACTTTTCTACAAACTTAATATAGATGACCATAGTCACTGATCACAGAACACAGTAAAACTTCTTCACTTTATAGCAGTTCAGTCTCCATGTACTGGAGTTATGAGCAAAAATAACTTGATGAAACAAGAGTTTATATAATTTATTTATAAGAGAACCTTTATTTAACAATGGACTGTCTCAGTAAATGAGGTTGATAGGAGCAATGGATTTCAGTACTAATGGAGCCAAGTACCTGGTGTGCTCATGACTTTACTTCAGTTTCTTCTACTTGAGGTAGTGTATCCCAAACAGGTTTCTGAATGTGTTCTGGTATTTTCTCTATCTTAGTCTAAAAGGAAAGAAAAACAACCACTTACTGTACCAGCCAGCTAACATCTAACTGCTTTATTTATTCTGGGTTGAGACATGAATCAGATTTAAAATGCCACCTAGTGGCACTTCCAAGCAATACAGCCTCTTTAACATGCAATATTTTGGAAAATCTTCCTATCAAACTACACCCACTTTCTCTGCTGGCTTTCTAAAGACTTCAGTAGTTACTGGTACTTGCATCAAGACTCATAACAGTTAATAATGTGGGATGGAAACTGACCTTTTTCACTTCCATGGCGACCCCTTCAGGTAAGTTTCGTTGCACGTACTCCAAGTAAACTGCAGCAGTACTGCTTGTTAGGTATTTTAACTATAACAGAAATAATTTTTTTAATGAACTACTATTAGTAATACTTCAAACAGAATTAAAAGAAAAAATTTGCCCTGGCGTCTTTAGCCCTTGCTATGGGGACCAAACATCTTACAGGAAGCCAACTTCCATAGTATTCTGAAGACAAGCAGTTCATCTGTACTCAACCCTCATGTTCGTGTAAGGTAGTTACTTCATTCCACAGAACTGCACATGCTGCCTGGGAGCACATGCATTGATTATGATGGAAGTGGTGGATCTTAACACTGCAGGCATCAGATGAAATTAATTACAGATTATACAAGAATCACCAGCTTTTCTATACTCCCAAAGTTCAAGCTTGTTATAAATCCTGCAACTCCAGAGTTCCACTGAAATACTGATTTTTTAGTTTCTCCTGGTTCCACTGAATTACTGATCCTTTAGGTTTTCCTGGAAGGCAAAAATAGGGCTTATGGTCTGTGGGCAGCCACTTGTACTGCACTCATGTCAGGGGACTTAAAAGTCCCATTTCGCTAAGCACTGTGCAAATATACAGTAAGACACCCAGGAGCCACAAAATGCTGGCAGTAAACCTTTCTTCTAAGAAAGTCAACCACAGCTGCATTCTAAACCATACAGATGTCTGTGTCATCAGCCACAGAGCTGGTGGTTTGTCTATGCTTCCTTTCTTCTATTTCCTACATGCAGTTTTAGTTTGCCACATGATGCTGCACAGGACAAAAGTATGTCTGCTCAAAAACATCAGACCAATTCACAGAGAACAGAACCCTTAGTGACTGGCAATGCCAACAATTTAGCTGCATCTTCTTCCCCTCCTGAGAAAACTCTCATCCCAATGATTTTTGGAAACCAAGAGCATAACACGCATCAATTCTACCTTACTTTCTTTAGCCATTTTTTCAGCTCTTAAGATGATGGTAAAAATAAAAAACTTTTTGGTCCAAAAATAATGTAGGCTGTGCATTCAGAATAACTTGTGTTGCGTTTTATGTAACTGGGTCAGCTGTTTTCCAATATTCTGCTGCATTCTCCTCTCCAAAACATTTTCATTTGTGCATTAGCATGTAGTAATATCTTTGAATTGTGCACCTAGAACAATTTTGTTTCCTTCTTTCTTACCTCTAAACACATGTAATGTGTTCTCATTTCATACTGAACTCTGTGCTTCTTGTAAATGTGTACAGATTTGAGAAGTGTAAATCGTTCTATCGTCTTTGGGGGTTTATCTCTGAGCAAAGAAGAAAAAGAAATTTTCATGTTATATAAAGGATGATAATACAAGTTTATCTGAAAGATTATGCTGAAATCTCTGTTCTTATTTGATATTTAGAAGATCTACAAGGAAATATCATACACTGGTACAGTCTGTTATTAACTCACATGGGAATGAATAAACACTCAGGTATTAACCAGCACTGGGTCAGGGAAGCTACAGCACTGACAGCTGTACAGAAAGTACTGTCAGTATCCTTCATGTAGATAAAAAGCACTTCCACTGTGGCAGTGCTGAGTGCAGAACTGCTGCTGCTTTCTCATCAGTGTCCTGCCATCAAAGAAGTGTTAGGTCTATAATCTGAGAAAAAAATGTCAGATTACAGCCATTTCTTATAAAATGAAAAAAAAATACTTCTACACAGAGGACCTGAATTACAGTAGATAACAGAAGAAGCATCTCACTCCATATCACTCTACTGATCAGCTACTTACACTTTTTCAACAGAGATGCCAAGTTCTTTAGCTGCAAGCACTGCAAAATATTCATAGCTGTCCAACACAGCTTTATCGTGGCCTTTAACTAAAATGGACAATCTCTTGTACAGTGTTTCTGGCTCATCTGAAATAGAGACCTGCATTTTTGAAGAAAGGACAAGAGTTACCACACCACATTCTCCTTAATTAATGCATGCACAGTGTATTTCCTTAGCCTGCATGCCCCATTTGTAAAAGAGCAAAACACACCACAACCTGTTGAGCTGCTTATTTTAGTTTATCTAACAGAGTCTGCCTGTATTACCTTGACAGGTCTCACTCTACCAGGGAAGGCAAAGTGTGAAGAGATAGCTATCTTCTGGACATTTAGGTAAAATTTCTTCATGCAAAAAAAGGAATACCAGAGAGATATAAAGAGGAGAACACTAGCAAAACTCATTGTTGAAGCAAGTCTGGAGCACTATTTGTATTTTATAGAGCAGTGTGCAAACACCCGAGAGTTTGCTTGGGTATGGAAATTAAATAGACCATTATGGACAGCAACCAGAATTCTCACTTTACTAAGCTCTAAGACTACTTTAAACACAGTAGTCTTCCCCAGGTGTATCATCCTTCATGTTTGTACAAGTACAAGTTTATGACTTTCAGTTAGAGCTTCAATTTCTGATGGTCTAGGCTCAATGATCAACTGGAAGAGCCTTAATGAGTGCAGAAGTGCTGATTTTCCCAGAGGTTCACTCCTAGGCAGTTTAGCACACTAAATCCAGCATGTACCAGCCACAGCAGGAAGGCTGGATCAGCACTGTAGATCGAATACTGCCTGTCAGATGTTTCTGAAGCCCTTGTCAAAAGGTTGCTAAGCTGCTGCAGGCATTGAACTGAATATGGCCAAAAAGTTGGTATTTCATAGAGATACAGCTGCACAGAAAGGGGGAAAATTGCTGAGAGGCAACTGTGAGCTACAGAAATCTTGTTGGGGAAAAAAAACCCACACTAAGACAGAAGACAGTAATCTAAATTATTTCTTTCTCTATGACAAATTTGACATCACTAAGGCAGACCCTCAAAAACCTGCAAGAAAAGAATTCAAGTTTTTCTGGATGTCCTCTTTATTCCTAAGATAATATACAAAATACTGTGTTACAGAACACTCACCAAAGGATTAGTCTTAGGCTCCTGTGTATCACCATGGGATCCAGCCAGCCGTGCTCCCATCAAGTTGGAGCTCCTAGAAATACAGTCATGGAGAAAGCATAAGTTGTTAAAGTTGGATTTTATTTTTTCAGGGACTATGGAGAAGCAATGGAAGGAGGAGGGGCTGTTACACTTACGGAAGAAAATACTGCTTTTGCATAATTCTGCTTGCATAACTGACAGGAAAAGCTGATCCCTGTATAAAACAGATAAGTTATGTTATGGTGATTTTCCCCAAACCAGAAAGCAGCCAGTTAATACAGGTTTATTAAAGATTACTTTTTTGCACACCAAAGCACAGCACATTCCTAGGCACTGATTTGACAAACTAGGAAGTTTGCCTCATTGGAAAACAAAGGAAAATAGAAGCATGGAAATGTATTTCAGTATACAATAGCACCTAAAAAAAGAAGCATGTTAAAGGCACAGTAACAGTATGCAGTTACTACTGAGGCACCTGAGTAGCAATTACAAAGCATATTTTTAACAGAAAAATGTATTTTTGTGGCATCAGGTGCCATTTCTGTATACGGTAATATTTCCTCTTTAGTTTTACTTTCATGGTACAATATATATACATTTTGTCAAGTGACAAGCCTAAGTAGGACTTTAAAAAGCAATTGAAAACAGTATCCTACAAATGCAAAAATTTAGTCTGTGAATTTAACTGGAAATTGACTGTTTTTTCACAGAAAAGTTCCTTATGATTTTGAACACTTATTCTTTTGAAGAGAACATTTAAATAGAAATACTTCTTACAAGGAAATGAACCATGTTTAAAAGATAACAGGATTTTCTGTGTTAGAAAAGTAATATAGTTGTTAATCATGTGACATTACTATCTTTCATACTAGAATAATTGTTCCCTTCTGAACATTATGTGGCTTCCAGCTTCCTTCCACTAATTCTTAATTTGGCAAAGTTATAGACTACATGGCGGGGAAAAAGGAACTCTCGCTTAACAGAACCTCAGAGCTGCAGCAGGATGCTGAAGCCAAATTAGTTACTTATCTTGACCCTTGATCCTCTTTTTCGTCATGTGCTGGAGTCATAGCTTTAGGAGAGAAGACAGATACCCCACCCAGGAGTTATACAGGTGAATGTCTAATCAAATCATCAGAAAACAGCCAGACTTTACACTTTTTCAGGTAATCTTACTGTAGTTGCCTGTGGATCTGCATAACTGACTCTATGATGCTACTAGGTCCCTAACCTTTTCAAGTAAGCATCATACATTCATTACACATCAGCAGTGAACAAAACTGTTTTCTGAAGTAATTTTGCCTCAGTCACAATTTATCCACAAATGTTGCTTCCAATAAAGAAGATGTCTGCAGGAAGAAGCAGAGGAGATTTCTGTTTACAAAGCTGACTATGGTACAAATGTCTCCCCTTAAGCAATCCTTTCAAATCCAGATCTTCTCAGAGGCACTGCTGTTACATTCCTTAAGTGCATAACAAAATAGGCAATTTTAGGAACCCTGTATATTTGTCACTGTAGCTGATAATCATTCAGAAAGTTTATGCTGGGAATTATCTGAGCCTTAATACCTAAAAGTAGTGAAATAGAGCTAGTAGTTGTCTAATGACAGCCAATAAAATAGAGGGACAAGAGCACATAATGACAGGACAAGAAGGAATGGCTTCAAACTGAAAGAGGGTAGGGGGATATTAGAAAACAATTCTTGACTGTGATGGTAGTGAGGCACTGGAACAGGCTGCCCAGAGAAGCTGAGGATGCCCCATCCCTGGGAGTGTTCAAGGCCAGGCTGGATGGGTTGCTGGATGAGCAACCTGATCTAGCAGAAGGTGTCCCTGCACATGGCAGGGGGTTGGAAATAGATGGTCATTAAGGTCCCTTCCAATCCAGGCCTACGATTCTATGGCAAAATTATGTTGACATTTGCACCTCAAGTCTCTCTTCCTGAAGTCAGAATGCTGCCTTCCTTCCATTCAATGCCAATATAAAGTACAGTAACAATCAGCTGACACCACTTCATGAAGCAGACAGGCCCATGAGCATAGAACACTATTCAGTGCAGGGCTTAAGCTGTTTGTGCAAGTACATGACACAGAATCTGACATCTGACCCCAGATGACAAATATAAGGCTATCAACTGTAATCATAACTGATTTTTTAATCTGTTTTGTGTTTTTTAATGCATGTGCATATGCAGTCTACGCTATGTATTCTTTTACTTATAACTGCCTGACCTGGTAATAAGGATTTATTATTTGCATGCAAAGATAGATGCACTCATGGTATACTGTGCTATGTGGTTTTAGATACAAAAATTTCAGTCTTAATGCAATAAAAATGAATAAAACAAAACCTGATGAAGCAGTAGAGTCCTATCCCACACACTAAAGTCTGCAGCCTTTCCAATATTCTATGATTGTGCACGTTATTCCTACCACATGCCATCTCCCTTTATTACTAATTAAGCAAATCTGCGTTAATTCAAAAGTTTTTGTAACATTAAATTAAAGGTGCTCTATGCAAATATTGACAAAATGATACACTGAGTACCTCAGGTGGTAGATATGACATTCAGTGGGCAGGAATTCGTAAACAGCTTCACTGTCTGATTTAATGATGTGCTCTTGCTAATGGTCATCACAGAAGGTGGAAATGACACTCAAAGACTGCAATGTAACAGAACCAAGACATTGCACAAAACATAATTACCCCTCTCCTAGTGCAAAACAGCCTTAATTTTGTTTGGTTGAGAGCCTCTGAAGTGTCAGGGGGAGACAGACACCTGAAAATCAAGTCCAGAATACACTGCATAGACAGAAGAGAGTTTAGGGCTTCAGAAAATCCAATTTTCTCAATTTGAGAGAAAGCAATCACTGTTTTAAAGTCCAAACTAGCAAACATCATCAGAGCAATATCCTTTCTTGTTATTTTACGTGGTAACTTCCAAGCTTTGAAACTTTTAAGACTAGAAACTCGCCTAGCACACAGCCTCCAAATCCAAGTCACCTACTCTTCACTATCCCTTCCACCCGGACTAACTGCGGGAAAACCACAGAACTACAGCGAAGAGTTCTGAGGACCCGCCAGGCGATGATGGCGTGCAGAGACACAATCTCACGCTGTACAGCCCCAGCCCTCCGGGAGCCCGAAGGACAGCATTTGCCACGCCCTCTTTTCCCACTCCCCTCAGGAATGAAGACGCCGAGGAAAAGGAGGAGAAGGAAGGTGCTCCCCCGTCCCCTCTCCCGCCACACACCGCACCTGACAGAGCCGCCGCCACAGCCACCCCGCCGCCATCTTGGCCCCGCCCCTGCCCGCCCTGCATCGCCCGGAAGGAGAAGAGCGGCCGCGCCCCGCACCTCCTTCCCCCGCTGGGGCGGCTGCGGCCGCGGGGCAGCGCTCGGGGCTGCGGAGGCGAGCTGGGAGCTCCCACGGTGCCGAAAGAGTCGTACGAACCCCCAGCTCGGCTCCCCAGCCCGGTTCCCGCCTCCCTCGAGCGCTGCCTCAGGGCAGCACCGACGGAGCAGCGGCGCCCCCTCAGCCGCTCCCCGCCAACGCCGGCCGCCGGTCCCCTCACAGGCGCTCCCTGTCCTGCCCTCTAGGAATCCTTTGAAAAAAATCCAAAACTAAACCAATCACACGAACCCTAGTTTTCAGCCCTCTCCCTGCTCTTAAAAATATTTTTAAAAGGGATAAAAGCCCGTTAGAGCAAAACCCATTCGACTGTATTTTACTGATACATAAAAATTGACTGGAAATGGTAGATAAACCCCCTTCTTTTTACACATACAAATAGCGGTTAATAATACAACACAGCTTCTGACCGGTACCAAATCTTCAAAGGGGGTGGGAAAATAAGTAAGTACTAATTTATGCCACTAAAGCATCCTTAAATACACACAACCAGGTAGGCAGTGTAGAGTGAGATTAACCTGAAATTAAGCTGTGTGCAAGTCAAATGCTAACAACAGGAACCTGAAACCAGCATAGATCACAAGTTCTATCAAATGCATATATATTTTTTATTTTGTTACTTCCTCTGCCACCTAAAATTACAGTCTGCTTTTTACACTAAAACGCCTAAAATATTTACACAACCATCTTCTAATAAAATAACAGTTAAATATTGAAAATAAGATTTTTATCATAAAATATGTTTTCTGTATGTACACGTTTTATCAAAGAGGACTAGCTCCAATATTGAATAGTTTTCCATCATCAACCATCACCAAGAAAAAAGTTTTCTGAAACAAAACTATGTTCAACTCATGTACAAATAGGCAGAACAGCACATTTAACATCAGCCAATGCAACACTTAATTACGAAGTCAATGTTTGAGGCCTAAATCATGTACTGCTTAGGAAATGTGCATTTCTTTTATTTTTTCCTTTATTAATAACTTCTTTGGTTATCGTTGTTCTATTATATTCTTGGCTGTACTATAAAACAGCACCCAATTAATGTTACTTAACCAGGCATATGTATGTGTATATATATATTTATAGATACTAAATTTAGCACAGGTCCTGTGCAACTGTTACTAAAAAAGTGTTACTGTAGATGCTTTAATACAGAGCTGCTCTTCAGAATCAAGCCCCTAAGTTTCTACTGTATTTCACTCAGTTCTTTAAGCAGAACTCTGATTTCAATCATAATTTTGCTTAAAACAGTTTTTAACCACCAGGAACCTGAAAACCTGTCCATTTTCCAGTATAGAGCCTTGCTCACAAAGATCCTTAAAGGTTCAAAATGATAGAAGCTTGGGAGAGGAAGAGTAGACTCTGCTGGGCTGTTTCCATCAGAGACCCCTGAAAGCCAACATATTTTAATGCTCACAAAAGCCTCCACTTTGCAAACCACAAAGACCGGCAGTATCTATGAGATTTTTTGTCAGTGGCTCTTGCTGGTGGTACACAGCTGAGCACCCAGTCTGCTGGCCCTGGGTGCATATGGCCCCTGTGAAAGTAAAATGTCACAGCATGGACAGGACCTGCTGGGGAATGTGCTGAGTACCAGGCTGGGAAATAAAAGGCTGCTGCTGCCTGATCTCCTGAAGCTCAAGGGTACAATGACTGAGAACATCACCTCTTATGTGACAGGAGTGAAATTCCACCCCCTGGTCAAACCCTACTGCAAAAACCTCTGGAAAACCCCCCAGAACGCTAAAACAACCATGTACATAGGAACTTCACAAACCAGAAACTGAAAGTTATTTCCATTCTCCTGAAGGGCTGTTCTTTAGCATCAGAACATTTCACCTTAAGTAGAAACTTGAGGTCATTTGGCTTCACATATTTGGCTTTGACAGAGAAGGCAGAAGGCAGAACCTCTCTCTGTCAGTACGTCCCACTGGTTCTGAACTTGTGTGGTCCAGTAACTGCTATAAAAGTGCTGTGATTTACCCTCCTTTTGCATAGTTAAACAAGGATAACAAGTAGAAAATAAGACCCACCATCCCTCAGATTCTGGTGAAGATATTAGGAATACAGGAAAAAGAACCCAATAAAATAAAACCCCACCCATAAAAAAAACCCCACCAAACAAACCTGAAGCCTGGAAGATCTGAAATAAGTCTTATAAATACTTCATAAAGTTAACAATACTCCTCTACTGTGCAAAATTCACAAGGAAATCAGTGCTGCTGCCTGTGAGAGCTCTGCAATCAACATTCGTATTCTGTAATTAAAGGTCCACTCAACCTAACTCCATTTCTTCCTTGTTTTATTCCGCAACGTACAATTCTTTCATATCCTGTTTAATCAGAGAACCAAATCTAAATTTATATAAACTGTGTCAGGTGTCCAGCATGTAGATCTGAACCTAAGGGAGGAGAAATGGTCATTAAACAGCAACACCAACTCACCTCTGCAGCGTGTTTATAGTAAATAAACTACAGCTGAATTTGATGTAATGAAGAGGACTGAAAATGGCACAAGAATAATACATTATATCTAGGTGCTGAAAGCATATCAGTCTCTTTTCCAATGGCAAGAATGCTTCCCTGTGTTTACCTGGTGAGAAAGCAAGCACTGCTTGAGCACACACTCCCCTAAAACCACAGAGATGGTTATTCCACAGTGTGATTTATTGTCATGGGACAATATTTCCAGTGCAATCTGATTACCAAGGCAGTGTTCCTGATTCAGTGTTCCCATCAGAGGATGTGGAACATAGAACAATCATTTTCCTTCTTCAATCCTTGAAATTAGGTCATTTTAAAATCAGAAGATCAAAACCTCGATAAAATGGAATGTCTAAAATGTCCTGTGTAACCAAGACAGAACTGAAAATGAACTGCGGTATTACTAACTCTTTCACAGTTAAACCAGATCTTTTTTTCCTCCATCTCGCTTAAAATGGCAGCACAAAGACAAATAATGTAATCATATCTTTAAGAGAGATGACATTTACTCTCTAGAAGATGCTGGAAATGATCCAATATAGACAAAAAAAAATGTTTCATCAGAAGTGTGTGAAATTTATTCTTGTAATTGGGGTAAAATGAAAATTGGAAGAGTTAAAGACTAAAGATTCTACCAGGACCATCTGGTAGGAACTGATAGCAGAACCATGAACTTCTGTAATTAGTGGCTGTGGAAGTTATCAGCAAAAAGAGCTCAGATAAAAACACCTTATAAGAATATTTGTACCAATTATTTATTTCTTCCCCCAAAACACAAATTAATAAAAAAAAAGGGAATAAAGCAGATTTTTTTTCTAGACCCGGATAAAAGAATTATAATTTTCAACAGGTAGTTTACAATCAGTGAGAATAAACAAGCAGTCCAGGTTTCCTGATTGATCCATTCAGGGTGTGCTCAGCAGCTGTCTATCAAACAATTTTATTTACAACTCAGCATCATCCTGCAGTAGATCTGGATCTTCATCATCCAGTAAGAGGTCAGCATCCATGACTTCATTCTCTTCCATGACATCACCCAGATCTGGAACAACATCATCATCAATGTCACCAACATTTTCAACATGTTTAACCAAGCTCATGTGATCCAGGGGGATCAAACTATGCCCAGCTGGCCCAGTAGTTCTTGCAATAGTGGCTGCCATTTCTGCTGCCACAGCAGCTTTCTGAGCCTTCTGCCTTTGCTGTTCTTCTTGTTGTCTGTGAGTCTTCATATGAGCATTGCGGCTTTTGATTTTGAAAAAGACCCTAAATTTTAAAAGAAAAAAAATCAGATTAAAATGCACTGCTTTTGATGAAATGAGCCAAAAAAGACTCAACAACTTATCAGTACATTTGCTTCCTTGTCCTGAAATAGAAGTCAGTGAAGTCTGCAATGCCATGGTGTGAATTTCAGGGACATATTACCAGATTTATACATCCTGATGGTATCAAAATGGCCTATTCTGATTTTGCCAGAGGTAGTTTGTAGCTCCCACACCTGCTTCAGTATCTATGCACATCCTAGTTTTCCCTCTATCAGTTTCACAACCATCTTGCACAACAGGGAAGAAGTGAAGGATTACTACAATGGACAAACTCAAGCACAGAAACACATAAAAATTGCCCACTGTCACATCCAGGTCTGTGATGAAGCAGAAAGCTGGAATGTCAGATGTAGAAATTCTAGCAGGTAAGTAGAAAATAGGAGTAAATACTGCAGAGGGCATCCAAAATGTCATGCAAACCTATCTCTGACAGTTTTGGAAAGAGAACATATCATCTATGGGGAAAACTTCTTCCAAGACAATCAGAGCAAAATACAAAGTTTGTTCACGGCACTGCTGATCTGGAATCTCAATAAGCAAAGGCGATGCTGTTCTGCAGACAGTCACACTTACTTGCCACACTCCTTGCAAGGAAAAATTGTTGTTGGGTCAGTCTCGCCGCTTGTTGTGCTGTGGGCAGGTGAGCTCTTGATGGAGCAGTATCCGCTCTGCGTACCAGATTTCTGCTTCGTGCCGGACATGGTGCAGCGTGTTTTCGTCACCTGGTTTGTACCTCCGTGAATGCGAGCGTGGCCATTCAGCGCTTGTCTGGAACTGAACACCTGGCAGGGAGCAGGGTGGAGGGGAGAGGAAAAAAAACCCCAAGAAATCACAAGGAAACACTGGAACTGCAGAAAGTAGGATGCTGAATGCATATCACAACAGAACAATGTCTAATATGCACATGTACATGTCTAATATGCACCATCTACTCGCTCAAACGTGGCTTCTTTTAAGCAATATCCCACTATAATTGAAGACAGTCACAATAAAACAAAGCAGTGAGCTATCCTATTATTAAAGTTGTGTAACCTCATTGGAGCTGTTGCCATATAGTATTTCTAAACAGTACATCATCTCAGAATTCAGTTTTCTGTACAGATCAAACTGCTTCTATTTTGTGGGGTGGGAATTAAAAGCAGTCAAAATCACAATTCACTAGTTTACACATACGACCACCACGACCACCCTCTCCTCATTAAATATATCAAACACACGTACAGCGCCACAGTTTGGCATTTCACAGATGAAGGAGGATGAAGACAGTGAAAGACCCTGAACGGCAGGTAGATCTATAGGTCCAACAAGAGAGATTGCTGGTGGGTCAGGTGACTTCTGCATTTCCCTTTCTTCCTTTCTGTCTTCTTCGATCTCCTCATCTTCCTCTAACACTTCCTCTTCTCCACTTGTCTAAAATAGACAACGCATTTAAGGAACACTAGAAATATGGTCAGACAGCACTGGATAGTAGGACATACACAGTTCTGGAACAGCATGTTGTTTATTTAGTCAAGTGTGTTTCCCAGTATCACTATTTCTTCCCATCCTGAATGAACTTCTGGACTTACTGGAGCTACCACCCCTTAATGGATAAGCTATAGCACCTAAAGCTTCTCTGCAGTGCTCAAGACAGCCTCCATGTGTATTATGGAGCTGTGGCTCCGAAGATCTACAGATGCCAGGCACAGTGCTGTCCTCCTGCCATCAGAAAGGCTATGCATGCTGTACTTGTAGTCAAGTTACTTTAAAAAAACCCCAAAATGACCAACCAAAAAAACCCCAACCCACAAACCAACACATCCCAAGTGGTATTTGTATTGGAATGTTAGAGCAGCCTTTAGGAGCACATATGGGCACAGGCACAATTTACAAAGGTTTCCCTGGACTACAGTTAGATAATGCACTTTTATCTGGTTGCAGTCCAGCCACACAAATCTTGGGGTAGCTGAGGTCAGAAAATGTTCATACAGAACATAATTTAGAATTATGGAAGAATTTCTATTGGAAGATACCTATGTCACCTAATTCAATCTTCTCCTCAAAAAAGGTCAAGCAAAAATTATCAAGTGTTAAAACTTTCTCATCTTCTTTTAGACTTACCAAGCATTCATCTCTTTTCTTCTCTAAGCGCGTTCTGTGTTTCCGTCCCAAACGCAAGATTTTCTTCCAGGTATAGTAGTATTCCACACATTGTGCAACTGTCTTAGACTTAACCTGTAGTTAAGGAATTGCAGAAATAGTCCTGTCTTAATTTTTTGCTTTCATTCAACACAATTTTAATATATTCCAAGAGACAGGCTTTATTCCTCAAACATTCAAATGGAGAAAAAAAAAGGCAGTTTGACTACAACAGGAATACTCTTGTAGAATAATTCTTTTTAAAATCTTTTTCCAGTCAAATTTGCATTGACTTTTTCAACTTCAGTAGATTTCTCTGGGATTCTTTAAACTCCAGAAAATTACTGGAGTTTAGANAAAAAAAAAAAAAGACAGAAAATTACTCAGAATGTACTCTTGTAGCTCAGTTGTACAGTACCACTGAGAAATCTAGGAATTAAGACTTGACTCACATAAATCCACATATTTTTCAACATTTGAGCTAACAAGTAGGGTATTGTGTCCTGAGATTTATAACCTTGTCTTTTCTCTGCTTTGTGGCAGAACATGAAAAGTAAGCCCAAACATGTTTTCTCTTTATTAACAGGTTTCAACCCTTTCTGGCACCAGGCTCAATGCCAGAGACTCTGGTACCTTGTAACAAACTGCCAGAGAACGCCAAGACGATAATGGAAAACCATACTTGTCCCACACATAAAATGCCATGATTTGGATTCCAGGTGTGAAAACTTTCACATGTAATAACAAGAGGAACAACTTTTAATTATTTGTAACTGTTTTTTACATGTATCTAATGCACAGGTACAACCAATGAATATATCATTCCTATCCGTGTTCTTGTAACCACTGCTGCCTCTATGCCTGCAACCAGCTGGTCTGGCACTGCAGGGAAAATGAAGAGGACCAGCATAGAGCAAAAGGGAAAAAAAAACCTCCAGCAACTGACCGAACAGAAATAACCTTACCATTTTCTGTACAAATATGAAATCTTTGCTGTAGGTAGACAATGCCTCTTTGAACAGTCTCCTTTCTTGATGCGTCCATTTGTCAGAGCCTTAAAAAGAAAGTGAAATCATTATGAACGATAAAAACTCACCACCTTCATGTTGATGCCATTATCTGAAATGAGACGCAGGAAGTCTCAAGCACATGTGAATGATTGCTGCTACCCAAATACAAGCATAGCTGTACTGACTCAGACCTGAAGTCCATCTAACCAGTATTTGGTCTCCAGCAGTGGTGACAGGCAGTTGCCCAGGAAACAGTAAGATCAGGGCAAGCAAATACAATGCCTCTCCCTAATTTCTCCTAACCTCTGACCATGTAGGGCACAGGGGATTTCCTCAGTCTGTTACAATTTGCTTATTTAGTAACTACCCTTATAAGTGCTGACCCACTCTACCTTTCAACCAATTAAACTTCTCATACCCAAACCATCCTCTGCCAAGGAGCTTCACAGATCAGTGGACCCTCTGCATGAAGAGCCACCTCCCTTTCTTTGGCTCCCAGTAGCTTCACTGGATGACCTTTCATTCTTCAAGTGGAGGAGAAAGTGAACCCAACCTTGACCATCACCTCCAAGCTACTCAGAATTGTGTGCCCTTTCTATCACTCTCAAACCTTTGATCATTACTGCTGTCCCACTCTGAACCTTTTCCAGTACTAAAACATTCCTATAAAGACAAGAGGACCAGAAAGGCACACAGAAGTCCACATAAAATTCAGGCTTTCACAGCGGCACCACCATGTTTTCTATCCTCTTAATGCTTGACTATTTTTTTAGCTGTTGTAAATTACAGTTGATGCTTCCTTAGAACTAGCATTACAATCCCAAACTTTTATTCTAATTGACAAGTACCACTACAGAGCTCATAACTTCCTATGTAAGGATTGAATTGTTTATTCCCATGTATGCCACTTTACATTTGATGACACAGAAGTTCATATATCCTTTTGTTCTCCTTTTATAAGATCCTTTTGCAGCTCTTCACTTGCATGGTTTGGGATAAAACATTTAAATACTCTGTGGCAGAGGTCACAAGTAGGTAGACACTGTAGCAATATGCAATATGCACAAAGTGGTTTTTATCATTTAATGGAAGCTGTATATAAAACTTCTGAATGTTGTTATTCTGTGTTTCGTCTGCCCATGAAAACGTGAGATCAACATTTATATTGAACTGAAGTTATGCTTTCTCAGTATTAGGCAAATAGCAGGAACACAGGATTGCTCTGCTGCATCAAAGCAGTGTTCTGTTTGTTAGGAGTGGGCAGCATTACATACATTAAAGGAAGGATATGCAAGAAGTCATAAAGTGGATGCCTTTGAAATGACTTACACTATGAGAAGATTCTACTTCAGTCTGAGAATTTCCGAAACATCTAAAACTTTTATGAAATCTCTAATATTCCTGTCAATGTTACTGCTCTCCATAGAAATGCTTGCCTCTGCACTGATTTCAATTAACTTCTGTCTTGGCACCACACATGGTATTGAACTCTAGAAGTCACTTTTGTCTTAAAAAATAGCAATATTATTAACAGCAAATGTTTTGTTTTTCAGCATCAGCTGCCAGGCTTACAAACTCAGAGTAGGTATCTCATCACTCCTTTATATGCTGAAAACTAAAAAATTAAGTTTTCTGCAACCTGTTTTCTGAAGGCTCTTCCAGTACTGGCTATAAGCATGCATTAGTTATTTCTGCAGAGATTTACACTTAAAGCTCTCTTAAGCATCAGAGAAAGGCACTGGCTTCAAGCCATGAGTTTTACTTATTCTGTTATCACCCAGAGATCTTTCTGCTGACACACTGCGTTTCCATCTTTTCCCACCCTGAACCAGCATCATTCCCTTCTTACACAAGCTGTCAGTCATAAGCATTTACCCTCCCTTTGTGCAGGGGTAAATGCACTCATTCAGTCCAGGAGGCTACTCTATTATGCCAAAACATAACTTTAAAAAGCATCTCAACACAGGAGAGATTTTCTTTTTTTCTAGTCATTCTGCTCTTCTGCCTCTACCCCCCCCTTCGAAAAAGACAACACAATAAAAATAATAACATAGAATCACTTCCATGAACTAATTTTGTTGTACACCTATGGAATGTTTGGGCCTTGCATACTTTCCCCAATAGCTATGGTATTAGGAGAGACCCTTATAAGATTATGCGGGTTAATTGGAAGTAACCTAATTAATAGAATAAATCCTGTGCAGGAAAAGAAACAGAAGAAAAGCTGTTTTTAACTCTGGTTGCTGGGAAACCACTTTTGCTCTTGTTAGCTTGAGGGAAATATAGAGAACGTGCATAGAGAGAGATCTGCAATGCAGCAAAAAGAATTTGGGGCTTTAGAATACAGATCAAATTTTAAAGCTGGTCTTTATGTTTAGATATTTATTCTACATTTTGTTTTACCTGCCATACTGTTTTTGCACTGATTAACTGACATTAAATATCTCCTACTCATTTGTGTGCTTCGGGCCCAACTTGTGGGTTTCAGGGGGACAACATGTACACCCAGGGAGCCCCATGGAGAGGTAGCTGAAATCCACTACGTACAACATGTGCTGGGTCTGACCCACAACCCTGTTACTGCACATACAAGAAGCTTCCAGACTGCCTGAAGTGTCCTATGTCAGAGACCATCCCTCCTGCAGTTCTCACTGCAGAACTTCAGACCTGAGAAATTCCACTGTTCAAAGGAGAACAATTCAAGTATTTGCAACAGTGCCCCTCTTGTATCAGGTATGTGCTCCCTCTCTCTTCCTAAAATACCATCCTGACAGATGGCGAAGTCTTAGGACAGAGATTAGGGTGTTCTTCCAAGGAGCCCTGGGTCAGCATGTCCAGCTCTCTTGGCACACACCAGAAAATCCTCAAGTTTTACAAGTGGCTTCCCTCACAAGCCAACAAGTTTCAAAGGTGAGCTATTTGCCTGTACCTACATTCAAAGGTAATGCTAGAGGATGAGTTTGGGTATCTGCTGTTTGTGGTACTTTAACGAGTTAATTCTCATGAGTAAGTGTCAGGCTCTGTTTCGATGTATTCCACCTTTAAATGTGGTCAGCCTGAGAGCCATGATTTCTGAGTATGGAGCAGAAGACATGAAGTTATCCCAAACTGATGCCACTTTAAATCATATTAAAGCTATTCATGGACTAGATTGTGAAAAATTCTCATATGCCTTGAGTGGCTGATTATCAATCAGAAATAAACTGTTATTCAAGAGCTGCTGCACAGTGCTAGAGCAATGCTGTCAATGTAAGTTGCAATCACATGTTGCATGCAAAAGCATTAGAAAGTAGTGCTTTGTCTTGTTATTTTATGGCATTTACATCCAGACTGGCGAGATTTTATTTCATGCTGTGATAAGCACAATCAAACTTTCTTTCCTGCGTATGAAATAGGGATTCAAAGGTGTCCACAGGTCTCAGTGCTAGTTACCAAGGGTTAGCACCATCACATGTGAAAGATTAAACAAAACAGTCTCTTGGCTCCTCCCTGAATCCCAATGAATTATTTTTGAAACTACTGTGAAGTTGCGTTAGTAAAGACTGTTCTTCTTCTGCCACAGAGGCAGAAATTTCTTATCTGCTCTGCTAATTAGATTGTTTACTGATGAAGAGGCTGTGGGATATCTCCTCATCTTCCTGTTCTCATGCCCTTGAACTGTCTCACACAGATTTGGTGTCATCTCTTCAGGCAAGAGACCTTGATCAAAGTTCCTGGCTGATGGCTGATGTCCTCCTTCCCCATCCATTCCCATGTCCACCCTTTGGACTGCAACAGAGCTGCTATCACAGGCACCAAGCACGTCCCTCAGACAAAACAAAAAACCTGATGGTCACATTTATTCACTGTCATTATCAGCTACTATCAAACACATTTCTGTTCTTGTTCTCAGGCCAAGAGGTTAAGAAGTTGCTTTACAAAGACTTCTTGTTACCTGAAGTCTTTCCAGTGGGCTGCTACAGGCAGGAAGTAGACTGCTTCTATACCTACCTTTCACAGTGACTGTAGCTGAATTGAGTACCTGACCTTGGACACTGTGATTGACTGATCACCATAAGACTCTTGGCTTGTTTCCTATTGAGCCTGAACTGGAGATGAAGTTCTAAATGTCTTATGTAAAACCCTATTCTGTGTCTCAGCAGTTGTTAGCCACTACAAAGCATTAAGCAATAGCATGGCAGGCTGCAGAGGTGAGACATTTGCCATCTCTGCTCAGCCGACACAACTGAAGTCCAATGGCTTAACACATTTGTATTTCACACCAACCCAGACTTTTCTGACTAGATCCCCACACAGAGGCTCTGTAAGCAGCACTAAGATCCTAGTGAGAGTTACAGCACTGCCTCTTTGGAAGGATGCTCATGATTATCATACTCATTTATTGTGCACCATCACTTCAGAAGAAGCAGGCAGGGTGGCAGATTGTTTACGCACCAGAAAATTAAGACACTAGTGACACTAAATTATAAATTACAAATAGCAGCAGTTTTAAAAAGAGATGAAATTGTTAAATTTTAGTTTAAAAGAGAAAAAGATTAATCTGAGGCAGTTTTAAATCTGTAAAATCCTACACAGCAGCATGGATGCAAAGCTTCTGTACATTGTCAGTCATGTATAAAACTGCTAAACTTGCAACAAACGGCTCTGGGAGTACTCTTGGCACTGTCCACATCATTTCTATTAAATGCTGCCATCCCTGCAGCAGACAGCAGAGAGTGCAACGTGATCCCAAGCTCCAGCCTGGGATGCCAGGCTTGGACTGTGTAATAGATAGAAAGATCACAAGGAAACCTACCGGCATAGTGGTAATTTGACAAAGGATGACACTTCAACCTCACTGGCTTTCTCAACAGCAGCTTTTCAAGAGCAACCTAAATGAAAAACCAGGGAAAAACAGAATTAGGAAAAGCAATCAGCTGTGGCATAAAACTGCATTTAGAAGACTATTTTGTATGAGGATATGAATTAATTTTCTCTCTTTTCTCTTTTCTGTCATATAAAATCACATCAAATTACTCCAAGGCCCATTAACACTGTACCTCACAGAAGAGCCCCTAATGTGCACCTGTCCTGCCTTAATGAGCACAAATGTGACTATTACTTAGCAACTTCCAGCTCTTTCCCTCCCTTCTGCTTGCCACAAACAAATACATTTATAGTGTTTGACTTGCTAATGGTAATTAATACTAATATTTAATGGCTGGTTTGACAGCATTAATATGTATAGCGTAAAATATTTTAGAATATCTGTGTAAGACAACATCTGTCAAGAATGACTGCAAGTATAGCTAATTGTCCTTCAGATCAGGAAAACAAAGGATTTATAGATCCCTAAAATTTTTCCCCTGAAAATGCAGACTCTCTGTAAAGCAAATTCCGCATCCTGACATTCTCAGACCTCTCAGATACAGCTAACAGAGCCTAAGGAAACTGGGACACAAGCTAAAACCGACTGTATTAGCCAATCCAGTGAGACTCATTCCAGCCTCATGTTTTGTTGCATTTAGTTTTATATTGGCTTTCCAGGAACTGGTGCAAGGGGCCTTGTCTTTCCCTAACACCGGGTAAAATGGATGTTTTGCCTTAGTTAATAACATTCCCATCACTAAACGAATGCAAATATTTGAAATGCATTATTTATATAAGAACTGTGTTCAATTACCTCACAGTTCTGAACAAATAAGTAGATGTGATTGCTGCTCCAAAAAAAGGGTTTTTTATAAGGGCTAGAAGAGGAGTAAGCTCTCTGTGACCAAATATAAAGCCTGTGAAATATCAGGGCTGGAGCAAGCACTGGGAGACATTCAAAGCCCCAAGGCTATAAACTAAGTAATCTTATCTGTATGAAATATACAGTAAGCCTTCAGAGAGGCACTGCTTTGAAATTTAAATTTATTAGAGAATAAAGGGAAAAGTCATTCCCCAAAAATGTTACAGGATGTTTAAAACATCATTTCAAATCAATGAGAAATCTTTTTATATATAACCATATCTAAATCCATTTAATAAAGCATGCTAATTTATCTGCAGAAGAGGATCATATCTCCCCTTTCAGCTTTTTTATCTTACCATAATATCTCCTTTTGCTTCAAAGAGAGAGTGCAAAGCGTATTCTGAGTTAGTTCCTCCACCAGGTAACACACTGGAACAGCTCATATTTAAAAGGTCTTCCACTGTCAGAAACAAGTCAACATTTTACTGCTAATACAGTAGCCTGTCAGTCAAACATATGGAGCCAAGGATTCTGTAATGCCCCTCAAACACTACATAGTTCAGGGCAGCAGATTCTTTCACACTTTTTCTCCTCAACATCTCAGCTACTTGTTTTAGGATTACTGAGGAGAGGATGTAACGGAGCCCATCCTTAGGATGGGACAGGTTACTCCAGAGCCAGAGATCTGCCTGTGAGGCAATGACTTGCACACACCAGTGATGTTGCTGTGCCAAGAAGGCTCCAGCCAGGGTGCAGAAACAGAATAAACCATGTTAGAAGCAGGAAAAAATTCTGCTCAGGACTACTAAAACCCACCAAGCCTGCCACATTTCCTCTCAACTATGGTCATAGGACAGGTCCAGGATGCATCAGCTGCCTCTAAGCTGCCTTTACGAGGCAGTTCAGTACCCAACTTCCCAGCAATGACCTTTCCCCCTTGGCTGCCAGAAAACTGTTCATCCAGACTTCCCTTTAAGTGCCACCATATAATGCTGTTGCTCTGAACCTATACCATGTAGTTCTAGTCTCTTGCTCTGCACTCTCAGCAATTAATATTCTCTTGAACATTTTGTTCAGTATAGACATGAGAAATCAATGCATATTTCTTCAACTTTCTTCAACAGGCACAGTCTGACGTAGGAACTTCTAAAATGGCAAGTCATTATACCTCTTTGTTGGAAGACTTTGTTCTCCAGTTCTGGCCATGGTTTCCAAACCAAAGTAGCCTTGTGCACATCTTTTTCCATTAGCAATCTGTCCTGCAGCTCAGGAATGTCAGCCTGGAACCTGGACCCAATATTGATTCGCCTGTAAAGAAGAATAAATAAATAAGTATTCAACTACACAATGTGTAGAAAATATAAAATATATATTA
>VXBC01003188.1:63526-102704 GCA_013399945.1 Ploceus nigricollis | reverse complement strand
ACTACCCAGCTCACTCCTGGTCACTGCCCTCCCCGAGGCCAGCCCTGAGCTGGAGGCAGAGGGAGAGGCTGGGCTGTGCTGCCAACACTCAACAACTGCCTTGGGTCTCCTGCCAGAGCTGGGCAAGCTCTGCCTTGGCTTTCAGGTCCTATTTCAATTTCCTCTCAGGCAAATCCTCATAAAAAAAATAGTGTTTGCAATATGTGCTCTTCCTCTCTCTTTTCCCGGTGTTTTAGTGCAGCAGCATCTCTGCTTTGGGGCTTCCAAGGGCCTCCATGGGAAATATTCCAGCCCAGACTTCAGTGGAGTCAGTCATCTCAGCAGGACCTGCTGGATGTGTTACCTCATCAGGAGGATTGTTAATAAGAAAAATGGAACTGATTTTTTTTTTTTTAGGCCACTTCTAAAAATACATCTGGGAATGTTCATCTTCCAAAACAACAGCAACAAAAAATCCATAACCTGCCTAAGCTGCATTCCCACAGGAATCTATTAATTCTGTGCTCAGGAAGGCAGCTTCCTTAATGTCCCACTTCAGCTGTGTTTTGGCACCTGTCAGACTCGGTTATTCCCTCACTGAAGGATCACAGCACCAGCCTGGAATGGCATCCAGAGCAGGCACGTGCAGGGCAGCAGTGGGACACAGGGTGTGCTTAAATGCAGTGCTTTAACCACGGCTGAATTTGATCCCCTCGAGAGCAACAAGCAATGTCCTGGCAGGATGTTCTGCCACCCATTTCCTCCCCTGAGCAGTCAGATCCTGAGCAGAGACTCAAGCCATGCACATCCATTCTTTCCTTTCAGATTTAGCATTACAGGCCCTCCTCATTCTGAGGCACTGGAGACATCTCACAGCACCTGACTGCTGCTTTAATGCACGTCCCTGGCTGTGACAGTGCTCATCCTCAAAGACACACCACAGCTTAACGTGTGCTGAGCCCACAGAGCAGAGCTGGAGCAGCACTAAGAGAATGTCCTCAAACCCTGAACACAGTGGCAATAACAGTGATACTTGAATTTTGATTAAAACTCAGAAGGAGGATCTGCACAAAGGGGTTTTCCCTCATGTTTTTCAGCCAGTTATTGCCATGGTGTAGCACCAAATCAGGCAGCAGGTTTGGATTCTGGAATTATCAGCCCAGAAAGTTCAATGGGTTTGTCTGGAGATCCTGTACTCCACTCCTGCAGCCGTGACTCAGGAGCTGTGGCAGTGGCACGCAGTGCCAAGGGCAGCAGGACAGCTTTGCTTTGCCCCCTAACACAGCTCCAGTCAGGGCATGTCTGCTGCCATTCAAAGGCCAGCTTAGCAGTCTTACTGTGTTTGGGAAAGTCCAGCAGCACAGATTCCTTTTTCTTTGCCTCCTGGTCCCTGAGCCTGGCATGGTAAGTCAGCAGCCCCTCCTGTATTCCCTCCCTTGCTATGGAATACCCAGGCACACACAGGCTTTGAAGCAAATCTGAGTCCACCTGGCTGGACAAGTGAAATCATTAAGAAAAAACCTGAGGAAACATCCTGAGAGTCAGGAGAAACACCTGAAATTGTTATCCTTCCCCCTGTGACAGCTCCTGCTGGTACTGCTGGTTCTGGTTGTTCTCCTGGTTTTACACCTCTTTGGGTTTTGTTCCCTCCTCTTTCTGTGGCTGTTCAGGGATCCACCGAAGAGGAGCAGCACATGACTAAAGGCACCTCCTTAATCGAAAGCCAACACCACCATCTGCTGCACTGCCTGGAAAAAACAACCGTAAGTACCAGCCCAGCCCAGCCCTGCCCTGCCAGCCAGGGCTGCCCGGGGGGAGATTTCACACGGGGGGCTCTGAGGGGACCCCTGGCACATCCCTCGCAGGGCTGGCACTCGTCCCGGGCTCCCCAGAACTGTCTGCAGTGCGTCAAATGCACTTCTACTCCATTGTCTGTGAAATGATAACAATCGTTCCTGTGCAGAGGGACAAAGATGGGATTACCTGCTGCCCTCAGCCCCCCACCCCTGCACAGAGCCAGAACTTCCCAGGCAAGTTCCTCTGAGCACACATCGATTTCAGCCAGGGGTTAGGGAGATCTCAGAACGAGAAGTTTCATTTCTTCAGTGCTGCTGAAAGACCCAAAATGCATTTCCCTTCAGGCACACATCCCACCCCCAGCACTGGGGCTGAGCAGCACTGAGGGACAGCTCCGCTGCCCTGGGAGGAAAATGCTGCTGGGAACTCCCAGCCACAGCCTGGTACCAGTGCCCACAGGCAGGGAAAAGAACCTTTAGCCCTGGAGATGGCTCAGAGAGGATGAACTCTGCTCAAGGGTTTAAAGGTTGCACACATCTTTTCTCATCTCTGGTTGCAAGGGCAGGTGATTTATCTCAAAGCCAGTTTGTACAGCATGACTTTTCTGTTTGCATCCTGCAAGGTGTTGGGAGCGAGAGTTTTATTTTGCATTAGTGACTGATTGTGTAGCACAAGTCTTTGGGAACATTTCAGATATTTATTTGATACATGTGTTTTGCTTCCAGGTTTATATAAAAGGTTCTGCAGTAAAGGAACACATTATCTATACCATGATTCATTCTAGGGAGAATGAAGAGAGGTTAACACTTGAAATATTCATGCCTTTTTCTCTCTGCATCCACCATCAAATGTACTTTTGATTTCTGACTTGCAAGGGTTTCTTTTAGACAAATCACCTTCACTTCCATAGTTTGGCTTGTGCTGGAGTAGCACCACTTAGGCCTCAGAGATACACTGGAAGAAGCTGAGTAATTAATTTCATTACCTGAGTTAAGGAGCTCTGAGGGTCCCCATGCCAAGGGCAGTGAACGATTCTTCCTGTATCGATGGCCACTGGATTTGTTTTATACAACTCATCCTGCCTTTATTTCAGTGTCACATTACCAGCAGATATTTCACAACCTGACTCTTCAGTTTAAAACTTTCTGCCTAAAACCTCCAGTGCTGTGACCCATATTTCACAAAAGCACTTCCATCTGAGCACGTGAGCAGGCTGGCTGAAGCAGCCAAGGGCTGAGAGCTCTGCCTGCAGGGTCTGTCCTGGGAAGGCTCACAGAAACCCTGACCCTGCAGGGCCAGGGGAGCATCTCTGGGGCTGCACGAGCTGCTCATCACTCAGGAGCTGGAGTAACGGCCAAAGTGTGCCTTCATTTGGGGTGTGCTGCCTTCATTTGGGGTGTGCTGCCCTCATTTGGGGTGTGCTGCCTTCATTTGGGGTGTGCTGCCCTCATTTGGGGTGTGCTACCCTCATTTGGGGTGTGCTGCCCTAATTAGTGGGTGTGGTGCCCTGGCTGTGCCAGCCCACCACACTGACAAAGGCTGACCACTTCCAGCTCACAAACCTGCTCAGACAATGAGTGGCAGGGACTGAAAATGTCCCAAATGTTCCTCTTTTTCAGCAAACAATGGCAATAACAGTGATACTTGAATTTTGATTAAAACTCAGAAGGAGGATCTGCACAAAGGGGTTTTCCCTCATGTTTTTCAGCCAGTTATTGCCATGGTGTAGCACCAAATCAGGCAGCAGGTTTGGATTCTGGAATTATCAGCCCAGAAAGTTCAATGGGTTTGTGTGGAGATCCTGTACTCCACGTAATCTATTAAAACACCGTGCAACAGGAAATTTAAATTGCAGTAAAAGCATTTTTAAACACTGAAGAGTCATTTTGTGAGCGAGTTGCAGGAATGGAATGAGGAATGTACCATGGTTGTAAGCTTGTTTCAATGGGCAATTCACCCTTCCTGAAAGCAGCAGAGGATTCTCAAAGCACATTATTTATTGGCCTGGTCTCTGGGTTGTCACTGGCACACACTTCCAGCTGAGTGGCTGTGAATGGTCACAGATCTGCTGTGTCAGATGACAAAGTGACCCTGGAGTACTTGTAGCTGCCACAACAGAGATTACTTTGTCATATTCCCACAGCAGATGGAGTTGGTTCAAACAAAAGGAGGTTTTTTCCCTCTCATTCCAACGCCCAGATTGAGTCTGGACATTCACATGCTGTGTTTTGTCCAAGTGCTGAGTGCCTTGAACCCAGTCCTTCAACCCAAACCCTTCTTCTGTGTTTTCACAGAGTTTGATCAAACCCCACACTCCACTGGTGACACAACAGCAAAACAATCCTGATCTGTGATCTGTGAATCAGCAGCTGGAACCTTGTTTGCCTTTGCCTTAGGCTCTCTAAGGATCAAAGCAATAAAGTCGTTCTGGGTTTTGTTCTGTTTCCATCAACAGAACACTCAAAACTGAATTGTCAGAAGGGCTCTGGTTGAGGGGCCTGAGAGAAGGAAGGTTCTGTTGCCCATTCAAACTTGAGCTGGAATGCTGAGGCGAGTGATGCAGTGCTGGGACTAAACTTCTGGATGCTGGAATGGACAATGAATTGTGTTTTTATCTTCTGTTGGCATGTTGTCCCGTAGGGATTGTCCTATCTTGTGGATGATCCCCTGTTATCTGTACGAACTTCCACCATCAAGGTATTTCCTTTTCAATTCGATCTGTTTTCTCTGTGCTCTCTGTGCCATGTCTGGACAGTGTTTGCTTGCTTCTCCTTCTGCTCCTGTGCTGGGGAGTTTGTGCACGTGGCTCCCTTTGGCTTTCCAGTGCTCTTGTTCCCTGTGGGAGTTGTTCCTTGTCCCAGTGGGATCTGGTGGCTGCCTTCAGCATGGTTGCTTTTGTTTCCCATCTTTTCTGAAGCCAACAGGGACTGGATGAGGTCTGTCCACTCCACCTGGGTGCTCTTAGCCACACATAGGAGTTCTTTCTTCCAGGATTTCTGGTTCCTTACACAAAAGCTCTTTACAGATTCAGCTTTCTGAATTTCCTTCTCCCTGAACACTTCCCCCTCTTCACTGCTGTGTTTATTCCTCCCAGCTCATGCGCTGCAGGGATGCTTTGAACCCAAGCATTAAGTTCTATGGCCAGGTGATCATCCAAATAAAATACAATCCTGCCCCCAGGCATAAAGAGAAGGAGCATGAGCTCCTTTTGGATTTCATAACCATGTGGCATTCCAGACTTTTTGAGACTGTTCTGGAATCCAGACTAAAGATGAGCAGAAATTCCAGCCCTGTGGATGTGAACCCAGCAGGCTGCCCATCTCAGGCTGTGTGAGCAGGGCAGCAGTGATGCCCCCAGGCTTTTCTCACTGCAGCAGCTCCTCTTGTTTCCCTGCTGACACGGGAGCTGTCTCCCCTGGCTGCAGCGAGGGCAGAGTCCTTTCCTTCAGGATCTGCCCGGTGCAGCCCTTTGCAGGCACAGAGAGGGGCTGCCCCGGCCGGGCTGGCCGTGTCCCCAGGCAGTGACAGCTCTGCTTCTCCCTGCCAGAACCACGAGTTCATCGACGAGCAGCTGTTCGAGCAGAACTGCATGGAGAGCTCCATGCAGAACTACCCCTCGTCCCGGAGCCCCTCTCTGTCCAGCCACCACGGGCTGGGCACCTCCTGCTGCTCGCGGCGCCACAAGAAGACCACGCACCTGCCCAACTCCAGCGTGCCGGCCACGCGGCTGCGGAGCATGCAGGAGCTGAGCACCATCCACATCCAGTGCAGCGAGCAGCCCTCCCTCACCACCAGGTACAGGGGGGCACGGGCTGTGCCCGGGCTGGGGCTGGCAGGGCTGGAAGGGCTGTGTCCAGCTGCAGGGCTGGCAAGGCTGTGCCCAGCTGTGCCCAGCTGTGCCCAGCTGCAGGGCTGGCAGGGCTGTGCCCAGCTGTGCCCAGCTGTGCCCAGCTGCAGGGCTGGCAGGGCTGTTCTCCAGCCAGGGGCAGGGGCTGGTGGCAGCACCTTCGTCTCCCCCCCAGTGATGACCCAAGGGAAGTGGCTCCTGGCTGGCCTGGGAAGAAGCAGTTAAAGGCAGACTCCAGAGCAGCTTGGAATGCGGATATCAGGAAAAGGTTCTTCCCTCAGGGGGTGGCACGGAACAGGCTCCCCAGGGAATGGGCACCTTGGCAAAACCAAGGGGCCAGCAGTGCCTGTCAGCCACAGCTGTTGGGGGGCTGACCTGGTCCCCCTGGGGCACTCCACTGATTTTCATTGTCCAAAAGTCTAAATTGCCACTCTAAGCATCACTGGGAAGCAAATAAGAGGAATTACACAATGGTGTCTTAGTAGCTGTGACCTAAAAAGCCATAAAGGACACAGGTAAAGTGTCCCTTAATAGAAAATGTTTAAAATTTCATTCTATATATAAATTGCTGAAAAAGAATCATTTATTCACCATATAATTCCTGCAAATATTAAATTACTTTCTAAATCCCCCTCAGCCCATTAAGTTTTTTGTGCACCAGGGCTGGTTTTGAATGTCCCATTCCTCTTCTCCCCACTCCTATCAAAGGGATGTAGAAACCCAAACAAAGCTGCCTTTAGGGCAGCAAGTGATTACTGGGTGCCAGAAGGGCATTTCAGAGCATGAGTTATGAATGAATAAGCACAAAACAAGTCTCCAGCTATTTCAGTTTCAATATGACAATATTTTAAACCAGCACCTGAAGCAGTAATTCAGGGGAATGTCAACTGTTCTGGGTGCTAAATCAGATGCCGGTGATATTTTAAATGTCAACACTTATTTCACTTGCTTACCAAACTGGGCAAGGATGGAGAGAGAAAAAAAGCTTTTCAGTTATTTTCCATGTGGGATGGAACCAGCTGGGTGTACTGGTTACCACTGGCAGAGGCACTCAGGCCCTGGGGCTGCCCCACTCTCAGCTTGTGCCCGAGGCATGGGAGTGGGATCTGCTCCTGGGTGTTTGAGGGATCAGGAGCCATCCCCGGGTGAGTCACTCCGAGCTAACAGCAGCAGCAGCTTCCCAACTGGGAGCTTTACATGCTGAAAGGACAGGCCTTGTGTGGAAAATGAACACGTTGGGCTGGTAATAGCAGACTCCTGTAGCTGTGCAGATGCACAGAAATCAACCTATCATTTTCCCCCTGTAATTAATTATAGGATGCAATTGATGCAGATCTAATAAGAATGCTCCCAGCTGTCACATCCTTCAAACTACTGCAGAGAGAAATAAAATAGAAAAGATCAAGGGACGGTGAATATGAAAGAGGTATTTGAAATGCAAGAAAGACAACATCTTTCTGAGAAAGAACTACCTCTGCTCTGAAAAGATGCACTACACAGGCCAGTGTATTTAGATGTCCTTTTAAATAAACTAGAATTATGCAAGAAGGAAATGGAAACAGAACAATTTGCCCTGTGAAAAGCTGTCTCCTAACCAGGGGGAACATTACCAAAGCTTGGTGTAATCTGTGTAGACATAAATGGTGCCTTGCAGGAACAGGGGGGACGTTTAAATGGAGTCTTTGAATATTTCAGCTGAATAAGATCCTGATTAAGAACCACAGCCGCTCCCATCCTTCCCACTGCCCTATCGAAAATGCAGGCGAGCCCCATGGGAAGAGAATGAAGGATGTCTGACTCCATTTCAGAAGGCTTTGAGATGCTGAACACACTCTTTATTAAATCTATACTAAAATACATGAATAATATTTGAAGAGAGGCTATTCTACATACCTACGTTTAACTTACCTATCTTAGTCTAACTTAGTCTTAGTCTAACTCTAACTTGTGACCTTCTCCAGAGTCCAGACACAGCTGGATTGGTCACTGAAGATAAACAATCTCCATTTCACATTCCCCAGGGGAGAACAGGGAGCAGAGATAAGAATTATTTTCCTTTTTCTGCAGCTCTACATGCCTTTCCCAGCAAATCCTTTGGAAAAGTTGTGCCCCGCTCCTCTCTACGAGGAGAAGCGAGGCAGCACTGCCTCATTTTGAGAAACAAGCCACGCACTAAATTTGTTTTCTAGTCGTTCCAGCCTCAACATGAAATCGGATGATGGGCTGAGACCGAACTGCAAAGCCGCCCAGATCACCACAGCCATCATCAGCATCCCCACGCCGCCGGCGCTGACTCCGGAGGGCGAGAGCAGACCCGGCCCGGGCAGCCCCGGCACGAACGTTCCCAGCGCGGCCCCCGCCAGCATCGTCAAGGTCTCCGCCTTGTGAGCCGAGCCCGGGCCGGGGGCAGCGCAGCTCGCTCCGAGCCCCGCGTTCCTCCCGGCGGCACCGTGCACCGAGCGGGGCCGGGGCAGGGCTGGCACCGGGCGCGGCAGGAAGGGCTGCAGGAGGAGAGAGCCAGCTGTGCCCGGGGAGCAGCGGCACGGCTGGAGGGAGGAACCGGCACCGGAGCAAACGGAGTATAACACTGTGTATCGCAGCACCTTTTTAAAGGTTTTTAATGGATAATATTTATTCATGAGGAAATGACTGAAAAGGTGAAAAACAATAGATTTTGTGAATTTTTTTTTTTTTTTTCTTCATGGAGCAGAACCTTTNGCAGAACCTTTAAACCAACCAAAATTTCACCACTTTTTTTTTTTTCTTTTATAGGAAAAGATTTAGACAAAAGAAGCCACCTGTCACAGCAGTCCCCTGCGGGCTGTGTGTGTGAGTGTGAGTGTGCAGAGCCACTCGAGGGCACGGCCCTGCCAGCGTGGTGGCCAGCAGGAGCCCAGGTGTGCCAGCCCCCCGTGCACACACACACCCACACACACACCTCCCTCCCTGGATGCCATCCCCAATTTAGACTATTTTGTACCCGCCTTTCAAGTCAATACAGTGCAATTGCAAACAGTGTGTTTGTCTGCTAATTATTGTCTGTGGAAACATATTTGTGGAGAAAAACAAAAACAACAACAACAAAAANAAGAAGACAGGCTTTAGTAGAGTTTTAGTCCCACCTGGGTATCTGCTTTCTATTTTTGTTATCACTTACTTGTAAGAGTGTGACTAGACTACAGTTCTGTATTTTTAAAAAGGAAAAAAAAAAAAGGTAGGATTCTTTTTTAATACTGTGCACACAATGGCAAAGAATGAAAGCACTGAACTCGACTGCATCAAGCGTTCCTGAGGCTAACAGAGGTTCCTTGTAATGTATGCCCATGCTTTTTACCTTTTGGTTCCTATAGAGAAATTCCTTTGCTAGCACTGGACGTGTAACCCGTTGTAAATAGTAGCCAAATAATGTCTGGATTTATACTTGATAATAATTAACCCCAGAGCCAAATACCTTGCATGGACAGAGAGGTATTTGGCTTTTTCACAGTCTTAGGGCTCCAGTTGTCCCATCCATGGCTCCTGGGCTGCATTGATTTTGGGGATAGACAAGGTCAGCAATTTCAGTTCTCCAGGCCCAGCACAGGATCTGCCTGAGAAGGGGGAGCAGGACTGGAGTTTGAAAACATTTGCTAACGTGTTGGTACAGACAGCATTTTCTATTCACAGTTCTACACTTAGTTTGGGAAAAGTCTAATCATGAACTAACAGCTAACCAAAAACTGGAGAACACTGTGTGGTACTGCCAGGTACCTCATCCTGGCACTGAGCCGAGCTCAGCGCTGGCACCCCTCTGACCCCTTCCTGGGAAGGATTCCTCAGAGGAAATTCATGGCCTGGAACACAACTCTCCCCTGCCAAGGGGAACTCTCTCCTGCCATTCTGCCTTCCTGGAGTCCCCTTTTGCAGGGGGATCCACGAAGGGCAGAGTGAGGAACATCCCCTGTCCCCTCCCCCTGTCCCCCCTGGCTGGCTGACCCCCCTGGCCGTGCACAAACCTCTCCAAGGCCCATGCACCATCCCCAAGAGCCCGGAGGGAGCAGGGAAAGATCCCAATCCTGTTCTGAGCAGGGATTTTACCAACACCAGAGTTAAAGGAATGGCTCAAGGAGTGTTTGAGGCTGGTTCAGCAAAGGGATTATGTTTTTTTTAACATCTGTCATAACCTCTCCCGATGTAATATTTATCTGCACATATACACACACATATAACTAATTACAGACACATACATGTATAGATAATTAATGCTGATTACACATACGAGCTGCACCCTGCTTTGGCAGCACTCCTGCTGTGCCTGAGCAATGGCTGATGCATTAATACCCTCCTTAGAATCCTACAACAGCCTAGGAACCCTAGGGCTATGGCTGAGCCTCCAGCAGCTGCACCAGCTTCCAGTCATTTATTCCAGTGCTGTAATATGTTACCCAAAACTATGTTTAGTCCTGTTTTAAAAGATTAAAATGCTCTGCCTTTTGCTGCTTCCCGTAGGAGGTTATACTGCAGTTAATCTTACCATTACTGAGGTTTTTTTCGATGTTTTAACTTAATTTTTGCTTTATTTTCATTAACTGTCATCATCTGCCCTTCTAGATCAGAGGCCTTGCTCTCCTCCACTCGCCACCTTTGCAACCTCATCTCCACTGGCACAGAGTGAGGGTGAAACGCCCCCGTGCTGACAGGGACAGGAATAAAAACCACAGAGAGTCAGGGATTCCACATGGATTCGTGGCGCTGCCTTTCTTATTCCTGGTTTAACGTGGAGTGCTGAAGCAGGCACCTCACATCTCTGTAAACAGCCAGCGTAGCAGCCCTCACCCAAAGCACTGCTGGGGCTTTGAATCCCTGGCAATCAAACTTTTCAGAAAAGGGAGTATAACATTCAATTTTAGGAGGTTAAAAAGAATGAGGAAAACCAGTTCCAGGAGTTTCTGCTGGCTGCTTTGGCTCTGATTGCCACGGCCTCTGTTTTCTCCCACAAAACAGAAATTGTTAAATTGTTATCCTCGCTGGGAGCCACGGCTTGTGCCTCTGCCATGAACAGGGCAGGTGCTGCCCCACGCTGTCAGCTCCTCAGCACAGGCTCTCAGGGGATGAAAACACACAGAATTAAGGAAGTCTGAGCCTAGAGGAACAGGGCTAAAAGTATTTTTAATGGAGGCATTATCACCCAAGTAAAGCTTCTGGAAGCACCTGGAACTGCGTTGTGGAAAACCTGGGTTTTCCCCAGGAGAGCACTGTGCAGCCCCAGGAGCTGCAGGGACAGGGATCCACTCCTGGAAGGAGAGGGATCCACTCCTGGAAGGACAGGGATCCATCCCCACAGGGACAGGACAGGGATCCATCCCTGCAGGGACAGGGATCCACTCCTGGATGGACAGGGATCCAGCCCTGCAGGGACAGGGATCCACTCCTGGAAGGAGAGGGATCCACTCCTGGAAGGACAGGGATCCATCCCTGCAGGGACAGGGATCCACTCCTGAAAGACAGGGATCCACTCCTGGAGGGACAGGGATCCAGCCCTGAAAGGACAAGGATCCAGCCCTGGATGGACAGGGATCCACTCCTGGATGGACAGGGATCCATACCCACAGGGACAGGACAGGGATCCAGCCCTGCAGGGACAGGACAGGACAGTGACCCGTCCCTGCAGGGGCTGGCAGGAGCAGCAGAGCATCCCCGGGATGGAAATGGGGAAAGGGAGGGTGTGCAGCCAGCAGAGCAGGGAGCTGCCCTACAGCCCCTGGCTCCTGACCCGAGGGGACACAAGGGCTTCCCCAAACTTTAGCATCCTTAAACAGCACCCAGAACAGGCCCAGCCACCCTGAGAATTCCTGAGGCACAACTTCACCTGCAGGAGTGGCTCATCCCCCAGTGCTCCCAGTGCTGCCCTGCCTCACCAGCACCCCAACCCCTCTGGGCACAGCCACCCTGACCCCACACAGAACCACAGGGGCAGGGGCAGCTCCAGGGGCAGCACCAGGAGCATCACCAGGGGCAGGGGCAGCACCAAGGGCAGCTCCAGGAGCAGCACCAGGGGCAGGAGCAGGCTCTGGGAACAGCCCCGTGAGCCTGCAGAACATCAGTGCTGTGCTGGCACTTCAGCTCAAAGCCTTCCCCCTCCTCTCATTCCTCACTTTTATAGTTTTATAAAACTATAAAACTTTTTATAGTTTTAGAGAGGCTCCCTTAAAAGAGATAAAAATGGATTCTTTGTACAAAAAGCAAGTGGAAGGGCATTGTTTTTTCAGATCTTCCTAAAGCAATATAAAAATATCAAAGGAGAAACTCCTTTTTCTGAGCATTTTATTTCCTTTCCAAAGCTTTTTCTGAAGGAAAAATATTTTCATTGCTTTTCAGCCTATTCTATCAATAGATTTCCTCTCTTCTCACCTGGCATTGAGCTGCTAACAGGATTCACACCCAGCTGGCAGCAAATGATGAAAAATACCTTTCACACAGAGGCTTTGACTTCCATCTACTCTTTCTAAAAGCCACCTTTTGCTTTCAGTTTCCTTAAAAAGACAACCTAAGTAACAGACATGGCTTTAGTGAGGAATAAACCTCATGGATAATTCAAAATACAGCTTTCTTTAACTGGCCAGAAAGACCAAATTTAATCAATGCCACTTGTTTAACCTAAACCTGTTGCTAATACACCTGTAGTGTAACCCAGCATTCATCATTCTAGTCTAGACAGCTTAAGGTGTGTGCATGAAAATCAGATTAATACCAGCTAAAGAATGCAAATTTCCTTCACGAGTTTGCTTTTTTAAGTAAAGAGGTTGCAAACATGTTGCATCTTACATGTATTGTAAAGAAAATTCAGGAAATTAAAAATCACATTTAATTTATGTGTTGCAACATCCCTTGGACTTTGTAATATTTTAATCTGTTGGATTAAGGCAGAGTTAAAGTCAGCACTTGTGCAGAGCTGGTGAACATCAGCAGCTTTGAACTGCAAACTTAATTCTGCTTTTAAAGTTAAGTGAATAAAACACCTTTTCCACATCACTCACCCACCCAGTCTATCTCAATATTTTGTTTTAGAGCATTTATTTTTCTCCAACACTTGGAGCCAACTGCAGTAGATCCATGGGTTTAGAGCCCAAGTAGGCTTTGTATTTGCCAAAAACGCTGTCCATGGTGATTTTCTCTTTCTAAAACTGTCAGAGCAAAGGGGAGGCAGTGACCATCAGGAGCTGAGCATCAGCAGCCTGGGTTCTGCTCCTGATTTCCTGAGCAATCACCAAGTGACCTCGAAGAAGTCATTTCACCTCTCTGGCAATCCTGTAGAGCAAGGAGCACCTCCTCTTGCACTGAGTGGAGCTCAGTCCATGACACCCCAAAATGCCACAGGGAATTCTGGAGGCAGAGTGCCAGAACTGCTGCTCCTGCCCGGGGAGCAGAACCTGTGCTAGAAACAATTCAGGTGGAACAAAAGAGCGGGTGACACAGAGCTTGTGCAAGTCCCTCCTCCTGTTCCCAGCCAGGTCTGTCCCTCTGTGTGTCCGTGTGTCCCTCCCCTCCTTGGGTGAAACCAGTGCTGCTCCAGAGCCTCAGCTGGGGGAAGGTCCCCACCACACCCAACGCTCCTCCCCACTGTTCAGCCACCACTGGGAGCTCCCAGGGGCTCCCTGGACCAACCAAGTCTCTAAAAATGGTGTGATGGTCTATTTTTGATAAACCAGTATGGCATTCCAATGCAATGGTGTTTTCTTTAGGAGTTCTATGTTGTAAGAAGCTCTCAACCTTATTATTTTCTATTTTCGTACTTTAAATGGGCTTTGCTTTACAAATGTCAGAGGACAGATACGAAATGTACTGGACACAACTGCAGGTAGCTTCATTTGAGAACAACTTTCTAGAAGAACCAAGTTTCCTGTTGTCTTCTTTTGGAATTGTAGTGCATATGTTGAAACTTGTATATCATTTACAGTATTGAGTCTTGTGCCACTGCTGTACCTGATGTATCCAATCCGGATTAAACAGAGTATGTGCCACAAATACCAGCAGGATGCTGTCATTTCTTCTAAAAACTTTCTGGGAGGTTCTTTTGGAGAGCTCTGGGTGTTGACCTAGGCCACTCGAGTTGCATTTAAATACTAATTAACTCTTCCCTAAGCAATCATTAATGAAATCAGTGAGATGTCACAGGACAGCAATAATGCAGTTACTGAAATGCATCTCTTACAGTGTCCCCTCTGTGAATGTTACAAGTTGCAAAAATTCATCTTGGAAACAAAATCATGCTGTCTTGTCCTTTTCCAACTACACAGACAAAGGGGAACCCCCTCCCTGGAGTCATTTGTGACACAAAGGGAGCAAGGCAGGAACAAAGCACAGAAAGAAAAACTTTCAAAATTAGTGCAGAGGCAAGCCAGGGTCAGCACCCCAAGCCAGGCAGCACTCCCTCTTTTCCTGCCCCAGGACAGCTCTGTACAAGCCAAACAGGAAATATCAATTAGTTTTAGCAGTAATAAGTAATTCCATTTGTAATTAAATGTTCCTGTAAGTGTGGGAAGTCTGATATTGTTGCACCCAGAGGGACAGACCAATTATGATTGCTGCACATTTTCTACATAATTAAATCCTCCACCACACAGCCTGCTGCACACCTTGCTATAGAAATATTATTTATACAGTGTTAATTAACTGGATTTAATTTAGCCATACAGGCATTGAGATGCTCGTTTCACTCTGCCACTTCCCTGGGATATAATCAGTGCCTGGTGTTTACCAAGAGAATTGGGGGATGATCACCAACTTTGAACAGACCATGGAGCCTCACAGGGAATCCAGCTTCACCCAACAGCCACAGGGAAGGCAAGGAGGCAAGAGGGTGTGAGGCCCTGGCACAGGGTGCCCAGAGCAGCTGGGGCTGCCCCTGGATCCCTGCAGTGCCCAGGGCCAGGCTGGACACTGGGGCTGGAGCACCTGGGACAGGGGGAGGTGTCCCTGCCACGGCAGGGGGTAGAGCAAAGTGAACTTTAAGGTCCCTTCCCACCCAAACCACTCTGGGATTCCATGAAATACCACTGGGATTGTTCTGTATTTTCTCCTTTCTGACATTTCTTATGTGGGAATGGCTCCCTTTTATCATCTTTTTTTTTACTTTGGATTTTAAAGATTCCAACTGAGCATCCAGCTGTCTTTCTTTTCCTTTTATTAACAAATTGTAACACCATCACTGGACCTGTGTAAAACATTTACCAGACACAACTGCTTATAAAAAGACCCCATTTCTCTCCATATCAAACAACATCTGTCTCTTGTCAGTGTCCTCTAGAGCAGCACTGCTGTCACAGGCCCTGCCAGCCCTGGTCCCAGCCAGCATCAGGACATCAATCCCCATCTCTCAGCAGCTCCTGGAGATAGACTGAGTGCATGTGGTAGGCACTGATGCAGCTGAACTGCCAGTAGCTCCTGCTGTAGTGAGACATTGCTGCATAGTAGCTCTGCCAGGCCTCGTAGTAACACTTCCAGTAGTCCTCAGAGCTCCAGCCCTCGTGTGGGGCATCATCCCAGGAGCTGCAGCTCTGCTCCTCTGCAGTTCTGCTCGTGGCAGGGCTGGAGAACTGATGGTTGTGGCTTTTCTTGTGTTTAGCATTTTGTTTCAGGACTTTCTTCTTCACTTCACTTGGCCTTGGGCTGCGGGATGGCTCCCGAGGCTTCTCTGGTGTGGGACAGAAACGTGGCTGGCCCCGCCGTGCTGGGGGCACAGCACCTGGGTCCTGTGTGTCTGAAAGGGCCTCAGAGCACGAGTTCCTGGCCCTGCTGCTAAAGGAATCCCTGGAGCTCTCTGAGCCATCACTGTCAGCAGACACAGCCCCGTTTGCTGCTGTCTCTGGGTGATGTTCCATCTCTTCCCACTCCACATCCCCATTTCTGGGCAGCCCACGCTGCTCTCCTGGGCCTGAGTAACTTCTTAAAATCTCCACCTCTCTCTCTGACCCTTCTTTAATGAAATAATCATAATCTTCAACAAAATCTGAGAAGCTCCAGGGATTGGTGAGTTGGTTTTTGAAAGAAGACAAGCATGGAATTTTGGGAAGATTTTTTTTTAAGGCTTCCTCATCTGGAGCCTGAGTTCTGTGCTGTCCATCCATCCTGGAGATGGGTTTGACTTGATTCCTCTGTTCTGTGTGACAGCTGGAAGTTTGGGGGGTTCTATTTCTCTCTACATTTGCAGGATTTGTGCACTTCTTAATCTGTTTTTGCTTCAGAGTCTTTTTTGGCCTTTCTACAGAAGAATTTTCCCTTGGAAGGTTAGAGGGAGGCTGAGGGATGTTTGAAAAGCCATTCTGGACAGGCTGCAGCACTGGTTGCTCTGGTTTAGGACACACAGTGTCACAGTTCAGCACAGGACCCGTGGGTATTGCAGGTTTAACTTCTACCTGTCCATCTTCAAACTGCTCCATCATTCCAGGAGGGATTGGCTCTGCACAGAAGAGAAACAAGCAGCCACTCAATCAAGGGCATCCTTCCCTCTGGAGCTCACATGAGTACCCAGGTGAAGCTTCTCAAAATTGCATGTCAGACATCAAGTGAAGGCCACAAACCAACCCCTTCAATTCTCAGAAGAGTTTAAAGAGCCAGAACATTTCCTTCATAGAAGGGACTAAAGGCTGCTCAAGACAAACAACACTACATTACTTGTCAGGAGCTGAGTGTGAAGAAGATGGGCTAAAAGCAAAGCAGCCCCAGCAGAGAAGGCACACATCAGCCCCCTGGGCTTGTCTAAAGCTCTGACTGACAGGAAACCACCAAGCCCAGCTGCATCCCCAGCACAGAGCCCACCTGGCAGAGGAAGAAGCTGCAGGTTGCACTTCTGAGCAATTTTTATCATGGTGTTCTCCTCCTCCCCTCGGCAGCAGTAGGTCACAGCCAGCCCCAAGGTGCCTGTGGGACAGAGCAGAGTTAATTGCAGGCCCAGCAGAGCCCGGGCCCAGCAGGGCTCAGCTCAGCAGAGCTCAGCCCAGCAGGGCCCAGCCCAGCAGGGTTCAGGCCCAGCAGAGCCCAGCCCAGCCCAGCAGAGCTGTCCCACCGAAGCGCCCGGCGCGGCCGATGCGGTGCATGTAGGTCTCCCAGTCCAGGGGCACGTCCAGGTTGATGACCAGGTTCACCTTCTCAGCATCAATTCCACGAGATGTCTGCAGGAAGGGAGGAGGAGAAAGGGGCAATGAGAGCTGAGTAACTCCACAAAGCTGGAAATCAATATAGAAGCCAAGGGAGGCTGGAAAGGACCACAGTGGGGTCACCCAGCATGTCAGAGTCACCCCCACCACGTCAGAGTCACCCCCAGCATGTCAGAGTCACCCAACAGGTCAGAGTCACCCCCAGCATGCCTGGCACTCACAGCACACTGCCCACAGAGCAGCTTTTAGCTGTAGAGCAACAGATAAATTGACAACTACTTTTGAGCCAGATCACAGAATGGGTTGGGCCCTAAAGTATCACCTCATTCCAGCCCCTGCCATGGGCAGGCAGATGAGGAATGGGGGTGATTTCTAAGCTCCACTGTGAAAATAAGTCACAGTCCATGGTGCTTTATCAGCACAGTTATGTTCTCTCCAATTCCAAACCAAATCTAATCCTCTGAAGTAACTTTATGTGCAATACTCCCGCATGCTGTAAAATTTGCAGAGCAGTTAATAGATTTGAAATAGAATCTGTAAAAAGCTTGTTTGAAAGCATTAAAAGCTCACCAAGTCTGTGGAAATCAGAACTCTGCAGTGGAATTGCTTTAATTTAGCCATGGCATCAAGTCGCTGACTTTGATTCATGTTGCCTAGGAAGATAAAAATTAGAAGCAGGTTACATTCTTCATCTTTATGCCCCTCACATTCAGAAAATGCTGCTTTGTATCATCAGAAATAAGTTAGAAACTTCCTCAAACATCAGCCCCTAATGAGTAAAGAAGGAAAAAACAAAACTGCAAAACTCAAAAAATAATTCTTTTCCTTGTAGATTGAGTCTTAAAAGACCTATGAAGATTCAAATGCTATTCTCAGCCAGTTAACCAGAGGCCCTGCAAGGCAAGATTTAAGATATATTTTCCTATTTTAGGTCACATTTATGCACAGTTTAAGTGGAATCAGAAAATTGTGAATGGGTTTACCTGCAATGCACTCAGCAGGGAAGCCTCTGGATGTCAGTATTTCAGCCAGATGTTGAGCCCTGAGGGAAGACACACACACTGAAAACTGGAAATAAAGCCCCAGGCCTAACAACACCTGCCAGTCCTTAGGTTATTCTCTACAGCCAAGGACTGCATTCTGCTATTTTCAGTATTTCACACTGCATTCCTCAGGCTGCATTTCAGAGCTGAAGGTTCCAGACTGCTCTGAGACCTCACAGGTCCCATAAATTTATCCATGGCTGGACATTACAAGCACTGCTCCCAAACAAGCTTTGCCCAGGTGTTATTGCAAATGTATTACCTGCTGTGCAAATTTGAGAAGACTAAGGCTTGGTTGAAAGGAATCTTGCTGAACAACTCCTGCAGGTGCTGGGTTTTTTCCTCAAAGGTTTTATGTGGGAGGGGATGGGAATTGACGATTTTGTAGTACTGCTTCAGCCCTGAGCAGGAAACCAAAACAACAGATTAGGGGCTGCCATAAAAACATGCACAGAGTTCTGTAAACATGTGATACTGCAGCTGAAGGGAAACTGTAAACAGACACACGTGAGAACCTCCAGCAGAAGTTTTTCCTAAAAGGCTGAAATTTTTTGAAGGGATAGAAAAAGCAGAGAGTTCCATTTGTTGCTGGTATTTTAAAAATACAGAATCACAGACTGGTTTGGGTTGGAAAGGCCTTTAAAGACCTCATTCCACTTCAAGGTTCACTACATCAACACTGGGAATCAATATTCATAAACTGAACAACTCAGGGGTGAAATTATGAAAAATCATGCATTCTAAAGGCACATGTTGTGGCTTTAGTGTCCTCCTCTCCATCTGTTGCTAACCATGCCACTGTAAGTGCCTTTGTGTGCTTACCAAGAAGGCTGGGGTCCGTGGGGTTCAGCCTCACGAACGTGGGCTCCCTCATGTACCTGGTGAGAGCAGCAGCCAAGGACTCGGGGTAGGTGGCTGAAACTGCCAGCATCTGCTTATTGACTGGCAGTGAGGAGTAGATCCAGCTGAGAGACAAAACCAGGGCAGTTATTCACACAGAGGCACCTGAGCTAAGCACACAGCCACGAGAGGAGGGCTCTGCTGTTGGGGAGGATGAAATAAGAAGGCCTTATAGGTACGATTGCCTAGCAGGGGATGTGGAAAGTGCAGAGAATGCGAGCCAAAAACGAGCTTTGAGATGACAGACCTTAGTTGCTGAGTAACTGGTGGGCAGTGGTGTAGCTGGTGAAAGTAACTCCCTTTTCTGACCCACAGACAAAGCAAAGGCTCAGATAATGTGCTCTGTTTCATTCCTCAAAAACATAGTTTATCTCGCACTTGTAACCTTCCCCTGAAGTATGATGTATCTGTAATCCCACTGGTCCAAAGTCCTTCTCCACACCCACTTTCAAGCCCCCTTGATAAGCTGTACCCGAGAAGCCGGGGCCATCTTTTCTTGTCTCCCCTTCTCTCTGCTCTCTTGGAACTCTCTCGCTACCTTGCCCTACCCCACTCCCTGGGGCCTGTTTTGGAGTTGTGGCTGGCAGCTCCGAGCAGGGCCCCCACAATAAACCCTGTATCCTAANCCCTCCCCCCGCTCCTTGGGGCCTGTTTTGGAGTTGTGGCTGGCAGCTCCGAGCAGGGCCCCCACAATAAACTGTGTATCCTAAAACTGGGCTTTAGAGATCTCTCATCCCCATCTGTCCCGACCCTCCTGGGCCAGCGCTCGCTTCACTCTGCCTTACTTGATCTGCTCCTGGAAGCTGCCCTCCTCCAGCAGCTTGTCTGCCTCGTCCAGCACGAGCAGCCGCACGCTGGCCGTGCTCAGGTAGTCCAGCTCGATCAGCTGCTTGATCCGCCCTGCAGGGGAGAAATCATTAACAAAATGGGACCCCAGCACCCTAACGGTGAACTTTTACAGTGTTCTTGAGCTACCTTGGAGGCTGTGCCCTATTAATGACAACAAACACGGCCAGCCCAGCTTCCCCATGGTTATTGAGCTGTGCAGGGTCACAGGGACCCAGAGCACAGCAACGCTGCTCCCTACCTGGGGAGCCCACAGCTATGTGGCACTTCTTCAGCCTGCTTCTGTCCTGGCTCAGAGGAGTCCCTCCGATGAACACATGGCACTCCAAGCCTTCCATTTTTATGCCAATCGTCGTGATCACGGCGTGGATCTGTACAGCAATCTCCCTCGTGGGAGCCAGGATCAGGATCTGTGCGGGGCAAGGGTTAAACGGGAGGTTCAAAGCCGCAGGATGGCGCTGAGAGCTAAGCCCGGCGCCATCCTGCGGTGATTTAAAGCGCGGTGTCTCACGGCCCTCAGGGCCACATCCCCCAGACAGAGCGGCTCCCTCTCCTGAAGCCCCGAAAGGGCCGCTCACCTGCGTGGCGGGGCTCTCCAGCAGCACTGCCTCCAGCGCGATGGTGGCGAACACGCAGGTCTTGCCGGTGCCAGACTTGGCCTGCACGATGAGATCTGCAAAGAGCGGCCACGGCGGTCAGGGCAGCCCCCGGGGCGGCCCCGGCCCCGCGCCCGGCCCGCCCGCTCACCCAGCCCGCAGCGCCCCAGCGGGATGGCCTTCAGCTGCACCGGCGAGGGCCGATGGAACCCGTCCGCCTCCAGCCCCGCCAGCACCGGCGGCGACAGCAGGAGAGAGCCGAAGTCGGAGGGGCCGCCGGGCAGCAGCACGTCCCGGGTGCGGAACCGGCCCGCCGCCTCCCTGGGCGCCGCCATCTTGGCGGGGCGGGAGGGGAAGTCTCGCGAGAGGTGCCCTAATCCCGTGCCGGGCGAGCGCCGCCAGGGGGCGCCGGGCAGGGAGCATGGCGGCGGCTCCGCCTCAGGGCGGGCGGGCACGGAGCGGGCACGGAGCGGCCCCGGCCCCAGGCCCTGCGAGCTTGGTACAGCCGCGGAACAGCCCCAAATCGCCGCTGAGTGCAGCTCCTGGCCCTGCACAGACACCCCAAATCCCACCCTGTGCCCGGGAGCGCTGTCCGAACGCGCCCTGAGCTCTGGCAGCCCTGGGGGCCGTGCCCATCCCCACACAGCTCACAGAGCGCACGGTTTATGAGCCTACAGAAAATTACTACCAAAAATTAACAGCATGGTATTCACTCGGCAAAGGGCAAATGTGTTAATGTGTATGTGCGTTACTTACTACCCTCTGTAGGGCACTTATTTTAAATCGTGGGTGGGTTTATGAATATCAGCTTTTATGGTAGCGCTTCAGACTCTGGACATGCAGCTTCCATTCATTGCAAGGGGATTTGGAAAATCTCCACAGTGGCTTCTACTGTACAAGCACATACACTGTGTCATTATTCTTACAGTGCCGGGCAGCCAAAATGAATTTTAATGGCTTTGGTGTATCACAGGCTTGGTCACGCCTTTGAAATTCCTCATGTCTATATTCCTGATGGGGGAGAAAAGTCTGTCAGACTCTATTCAGTTATGTTTTGTTATGATGATATTTTCCTGTGAATATCTGAGTAGCAAACATTGCAGGACAAAGAGCAGTTCCAGTTTGGAGAGCTCCCCTCCACCAAGGGGGAGCACACCAGGTGGCTGGGGCTGTGCCCCAGAGGTAACAGGAGCACAGGTAACAGGATCGACAGGCATGCCGCTGTTCCAACTATTTTTTATTTTTTAAGTGGGTATTCTCATTGGTCCTCAAGGGGAAAGAATCTCCAACATGAGATAATTGTCTCTGGATAAATCTGGGAAAGGAGACAGACAAAGACACCTGGACATAACAAACATTTGATTAAACAGAGCCTTTCATAACCCTTTTAAATTGATGTGATTTGAACAGACAAGAAAGAGCAGTGAGGAGGGACTGTTCCCAGGGGGGAAGGGCAGCGAGGAGGTGGCAAAACAGCCCCCAAGAGCCATGGCAGGAGCTGCTCCCCTCTCTGTTTCTCTCACTTACTCCTTTTCTCCCAAGGTTTCATGCAAGTTGCAATACAACCAAGGTGATCTGGAGACAGACATTATTCTCTGTGGTGCATTAATGAGACATTCAGACACTGCACCATCACTCACAAAGATGCTGCTGTTTGTGATTTAATTTTGCTTCAGCCATTCAGTGCAGACAGACTCCAAAGCGTCTCCCTGTGTGCGAGACACCCTTGGCAGATTTGCTGTCCCTGTCCTGCTGGTTTTGGCCTGACTGAGGGGTTGTGTTGTGTCACATTTGGGCTCCTGCAGCTCTGCCAGTCGATCCCATGAAGGGTTTTGTTTTAACCCTCATTCCCGTAGTAAATCTTACCTGCTCCAGCTCCTCACTTGTTGTGAGCTCTGTGTGAGGGCTGTGAGTCACAGTTATAAACAGGAATCTTCGCCCTTCAGGCCTTGCTTTACCTCAGTGACTCTCAAGTGCTGAATTCCCCTTGTCCACCTTCACATGTCAGCCCTGCCAAGAGGGATCTGCAGCTTTGCCATGCCATGGCTTTGCTTTTGCTTGCTCTAAGAGCCAAAGGAAGTATTCCTGCTCAGAGCAGCCTTTGGAAATCTTGACATTTAATCTGAATACTCTGCAGGCAGAATAGGTGCTGGGAAAGGATTTAGGTTAGTAAAAAAAGCAGATGAGACATCCTTCAGAGCTGGAGTTTTACTAAAATAATCCCTTTACTAAATGAAGGGATATAAACTCTCTGGCTTGGGGTCATAAAACTCCTTGAGGTTTTAGGATGTAGAAAAGCCCTGCTAGGGAAAATTCTTCCTCCCGTATACACTGAGAGCATGTTTTATTCCTCCCAGATAGTGCTCACCACATTTTTGTCCCTGCTAGAAAGTGCACGTCACATACTTGATTTTAATTCCATGCTGGATTCATTTTCCCCTGAATCTGTGTATCAGTGTATCAGCTTTAGGTAAGTGATGTTCTAAGACATCTCTGAGTGATGCTGCTGATGCTCCAGGTTGGGTGGTCACTATTTCAGATTATTTCAGACTATTTCAGACTATTTCAGCCTAACACCTGCAATATCGGGATTAGGACTTGTACTAAATATTTCCCACAAATCTTTCAATCTCATCCTTTTCTTATAAACCTACTCTTCCATTTCCAACACCTAAATTCTTGTTGTGACTCTTTGAAATACTGAGGTAAAATGCTCATGGATAGTTTGTGTTGGCTCCCAGAACGGTTGGGTTGTATCTATTTTAAGAATATATTCATTATTGATTTGGACATTGCTACTGCAAACAGGCACCAGCCTTGCCTTATTCCTTTGCCTTCAAAGGATTTGTCTTTCAGATCTGCCAAGACATGGAATTATTCAGAGCAAATCTGGTTTACGTAATATTTGTAGAATATTTTGAAGGTGACATAATCTCATCCTCCTCTCCCAGATGTTTTCAGATTAAGACAGGGAAGTTTCTCTGTTCTCTGCAGCACGTGTGAGTCACTCTTTGGAGTGTGGGACGTATTTGTGTTTGCACTGCCATGGAAACTGTGTTTGTTCTCTGTACAGTAGAGCCCAGGACAGTGAAAGGGCCATTGATCCCAGCAGAGACAGTGACTGCATATTCACCAAAAACTGACTCGAGCACCCTGCACATTCACTTCCCTCTGGAAAAGAAAGCTGCATGGCAAGTTACCAAGGAGCAGCAAGTCTTGGGAGCAGCAGAATCTTCTCCACTGCTTTAGTAATGACAAAGCTGTGGGTTCTTCCCAGCGAGTCTGGTGCGTGGAGTTGTCATAAATAATGATGAGGAGGAGGAGGATGGTGATGTCTTACATCCATCTCAGGCTCATTTCAGTGCCCTCCTGCAGAATGGATTGGGTTCCTTGTCAGGCACATTCTTCACCAGGATCAGGGAGAACTCCCCAGATTTCAGATGGAATCTCAAGTCCACGGGGGAGTCAGCACAGGCACATGCACGGGTGCAGCTGCAGATAAAAGCAAGCAGACCTCAGGGATCAGGTCAGAGCAGCTATTTCAGCTCTGCAGAGAGAAATGCCAGTATTTCACTCCTGTTGTTTTCCTCCAAATAAATAACCATCATCCCAGTTTAATCTTAGATACCAAGATTTGCTAAATTATTTTTTGAGCTCATATGAGCAGGATCTAGGTCACGAAAACGCAGCGAGCCGAGATGAAATCCAGTAGATGTTCAGCACAAGGCAGTGCTGCACAAGGAGCTGCCCTGGTCCTTACTCCTGGCACTCCAGTGCAGGCAGAGCAATGCCAGGAGCTGGAATTTGGCTGGAGCAGCGTTAAAAGTTTTTATTTTGAGGATGGGGCATAGTGAGGCTGGGGCATGTCAGAACTTTATATATAAAGGCCACAAGTGCAGAGACTGTGTGCACTAAATTAGACTTAATGGAAGAATCAGTAATATTTTCAGGGCTATTTTATCTCTTTATGCACAAATATAAAACCAGACAAAGTTCTGACATTACATCCTTACCTGTCGTGGCTGGGTGTTTCTGCCCCAGTAGGTTTAAACAAGGATGGATGCAATTCAGGTCATGCTGCAGCTGAAGTGGGAGGAAATTCTGAAAGGTTTGTCGTCAGTGTGCAAGAAAGTCGAAAGGAAAGAAAATTCAGCGATAACCACGCTTGTTAGTTCAGCAAAGAACAGTCACGTGGGAGCCTGGAGAAACCAGATCAATGAACTGAAAGACAACAAATGAGAGGAGCCTTCAGCTGTGAAGGGATGGATGTTTCCTCAATCAGGAATGAACGAGGCAGTTCATAGAAGTGGAATACTCCACTCTGAAGGACTATTCTAATTTTTGCCCAAGGATCTCAGTTTTTCTTTTTATCCTGAAATAAACCATGTAGCTTTCTCCTTCAGGGAGTTTTATTCTTGGCTCTGTATTTTCTCGGAGATCTGATTTTCCAGTGCACTGCACCATCTGCTCATGGTTTACACCACGACAGAGCGGAAGGAGTGCAGGGCCTGGCATGAGGTGTCAGTGCTGCTTTGAACCAGTTGTCTACACGCAAGAGAAAAATGCTGCTTAGTAAGGAAATCCTACTGAGAAAATATTTCAGATTTTTTCTCTTCTCTTGCAAGTTCCCAGGAGTTTGGAGCACATGAATATTCTGGTCTTTCCTTTATTCTGTGCTCCTGAACTCCTTTATCAGTCTCCTGGGACAGGAGCAGCCCCGGAGGCTGGAAAAGGGATCAAAAAGATGTCCTTAGCAGAAGCCAAACAGAGCCTAGAAACTCTTCCTGTTCATCTGCCAGAAGATCACAGAGTTGGGTGTCTTGCAAGAGGCACAGGAGCTTGCAGCCTCTGCCACTTGCCTTGCACACGTGCAGGTGGCCTCCTGAACCCTTGACGTGCGCGAAGGTAAAACGTTGTGTAAGTTCAGTTTGATCCTTCCAGCAGCCATGGGTGTCACTGGCATCTCCTGTAGCTGTACTGCCACAGTCAAATGTGACAGCAGCAGTTAAATTCAGGAGTGCTGCAGTGACCTGGGTGCTGAGCTGGTCCCGTGGCTGGGACACTGCGGCGGCCTGGGGGGCTGGGTCACTCCCTGCTCGTTCCCTGAGCCTCGGGAGCTGCCCGAGCCTGGGGCATTCCGGCCCCTGGGCCCCTCGGGGGCCATCCCAGCCTTCCCATCTCTCACTCCTGCCTGGCTCCTCACCCTGCCATATGCTGGGACAGGCTGTGGACATCCACACCCGACCCTGGCCCGTGGGGAACAGCCAGCTGGCCAACAAATCCTGCCAGATTTCAGGGGAAAAATCATAGCTGGGCTAGCTGGCTTAGACTGTAAGAGACTCGAGACTGGCAAGTACCCACTCACATCATGGCATAGCCTGTTGGAAGTGATTCGCTTTTTGATAAGGTCATTTCTTCAATAAATTAATATCTTTACTGCCCCACATTCTACAGCGCCTCGGAGAGAGATGCTGTTCCCATGCTGAACAGATGGGAAATGGGAACCCTGAAATGAGCGAGGAGACAGGAAATTTTGACCCATAATAACCCAGACTCTGGAAGGATCAATAAACATTAACTCTGGAGTGTTTCCCAAACACATGTGAAAGGGCAGATCGCAAATTTCCCATTTAATTGCATTTTGACACAAAGGTCAGCTTTCAAAAACACTGAAACTGATTTCTGGAAACAAACAAGCAAACAAACCAAATCCTATTACCTTCTATAAAAAATGTTTTCCTCCAAAAAATAAAGACCTGGAGAGGCAAAAATTTTAGCCAGTCTTTGTGAAATTTATGGGAAAAAAACAAGTAATTACGTTTTTAATCCCAAATTTGAAAACACAATGTAGTATTTTTCCTCCTATCAAGTTCTTTAGCATTGCAGAGCAACTCAGACTAAATTATCACAGGGGACTCAGCATTTATCATCTAAACAACACATTTTGCAGATAAGATGAGAATAATATTTATTTGTGAGAAACACTCAAAACTTCAAACCCTTTCAAATTCAGCGTAGTTACGAAGTCTGATGATCCAAAAGTGTTTGTATTTTTCCCTGCTCGCCTGTCCATCTGTTTGGTGTCCTGTGGTGAGAAGCAATATTAGAGGCGGTTGATCTGAGATAAAAGAATCCTGCTCTTAGAGGGGCTCATCCGACATCCCCCACAGCCCGGAGTTTTCCGGGTGCTGCTGCCTCCCACGGGCTGAAACAGCGCCTGTGAAACAGCGAGGGAACTGTTCTGAAAATAAACCCCGCTAAGGCACTTGGAGCACCTGTCCTGCGGCTCTCCGAGTGCTGTCCCTGACAAAGGGCTCGGACACCGGCACCAGTGCGTGTGTCCCTGTCCCCGGCCCGGGCACAGCCACGTCCCCCGCGCTGCCCGGGCACAGGACGAGCAACCCAGCCCGCGGTGAGGACAAAACGGGGACACCGCAACTGGGTGGCTTTGCAATTTCTCCTGATTAAGGCCATGTAGGTTAATCCGTGCTTTTGGTGGGGTGGTCCGCGTCTGCGGAGCAACGTGCAGACCGCAGAGCACGAACNCCCCCGGCCAGCCTCCGGCCAGCCCCCTCTCCTCCCCTCCCGCGGCGGCCCCGCGCCGAGCCGGGCCATGGAGCAGCACCTGCGGCGCCTGCGGCAGGAGCNTGCGCGGCGGGGGCGGCTTTGGACGGGTCCCGGTTATGGGTCGGGGGTCCCGCCGCTGCCAGCCCCGTGAGCGGGGGGAGGTCCCGGTTATGGGTCGGGGGTCCCGCCGCTGCCAGCCCCGTGAGCGGGGGGAGGTCCCGGTTATGGGTCGGGGGTCCCGCCGCTGCCAGCCCCGTGAGCGGGGGCAGGTCCGTCCGTCTATCGGACAGAAACCGCGGCGGGGGCGTGCGGGGGCTTTAGGGACAAGCTGCCAGCACAGGTCAGAAATCAGGGAAACAGCCACAGAGATGGACAGGAACAACTTTCTGGGAATCAAAAGGCTGTGAAAGGAGCGCGCTGGCACCTCCGGTACCCTGTGAAAATACTTCTTCAATAGGAAAGCCTTTGTCAGAAACGAGCGGTGTTTTCGCCCTCCTGCCGCTCCTGCTCAGGGGTAACCTCAGTCCCGGGGCTTGCTGGGGCTTGTCCACCAGCCCGAAGGTATTGCTGCTGCTCTGGGGCTGCCTGGGGTGGGCTGGGAGGAGGAACTGATACTTCCCGAAATAGGGCCACAGTGGGTCTGGCTCGGAGTCTGCGTTATCCTGATAAATAGATAATGAGAACAAAAGGGGAAGACAAGGCAGAGCAAGAACGGGTGGGTGAAGTTTCTGAATGCGAGAAGCTCCCGGTTTGGACTGGAGGGAGGTGATTTCAGCTGGGTTCGTGCTCCCTGGAGCTCTGTGCAGTGCCTGCAGTGCAGGAAGCGCTCCTGTGTAACCCCAGCCAGTCCCTGCGGAGCGGGCAAAGTTCCAGCTGTGCCCAGGGCAGGACCAGGGCTGGAGAGCCCCGTGCTCCTCCAGATCCCGTGTCTTGTGAAACACGGGCTGGGGCAGTGGCCTTTTGCTCTCGATAAATGTGGCAGCAATGACATTTAACCTGCTGGCGTTCCCAGTGTTTCCCCAGCAAACACAGGAGGTGAAAGACAAACTAAAACAAAGGAAAATGGGAGTCACTGGTGTGCTGTACACTGAGTGTGATGAATGAAATGCAAACTGCCAACCGGGACATGCACAGAATAATCTGACAGCCCTTGAAAATCTGAGCTGGGAGGTGAGATGGGAGAAGGACTAGCTTCCAGAAAAACATCCTAAGAATAAGGTTCCTAAATCAGTGTTTTGTCTTCTCACCAAGTCGGTTTTGTTATCTGAGCAATATTTTTGTAGAGGAGCCTAAACATTGCACCTCTGAGTCTAAAACATGCCTGTTTTGTAGTGCAAAATATAACTTCTGAAGAGTCAATATATTCAACAGAAAGGGAGATCCCTCACACTTAATGTGAAAGCCAGGAAAATAATACTTTAAATGAGAAAATCCTGGCTTTGTTCAGTCCTTGCTATAATGCAGGAATTTATTTTTTTCAATTGTAAAAATGCAACAGTTTTTATTATATTAATAAACCATGACTTAGCCCGGCATAAATCTGTGTATGCTTGGCTTAAAACACTGGGAAGGGGCAGTTGTCACCTTCAGCTGGACAAGTTGTGGCTTGACTGAGAGCAGCCTGGGTCTCCATACATTTGGTTTTCACCAGTCACATGCGTTCCCCCTCCCACCGCCCGGTTTTTGTTATTCAGACTCCAGAACTTCCTTTCACACGGGCTCTCCGGGGACCCGAGTGCAGCTCGAGTGCGGGACATCCGCAGGGTGCAGCTGGGCAGAGCCTGGGGTCACCTCCTGCAGCCTCCCTGCAGCTGCAGGCTGCAGTGAAAGTGGGAGCTGCAGCCATTGAAACACCCGGCAGTGGTGTCCTGAGCAATTCCAGCTTGGAAAAAGCAGCTCTGTCCCTGTAGCCTGGAATGAAAACAGATGAGTGTTTGTGTAAAGAGCAGCCCGGGGACAGCTGGGCCCATCTGCACCGCCGGGCTGCAGAGCTCTGCCCCTGCCTCACTGCTGGGCAGCTCCTGCCCCAGCCTTTGGCTGCACCAGAGCCACGGGTCACGGGCAGGAATGGTGACAATGGCTTTGGCCACCTGAGTGGGGCACAGGGAGTCCGGTGCATCCCGGTGCCTTTAGGAGCACACCAGGCTGTGCTGTGTCCAAGCCCTGTTGTGCAGGGAGGTTCTGCAGAACTTCCCTCTGTGAGGAGCCAGGCTTTTTAGGGCTGCTCAGTGTCACATGGCAAGGTTAGAGACTGTCCCATTAGCAGAAGTTTAGTTTGTCTCAGTGCAGGCAGCCTCTGGTTTGGTAAACCAGACTTTTGGCCAGTTTTGAGGAGGGGATTTTCTCAAAAAATAGTGGCTGTTGGCACAGCTCCCAGTTCCCAAGGAAAGGTTATCTTCCAGTGCAACTCAATCCCCCAGCAGTGTGAGACAGGAGGATTCCAGCTCTGTTTCTCCTTTCCCTTGCTTTGTTTCTTAAAACCACATTTAATTGCTGGTGTGCTTGCCTGGGGCTGCAGTGGCCCCCACGTGTCACCTGTGCCCTGAGAGCACAGCGAGCTGTGCCAGACAAGGCAGCGAGCAGCGAGGTCGGGCGTGCTTACCCTGCTCTTCCCATTTCCTCTGGGAAAGCTCTGCCAGGGCTCCCGAGGATGACTCTGACCCCTTTCAGTCAGTGAGGAGAGCTCTCCCACTGCAGCCGCGTGTTTTCCATTGTAAGCTGATCGTTTCTGGCATGTGTGGTGTCCCTTTGATTGGAATTCATTCAGAAGCTTCCACACGCAAACGCTGCACAGCCAGGAGAGCCTCAGCTGACACAGCCATTCATCCTGTGGGACCAGGGCAGCTCTGCTGGGGCTGCCATCCTCATCCCAGCCTGACACCAGCCCCTGCAGCCTTTCCCAAGAGCTGTGCCAGCTCTCTGCTCCTCAGCCCCGGGTGCAGGAAGTACCTGAGACCTTGTTCTCCTCCGGGAAGCCCCTGGAGATTTATGGACACACTGTGGCTTGTGGGAACGTGCGGCGCTGGTTTCTAGGTCTGGTGGTGGAATAAGCTGTGCTTCTGCACTCCTGTCATCTGTCCTTCAGTGGCAGCTGTGAAATGTGCCCCAGAGCTGGGGAGTGTGCCATTCCTGCCATTAATCCCCATCCTCAAAGCCCTCCTGCCTGCACTCGGAGTCTGCAAACGTTGTCCTGAGGCACAGCAGAGTTGTGCTGCTCCCCCAGTCACAGAAGGTTCTCTCAGCTGAAAGCTCAGATTTACCAGGAATTGTCTTGCTGAGGGGTTGGCAGAGAGGAGTTCCATTTCTGTGCTGCACACAGCAGTGCCTGCCTGCACCCTCAGACACCAGGACAGTTTGCACTGGTGTGCAGCAGCATCACACATGGACCGTGGGATGGGGGCTTGGGGCTCATCTGCAGGTAGAATAAATCATTGTTTTCTCTCTGAGTCCATGGGGCACATTTATCTGGCACGTGGGGTTTGTGCGGCTGTAACAGGCAAGGGGGCACAGCCATGTTAGCTGTGCTTGTAACCTTACTTGGCTGTGCTTGTAACTTTACTTGGCATGTTTTGGTCTTTCAGATGAATCCAGGATATATCTGGGCTTTCTGTTGCTTTCTTCTGGGAGGAAAAGTATTTAAGTCACCACTCTGACTCGAACTTTTAATGTTCTCCCTGCACATTTGTCATAAATGCATCGAATTACCGTGTTTGATAGAGTCTGACTCCTTCTTACATTAATTTATGTCCTGGTAGACAATGTTTCCTGCTATGAATATCCTGCAGGAATAGAACATTCGGTCCGAGTGAAAAATACAGCCAATTATTTTTACTCTTTGTCTCACACTGGCTCCTATTCCGGTAACTGTGTCACGCTCCGAGGGGATCTGCTGTGTTTTCATTGCTGCTCTCTCAAAGGGGCAGCTCGGGTGGTTTGCAGTCTGCGAGGCACAAATGACAGTCCTGAGGGTCTGGTGTCACTGCTCCAGCTCCAGCAGGTGGGAATAGGCACCTCCAAGTGTGTCTCAGCTGATGCAGGTCCCTTTTTGGGTGACTTCACCCCTGGCTGCTGGAGGCAGTGCCAGAAGGTTGGGTGCTTGTCACAGATCTCATTCCTTGCTGTTCTGAGGGGAAGGTGCAAAGCAGTGACTTGGCAGCAGATGTCCTGTCATGTTTAACTGGGGAGAGAAGGCAGTCACAGGCTTTGTCCTCTGGGTTATTTCCAGAGCAGTCACCTAAAGATGAGGATGGATTTTCTTCAGACTCCCAGTTTCATATAATCAGAAATGTTAAAGAGCAGACTCCCAGGGAAGCAGGTCTGGGCTGAAAACTGACACTTCTAACCATCATCTTCAGTGGCCAGTCTGTTCATCGAGGCCTGTGGTCTCTCTTATCCTTGGGTTGTGAGTAGAAGTCTGAAGATTTGAGTTATTTTTGGCCCATTTTTGTCCTGGTTGAGGAGAATTGATTTTTCTGATTTGCCTTTCAACATAGGGAGTGTGATTGGGAAGCACAGAACAATAGCCTTGCACTGGGAAGGAAGGTGGGCAGTGGAGTGATGTGAACCACTGTCATGGTTAACATCTGCTTAGGATCTGTTGAAATTGTTGTGAGGGGGAGTCTCTGGTTCAGGTTCAGCATCCTTCCTCTTTCAGATAAACTGTGAGCTCACAGTTAGCATCCTCATGCACACCTGACATACCCTGGGAAGACAAGAGCTAAAAGAAACACTTGAAATTATTGTGATAAAACACAAGGACTGAAAGACAACTGCAGGCCCTTGGCATGCTCCAGGGGAAGGAAAAGAAAGGTGGAACGAGGGGCTGGAGAGAGCTCTGTGTGAGCTGTGCAGCAGGGCTGTGCCCAGCCACAGCTGCAGGCTTGCTGGAGATTAATCCAGTTAGTGACCCAAAGGAAAACACAGAAACAATATGATCAGCTCAGCAGTTCTAAAATAATTTCAGTCTCTATTATGTCATCTGCTTTAAATACCAGTTGTTTGGTGCTGGCTCTGTTGCCCATCAGAACTATTATTAAGAACTATTTGCCATTTGTTCTTTCCTGTCCTCTTAGCAATAACTTCCTCTCTGTGCATTTCTTTTACCTAAGAGCTGGACATCTGTCTTCCTCCTGGTTGTGACAAACACACTCAGGGCTCTTCTCCCCAGCTCTGTGCTCAGCTGGAGCCGGGGTGTCTGGGCTCTTCCTTTCCATCAGCATCACAGACTGCTGGCCCTGGGCAGGCAGATGTGTGGATGGGCTGGGAATCCACAGCTGTATCTCCAGGGGATCGATTGGAGCTGGATCCTGAAGCTCAGTGAAGGGAGATGTTAACAGCAAAACATCAGTTCCCAAAGTGGCTGGGAAAAGTTACTTATTTACCTGGGAAGGGGGAAGTGGCAAGGGAAATCTCCCTCATTTGTGGATCTCGGCTGTTTGAGGCTGAATTTGATGAAATGCCAGTCACTGCTGGAGGAGGTTCCTTGGGCCAGGCTCTGCCCTGCTGTGGTTATCAGTGGTGGAAGATCATTGATTTACCAGCTGTGTAAAGCAGTTGTGGGTTATCATTTGGGGGCTGAGGACATCATGGAAAGGGTGGCTTCCAAAGCAGTTGGTGCCTTTGCTGCTCAGGATGGTACATTTCCAGTGCAAAAAACACTCTATATATGAGCTCTGGCAGTCTTTTTTTTTGTTCCCCCCCATGTTGAATATTCCCTGATTATCATTTGAAAGTGGAATTTTGAATTTTGCCCTTCAGTTTTCAGTGCTTGGGGTGTCTGTCGTTGGAATGAGCTTTGCTTTGGAGGAGCACTGAGGCAGAGCTGCCTGCTCACACCTCCACAGGAGGGCTGAGCCAGGTAATACCTGGTTCCTCAGAAAGGAACCTCTCCCATCACACACCAGTCCCAGGCACTGAATGGGAACACAGCCCTGTGAGTACTTGTCTTGCTTTAAAAGGCATGAGCTGGCTTGTGCAGAATTAGACATCAAATTTTTCATGCCAATTTTTAGGGATTGCAAAAGTTTCAGGAATAATGAAATCCAATTTGAGGCATCTGATTTTTAACTGGTTTATAGAGATAGATTTGGATATTTGCAAGTTGTCATGGTTCTAAGAGGGCTTTTTTTGGAAGCAGAGAAGCCAAACAACCCCTTCTATTGAAGGGCCAAGTGTCTCAGATGAGACACCCGGGGCCCTGGGGATGCTGCTGGGTTTGTGGCCCTTGGGCAGGGAGCAGCAGGAGCAGAGGGGAGGGCAGGGCTGCTCTGCTGTGCTCTGCTCTGCAGCCCCACTGACCCCACAGCAGTTTGGGATTTGCAGCCCCCAGAGGCACGAGCAGAGCCTCTCCTCGTGCCCAGCTCACACAATGGCACTTGCACAACCCCAGCAGGGCCAGGGTCCCTCTGCACACCACGAAGGCTCTCTGGGCTCTGTGCCACATTCACACTCTGTTTGCAGTCCAGCTCATCACAAACCTGAGTTCCTCCTGCATGAGGTGTGTGACCAAGAGCCAGTGATGCTCCGAGGGCTGTCCCTTCAGCCTGGAGTTCCCATCACCTCCAGCAGTGCATCCATTCGATTTCCAGCCCAATCTGCTGAATTTTTTGCAGAATCCCTTTTTCTTCTCACAGACCAGGTAGTTCAGTCCTGACCCTCTGCCAGGGAGGTGATCTCTCTTCTCTGGGACATTGTTCCTTTTCTGGAGAGTCTCAGAGAAGCCAGTCTGAACTTGGGAGAGCTGAGATCTTGGCAGGGAGGAGAGGCTGGCAGTTAGACAGTGGGGAAGGTTTCTTTTCCCTCCAGAATTTTCTTTCCAAGGTGAGCACTCTTAATTGCAGGTGGATGGAATCCAAGCCCCTCAGGCTGTTTGGTCACCAGGCAGTGACTTCACTTTGGGCTGGGCTTCCCTCTCTCTCCAGTTCTGTAAAAGACTGAGCAGATACCAAGAAGAGCAAAAGATAAAGCAGAGGGGTTTGGTTTGCCTCATTTTTTAACTTGCACAACCCAAAATTACAGCAGCATTTGCCAGCAGAGTTGAAAGTCTCAGCATGTTGAGAGCTCAGTTGCTGCTGGTGGGCTTCACGTTGCTGGAGGGACACTGAGGCCGGAGGGTGGGATTCACCATCCCAGGGCAGGCCACTGGGGCAGGACGGAGGAGCCACAGCCCAGAGCCTCCTCTCCTCCCTGTGCTGCCAGGGGCTCAGCCCAGGATCCCCACTCAGTCATTCACAGGAGAGGCTTTCCACAGAGGAGCACATCCCCTCTTCTCTCCCAGCGGTTCAGGCTCCCCGGGCTGGTGCTGGCCGCAGGTTTGGCAGCCCCAGCTGCTTTGTTCAGGAGGAGAAGTGCTGCCTTTGGCCTCGGTCTGTTCCTCTGGGGGTGGCTCTCTGCCTGTGAGCAGCGAGCCCAGCACTACCAGGGAAGGGTTAATGCTCCGTGGGTTTGCCTGGCTGAGCCCAGCAGGGCTGCCCCATCCCGGGGCAGCTCCCTGAGGCCACGGGGGAGATGCCGAGGGCTGGAGGAGCCCAGTCCGGGCAGGACCCTGCGATTACTGCGCCAGGGGATTTGGTGGGAAGTGGCCAATGAGGGGCCAAGCTGGCTCCAAATCCAGCTTTTTCCAAAGCCCCAGATAAAACAGACTGCCATTAATAAGGCAAGGAAGGTTAGGACGAGCAGCATCTCAGCAGATCTGGAGAGGTAAGGTGGCAGTTCTGTCTGAGGCTGGCGGAGCGTCTGGCCCCAGCTCGGAGTGGGAGCCAGGAGCGCGGTGAGGCTGCAGTTGGGACATTATTTGCACGTCTGCAGCAGGAGTTTATTTGCTGATGTTAAGAAATGCCATAGCTGGAGGCTCTGGGTAGTGGAATCAGGAAGCTGAGCACAGATTTTCTGTATCTTTGTAGCTGTGTGCTCATTCCGGGTGATAAGTTTCTTGAGAGAAAAGCTCTGAAAAACGACTGTAACCTGCTGGTGAGTTTAGTTCAAGGTTCTGGGGTTTGAAATGGGGATTTGTGGTCAGAAGCTGTTGAGCAGTTTCCACTTGAGAGCTGTGTTGTCACAGTTTTCTGATGGCTGCTCTTCCTCGCTGCTCAGCTCCATGTAGAGAGATGGAAATAGAGCGAGTAATTGAACCAGCTTAGTTAAAATGGAGATGTAGAAAATAAAGCTTGGTACTGTAAAGCTGGACATAAGAAAAAAAAGAAAAAGCTGGCCTTTTTCACCCTAATCTTGATATCTGTTGCTGTACAAAGAATGGTGATGAGCCTTTTAAACTGTTGGTGACAGCGTAGGCTGGAGCTCCCCTAGCCGGGGTAATCTCTCTGCAAACCACCTCACCCAGTGTGACATGGCCTCACCTCCAGCCCTGCCAGCCCCTGCTGTTCCTCCCCTCTCCTGCCCCTTCCCACTCCTCCTCCTGCTAAAAATGAATCAGTGGCAGCTGTTGGAAAGTGGAGCCCGTTTGCTTTCTGGTGCTGCTTTGGGAATATGATCCAGATCCTGCAGGAGGGAGAGAAAGCAACGGAGTGAAAGAGAACGGGGGAGTTGGGAAGCTCTGGAGAATAACTTGCTTATTTTAAGCCTGGTAAGAAAGTTCAATCTTTGCAGTGAGGTTCAGGGATGAAGCAGAACTGCTACTAAAGGTCCTAGCCTGGGAATCAAAGAATTCCTGGCTGAATGTAAGTAGTCCTGGCATTTGTTGGTTGTTCTGTGCAAAATTTCCAGTGCACTGAAACGTCTTTGATTGTCCTCTAGCGAGAGGTGCCTGTGCTGAGGGCGTGGAGAGCTGGAGATGTGTTATGGAGTAACAATTTAATTCTTCCTGGGGTTTATTTTTAATCTACTTGAGCACTTCAGGTAACGAAGCAAGGCTCTGTTCTGGCTCCTGGTTTCAGCTGGTGACAGGGCACAAAAGACTCAAAAGCACAAGAATATTCTAAAACTGGCGGCAGCCAAAACCATTCATAATAGTTCTACACCTTGGGCTTCTGCCAAGCAATTAATGGAAACTCAGACTCTTTATTTTTGTTGTCAGGTCAAACAATCCACTTCTGTCAGCTCCTCTTATTCCTAGAGGGACACTCCTAGAAAAATCTAAGGAGAATCAGAGTGCTGTTGGCTGAGGTGGATGCAGTGCAGGTGGGATGCGTGGCAGACGTGGCCAGGAGGGAGGGCATGGCCCAGAAAGCTGCTCAGCCCTGCTCTGCTGCCCCGTGCTGCCACTGTCCTGCCCTGGGGACACTGCTGGGGACACTGACCCACGGGGACACTGCTGGGGNGGTGGATGCAGTGCAGGTGGGATGCGTGGCAGACGTGGCCAGGAGGGAGGGCATGGCCCAGAAAGCTGCTCAGCCCTGCTCTGCTGCCCCGTGCTGCCACTGTCCTGCCCTGGGGACACTGCTGGGGACACTGACCCACGGGGACAGTGCTGGGGACACTGCCCCACGGGGACACTGACCCGCTGTGCTCTTCCCTCCACAGCTCTCCATGAAGGAGGTGGGTGACGGGCTGCACGAGCAGATGAACTGCATGATGGGCGCGCTGCAGGAGCTGAAGCTGCTGCAGGTGCAGACGGCCCTGGAGCACTTGGACATCTCGGGGCGCCGCAGCCCCGCGGAGCAGCGCCGGTGCTGCCGGAGCAGCGCGGGGGCCGGGCAGGACCCGCGCCCGGGGGGGACCCAGGGGTGCTGCCCCCCGCCCCTGGCGTGTCCCGTGCCACGGCCAGCCAGCTTGTCCCAGCCCGCTGCACTCCCGGAGAGCCCTCGAGACACCCCCTGCTCCTCACAGAGCCTCTGCGGGGAGGGTCTGTGTCCCCCAAAAGGACCTTCCTCCGGCCGGCCCTGGACGCTGGAGCCCAGCAGCCAGGGCACAGCTGGGGCGTGGCCGCTGTGCCAGGAGTGCCCAGGCTGTGACGATGGCCACGACTGGACGTCGTCCCTGATGTCCCAGAGCAGGAACCGGCAGCCGCTGGTGCTGGGGGACAACATCTTCGCAGACTTGGTGGGGAACTGGCTGGACCTGCCCGAGCTGGATAAGAAGGGGGAGAAGAGCGAGGCGTCCCTGTCCGTGAGCAGATCCCAGGAGCTCTGCAGGAAGTTCTCCCTCACAGCCAACATCTTCAAGAAGTTCCTGAGGAGTGTCCGGCCAGACCGCGACCGGCTGCTCAAGGAGAAGCCTTGCTGGCTCCCTCCTGAGGACAAACAGCCCGAGATTTCCAAGAGGTCCAAAAAGATCAATAAACTCAAGGGCACATTTTACTTGCCCCTTCACGGGAACCTGCAGAACCATCACAGCAAAGCAGAGAGGGGCCCAAGGGCAGAGAGCCGCAGTGAGCACCCCAAAATGGGCAGCAGGAAAGTCCCCGACTCCAGAGACTACAGCCAGGCGGGGTTTGACATCAACACGGCCGTGTGGGTGTGAGCTCTGCTCTGCCCAGCATCTCCACACCCACCACGAGCTGGAGGCCACAACAACCTGCTCAGGAGACTCCTGAGCCCTCCACAGGGACAAGAGAGGAGTGCTGCAGAGCGTGCTGCAGGCTTCGCTCACCTGCACGTGGAACTTTCTGGAGAACTTTGGCTTCAGGGACTGCCTGAGCAGCAGCTGGTGCAGCCCCACGTGGGGAGAACTTTGAGGACCAATAATGGCAAAAATAATGCAGATCTTGAGCAGCTTTAGGGTGAGTGAGTGGTGCCACAGGTGAGCAGCTCCTGGTGCCAGGCCCATTCCATCATCTCCAGCTCAATGGTGCAGCACAAAACCCACGGTGTGCATGTGTGTGTGTATGAGTGTGCAAATATATATATATATATAGTTTTGTTAAAAAAATCTATTCCTGCTTGTGTGCACTTGAAACTGGGTTACAAACCAGGCGTCCCAAGCCTTGTACCTGAAGCACTTGTTATTTAAATGGAAAGAAATAAGTTTGAATTTATAAGACTTGAACAATTGCTGAGTGGGGGGCAAACCCCCAACTTTGGAGGGTTTCCCCTTAAACTGTATCCCTGGTGCCCTCCCAGCATCTCTCCCTCCCCTGCCAGTCAAACCAGTGGGGCACAAGGCTCCTTACAGGGGGTTTGTGACCTGGGGGTCTCGGTGGGTTTGCCCCTCTCCCTCCCCTTGTCTCTGTGGATTGCTCCAGGTACAACATTGCTGAAGTTTACTGTTGGATTTTCACCCAGCTGCAGAGTTCAGTCCCCATTTCCTGTTGTGTTCCCTGTTGCTGTTGTACAAACCCTGCTTTGACAGAACCAAGTTCTTCAGTGTCCGACTCTCCCAGAGTTTCCAATAAAGTGGGATTGGTCTCACTCTGCTGTGGGACACCCTGGCTCTCTTCTCTCACTCCAGGGATTTCCCTGCTGTTCCCAGCTGGGACAGCCAGTCTGGGGAGCAGCCAGAAGAGTTTCCATTCAAGGAGAGGTTAGGAATCACGGCAGAGCTCCCTGCCAAGGTGCCAGCACTGCTCCAGGGCACATCCATCCCCTGCAGCCCCTGCACAGCCCTGAGCCTGCAGGGCTTCTTCAGCCTCCCCACCCTCCTGCCTCCCCCAGCAGCGACATGGGCAGGGGACAGAGGTTTGGGGGAGAAGCTGCTGCCAAGGGAAGAGCCTCAGAGCCAGGCAGTCCCTGGCTGGAGGAGGGGGACAGGGCCAGGGGTCCTGGCACAGCCACGGGGAGCACAGAGCCTGGTGCTGGCACTGCAGCCCCAGCAGTGCTCCGTGTGTGCAGCAGGGCTGTGTCCCCAAACCTGCTCCACTCACTCCCAGCTTAGGAGGGGCCTGTGTGCAAGCAGGGACATTCTTTTTTTTTCTTTTTTTTTTTAACACCCAACTCTATTCCTGTTGTAACTTCCCGAGGCAGAGAGGCCGCTGGAGCAGAGGCGTGCAGGCAGAATTCTTTTTCTCCTTTGCAAATTAAATATAGGCACAAGGCAGGCCCTGTTTGTGCCCATACAAGGAGAGGAGCAGGGCAGCACCCGAGCTCAGCACTCCTGCAGGAACCTGAGCAGGCTTTTGTTGTTCCTCCTCGTGGGCTTCAGGGCTGGTGCTTTCCCCTGAATGCTGAAAGGCTGCTTGTAAAGCATTTTGCTTTCCTCCTGTTTTATCAGCAGCTCATCCTGTTTGTTACCTCCCTGCTCCTTTCCAGAGGCTCAGCAAAGAGAAGGAGTTTTCCAGAGAGAGGAGCAGCTTTTCCTGCACCAGCCTCAGTCCCCAGTGTGGCCTCAGCCCTGGGGTCCCAGCCCGAGCCCTGGGGCACATCCCAGCCGTGCCCGCTGGCACCAGAGGCTGAGCCCCAGGGAGAGGAGCCCTGCTGGCTGGGGATTGCCCAGGAGAGCTGGCACTCCCACCTGGCCTCTGTGAGCATCCCTGGCCTTGCCCTCAGCTGTGCCGGGCAGCCATGAGGCCGGGCTGAGCGTGGCACGGCCACGGTGGCATTTGGGGTGGGAGGTGAGGAACATTTCTGCCAGGGGCTG
>VXBC01003188.1:47196-59553 GCA_013399945.1 Ploceus nigricollis | reverse complement strand
CTCGGGTTCCTTAGGCATTCCGTTTTCTCCGGAATTAGGGCAGCCCCTGAAGGCTCTGTGCTGTAGGAAAGGCACAGTTTGTCCATGGGGACCTGGGCTGGGCAGTGGGAACCGCCCGGGCTGGGACTGCCCGGGGATGGGAGCTGCAGGGGTGGCTCAGACAGTTCCTTATGCCCCTCAGATAATTCCCATTTCCCGTGTGCCCCTCAGGTAATTCCCATTTCCTGGGACCTGCAGGGATGGCTCAGACAGTTCCCTGTGCACCTCAGATAATTCCCATTTCCCTTCTGCATCTCAGATAATTCCCATTTCCCTTCTGCCCCTCAGACTATTCCCATTTCCCAGGAGCTGCAGGAATGGCTCAGACAGTTCCTTGTGCACCTCAGACAATTCCCATTTCCCTTCTGCCCCTCAAGTAATTCCCATTTCCCGGGAACTGCAAGGATGGCTCAGACAGTTTCTTGTGCCCCTCAGCTAATTCCCATTTCCCTTGTGCCCCTCAGACAGTTCCCATTTCCCTTGTGCCCCTCAGATAATTCCCGTTTCCCTTGTGCCCCTCAGGCAGTTCCCGTTTCCGTGTGTGGAGCTCCGTGCACAGCTCGGGCCAGCAGGGCCCTGCTCTCCATTAAGGGGATCCAAAGGCAGCTCTGTGCTCACAGAGCTTCAGGTGTTTGTAGCCCTCAGGTCTGGGGCATTGCCAGGGTCCCCCGCGCAGCCCAGGGGTGGGGACAGTGGGGAAGGACAGCCCCGCCCTGGAAGAAGCTCTGAGGGAAGCAGGGGAGGCGTTTTCCTGGTAAATCCTCGGCGTTGGCTGCAGGCAGCGGGACCCAGGGCAGCCCTGCCCGCCCTTGCCGGGAGAGCCAAGAGGGAAAGAGTTAAAATCTGTCTCCAGGCAGGAGAACAAAACCACCATTGCACTCATCTCGCTCGCTGTGCTCATCTAATTACGTTATTTAACAGGATAGCCTCTCATTGATTTTAATTACTCCCGTAATTTGGGAAGTAATTCGCGGCACATCCCTGCAGGGTGCACGAGTCTGAGCCGGGAACAATGCGCTCGAGCCTTCCCGGGAAAGGAGCGGAGGGAGGNGGAGGGCGAGGCCAGGGGGAACCTGGGGACCTGTCCCGGGGGCAAGGCTCCCCGAGGGGACCTGCGGTACAACATTGTCACCCGCGGGTGGCCCCAGCCCGTCCCCGGCCGGCCCAGCCCCGAGTGCTGGGAATTTTGGGGATCCCTGGGGGGGGCAGCGCTGCCCGGCCGCAGCTGCCGCCCGGAGGGATCCAGCAGGTCCTGGTGTCCCTCACCCCCCGGCAGAGCAGCTGCGGATTAATTGTCGCTTTGATAGCGGTGGGCTCCTGCCAGGGCTCCTGATGGGGGATGCTCATCCCTGCAGAGCCCCCCGGCTCCCCTCAGCGAGCATCCCGGAGCCGCTCCTGATCCCCAGGATCGTTAATCAAACGCTCCCCGGCACTGGTGGCTCTTAAAAATGCTTTTAACCACAGCCCTGCAATTTTCACGGGTTTTTTTTTAAACACAGTTGCACACGGTTTAGCAAAATTGCACCCCCAGCACGCACTTGTTTGGTTTCTTCGCTGTCTTTTGTAAGTTCCCCTGCTTAATTAGGATGCAAACAATCCCAGAGGAATGTTTAATTAATATTATAAAGCAACAATGGGATGATTAAGCAAGTCTGGGCAGCTGCTATTTATACACAGGACATGTGGCACTTGTTGGGGGTGAGCATGTCAAGGAAAAATCACTCCACGGATCTCTCCGTGCACTTTTATTGCTTGTTTTAATTGTCTGGCTCAGGCCTTTTCTCCTCTTTGTGTCGGCTCAGGCAGAGCGAGAGGAGCCGAGATTTAACTGGGTCTCTTGTTCAGTTTAATTACAGGAAAGCTCTGAGCCTGCCCTGCCCTGCCCTGCCCCGAGGGCTGCAGGAACAGCCCGGCCAGCTTCGGGCACCGACTGCCCGAAAACCGGGCCAGGAGCAGCACCGGGGCTCCTTGGAGCAGAAGAGCATCCCGGAGGATGGGGACGGGCTGGGAGAGCCCTGCCAGGAGCAGCAGCACCCGCTGGGTTCCCCAGCCAGGGCAGGGGGGTGGGGGGTCCGGAGATCACCTCCCACCCCTCAGAACCCAGGGAATCAATGGGCTGGCTTGGAGGGGACCCTCCAGACCCCCGTTCCACCCCTGCCCTGGGCAGGCCCTTGCCCTGGGGTGGGATGTGCTCCCCAAGCAGCTCCGTGTGCTCCCACCCTCCTGGTGCTGGGCTTTTCCAGCATTTTCCAGCATCTTTTCCCGTTTGGAAATGATTTCTCTGCAGCCTCTCAGAAGCCTGTGCACAACCTGAAGTAATTGTATTTGCCTTGGGTTGAACTCTTTTGGCACTTTCTAAAAATAAACACTCGATTTCTTCTCCTTCCCGTGGAGCTGCCTCTGCTGGGAGCAGAACCAAACAAACTGGTAAAAAATGAAAGGAAGTGGCAAATCCAGCAGAAGGGACACGAGATGGCAACAGCACAGCCCCAGGTCTGTCAGGAACGCGCAACCCACAGCAAACAGTGGCAAATAAATCCATGGCTGGCAGGGGATGGTCCTGGGCCAGCTCCCCACGCTGGGTGTTGTCCCTCCCTCCCTGGTCTGCCCTGGCAGCCCCAGCGCTGGCACAGATGGAGCAGAATCCCAGCCCCGAGGTGCTCCAGGGCAGCAGGAGCCCAGCCCAGGGCAAAGCACCCGCAGCAGCAGCGGCAGCACCTGGGGAGCTCTTCCCCCTGGCACAGCCCCCAGGGACCTCCATCCCTGGCCTTTCCCCCCAAAATCGGCTTCTGGCAGCTCGAGGGGCTCCGTCCCACCAGGGCAGCAGGGGAGACACGCAGGAGCCTTTTCCTCCTGCCCGAGAGCAGCTTTTGCTCTGACTCATCGTGGCTCATTCACCACCTCACACTTATTCAATTATTACTTCAGCCCCGCTCTGGGAAGCTTATCTCACAGCAAATCCTTCTCAGTCAGGCCCTGAACGCTGATTGTTTCAGAAGGAAAGGGCCAAAAGCTGCCTGTTGGCTGCTAATCAGCCTCTGCATGGTGAGGGAACACCCTGAGCTGGGCAGGCAGCAAACCCAGGTCCTGCTCCTGCCCAGGCTGGGGGGAACGTGCCTCCAGCTGTGACACACCGGGATCGCAGCCGGGCCCGGGTGAGCAGAGCCCGAGGGCAGCACTTCCCCAGGCTCCTGACTCCGGGATGGAGCCGGGCTCAGCCAGCGGCCCTGGCAGAGGGATTTGAGGGAGCCACGTCCCCTGTCCGGGGAGTCCTTCAGCTTGGATCCATCTCCTGGGCATGCTCAGCACCTCTGAAACCTTGGGGACGGGGCCAGCTGGGTGCTTTCCTCGTTCCCACGGAAATCACTGGACATTTCTGACCAGAGTTCAGAACACAACTGGCCCCTGTTTGCCACGGAGTTTGCTGCCAAATTTCGGTGCTTCTGCCCTGGGTGAGCTGAGCCAGGTGCACGGGACAGGGCAGAAAGCCTCCGTGTGGAAGTGTTGGTTCATCACAGGATCACTGCGGCTGGAAAAGCCCTCTGAGATCAAGGCCAGCTGTCCCCCCAGCACTGCCAAGGCCACCATGTCCCCATGTTCCCCGTGCACAGGGCTCTGGAGCTCTCCCAGGGGTGCTACAGGGGATGCTCCACTGCTGCTGTGCTTGGGGTGGCTCCCGTGGTGCTGCAGCTGCAGCTCTGCCACACCCAGCCCTGCCCTTTGCTCCGCTGTGCTTCCCCTGCTCCTGCAGATTCAGCTGGGGCTGGAGCCGTGTCGGGTCTCCCTCATTTCAAACATCATTTATCATACAGGATTATCCTGCAGGGGCTCCTGTGCAGTCATATTTAATAACATAAACTGCTTCAAATCAAATGATTTCTCCTGTGAATTTAAGCTGAACTGACACAGCAGCTTGACACTTCTTATTTCCAAAGCTAAATGAAAACGGGGTGGAGGAAGAAGGATGTCTGCAGCCCTCGGAATGTCACAGCCACGTCAGAGCCACGGGCAGGGAGAACCAAGGTGCAAGGGAGTCCATTTATCCAAGGATTTGGAGCAGCCTGGGATGGAAGGGGCAGCAGAGCTGCAACACTGCTCCCTTTCACTCAGCTCCCCCATCACTCACCCAAAACGGCTTGCAGGGAACTGGGTTTCTGTGTAAAACACCTGCAGGGAAGGAGGCAGGCTTAGAGATCACTTCCATGGGGCAGAGGACTCGGCTGGGGCTGCTGCTCTCCTTGGGGTCGTTCTGGAGAAGAGCCAGCGGCGTTTCGGGTTTCTTGGCTGGAAAACTCCGTGGAAATCAGAGCTGGGAGCCGCCGGCAGCGCCCCCGAGCCGGGCGGTGCCGGTGGGCACAGAGGGGCCCCATAAAGCCCCAGTGTCCCCAGCCCAGGAGCCGCTCCCCGGTGAATTTGTCCTTTGTTGGTGGCTCTGGGCGGTGGCAGCAGCTGGCCCGGGCTGGGCACTCGGAGCATCCTCCCTCCCTCCCTCCCTGCCCGCACAAGGGGCTCCTTGTGCCCCCAGCTGCCTCCGTGCCAGCGGCGATCCGGGCTGGGCATGGCTGCTCCCGGGAGAATGCCGGGGATGTTTGACCTCCGGCGGCTGCCAGGGCTCGTCTGAGCCACCCCCGGGTCCCCACGGCCCGCGGGGCCACCGGGCTCGAGTCCAGAGCCGGCAGGGCCGAGCCAGGACGGGCAGCTCCGGCTCCAGCACGGGGCTGCACTTCCAGCTCTGCTCCCCGCTTGGCCAAAATCTCTGGCGAGTGATTTCAGCTTCCTCTGGTGCTGCTCCCTCTGGAGAGCATACCGCTGGAGATGGGGGACACAGGACCCGGGAGAACGTGGATATTGGGGTCTCCCAGCATGGGAGGAATGAGCAGAGCTCCCTCGTGTGCAGCTTCCTGCACAGGGAGGCCAAAGGCTGGTTTCAGTCCCGGGACAGTGCAAACAGTGCTCCCCATTTCCCTGGAACCAGGAGAGCTCAGCCCCAGCCAGGAGCAGCCACAGGGGCAGAGCTGTGCTGGGGCTGCTGCGAGCCTGCAGCATTGGCAATTAGCCCTGGCTGGGGGCTACTGAGCCCAGAGCCCCCCACTCCTGCTCCTCTCCCTCCTCCTGCACAGGGTTTGGCTCCAAACTTGGGGAGTTTCCTTCCAGGAGGAAAGAGAGCTGTGGCTGAAAGCCAGAGCACTGACCAGCTGCTGCATGGAAAGCAGTGCCAGATCCCAGCCCCAGCCAGGAGGGTGGGAAGGATGTTCAGCCCCAGCCAGGAGGGCTAGCACATGCTGGTTATTCACCAAGTGGCACCTGGGCTCTGGAAAATCCAATTTCATTCCTCAGGGCCTGGTCCTGGCAAAATAAAGAACACATTCATTAGTTTTGATGATTTTGCAAAGTTTAATGGTGAATTTAACATGAATTTTCAAGCTTCTCTGGTGGCTGCAGGAGGCAGGACCTGCCACATCAGCCACTGCAATGGCAGGGATGCAGCTCAGAGCCAGCAGAGCAAACCTGGATTTGAGCAGCCTGGAAAGGTCTCACTGTCACTGGTTTGGGTCAGCATCACAACCTGCAATTAAAACTCCCCAGTGTGGGATCATTTGATCCAACCCACACAGGAGGGGAAAATGGGGTTTCAAATGACCTTTAGCAAACAGAGAACAGACAGAGAAACCCAGGCTGGGAGTGTGAGAGCAGCACATCTGCAGAGATGGCCGGGACTGGCTTTGGGGGAGTTCGTGCACAGCTCGGGCACGCTGGATGGCTCCAGGGGCTCCAGGGAAATGTTAAATGTGCTCCTTTGCTCTCAGCAAAGTGTCACTGTGCTCGGCTGGGTTCTGCTCAAAAGCAGAAGCCTGGGACTCCTGGGAGGTTTTTCTTTTCCCCTTTCTTTAGGACATTCTGCAGTGAAGTGTTTTTAACCCAGTGAGACATTAACCACCAAGTGCTTCAGGACATTCTGCCTGACACGGCTCAAGCTGTCCCAGGGCAGAACTGCAGCTATTGTCTAAAATCCATTAAAGAAGAACTTTTATTTTAATCCGGTGAGAAAACGAGCGCCTTGTGGGAGGCAGAGGGGAGAGGAGAGGGGTGGGAAGGCTGCAAATATCCCGAATTAGAGCGATGGCAGCGCAGCCTTCCCCAGCCCTGCGCCTCTCCCACACTCCCATCTAGCGGCAGCCTCGGCTCGGGAGCGCTCCCGCCCCTCCTCATCCTCATCCTCCCTCAGCCCCATGTGCACCCCAGTCACAGCTCACTCTGCACCCCAGTTCATACAAGAGACATCCAGCAATCACCACCTTCATTGAAATCACTTTATTGCTAAAATATTTTTACATTTCGTAAAGATAACCAACCTGCAAACAGCGTGCTTCTGCTCCTCCTGACAAAGGAGGTGCACAGGTGGCTTGAAGAGCAGCAGCTGAAGCAGCCCTGCTTGTCCTGGTGCTTGTCAGGAGGCAGATGTTGTCAGGTCATCCAGATGTTTGCATCCAGTCCTGTTTGGGCTGCATTTGGAGACTGGGCTCTCTGTAATTCACCAGCTGCATCAGGAACAGTTTTAGAAAAACCTGTTTGCAGAAACTGCTGCCCTGGTTTCCAGTGAGCTCTACAGAGGGTGCAGGAACTTCTGTGCTCTTTAATTTCCATCTGAAGAGCAGGACAAGGCCTGGGCTGAGCTCTCCCCACTGTGGAGACACATTTCTGCTCTCACCTCCTCAGAAGGGAGCAGGAGCACTCCTGCAGCCCTGGGGGCTCCAGCAGGGCCCCGAGGAGGGGCTGGGGTCCCACGGGGCTCTGACCTGCACACACACAGGAGGATGGAGCTCCTTGAAACTCTATAAACAACAGGGATTAAAGAAATACAAAATGAAACAGAAAACCCCTTCAGCTGCCCAGGGACCACCAGCCAAAGCTGGGTTTGAAACAGAGGATCATCCTCCAAGGCAGACAGCTTGGAATGAAACCAGAGTTGTGCACAGCAGAGTCACTGTACAGAGGAAATATCTGCAGCAATACAATCTTTAAAAGGCCAAGAGAAAACACAAGAGTTGCCTGCTGTCCTTTGGGAGGGGGACGTTAAATACAGCACGGGGTGGGGGCACCTCAGCAAAACCCCTGATCCACCAGGATGGGAGAGGAACTCACAGAACATGGAGCAAACCCAAAGGCTGGAAACGGTAACAAAAACACAGAAACAAAAATGAAAATGTACTAAAATTTAATCATTCATAAAAGCTGTAATTTAATCTGTGACAGTAAAACACAAGAAGCAATATTAGAGTTGGTTTAGTATATTATATATTTTTGCTTTTAAAGCCATAGAAATCAGTTATCCCGGTTTTTTTCCTATAAAAGACCCATTTTTCCAAAGCATTATGCACAAACATTTTTAATTAGAATACAATGGCAGAATGAAAATAATGATATTCCGTAACTTTTAAATATAAAATGAAGTCAATGACTCAAAAAGTTATTTGTTGCAGTGAGTTCAAAGGGAAATTTTGGATAATATATATCTATAGTTATAGATATAAAATATAACAGTGGAACATTTTTAGTGCTTGATGGGGAGAAATTATGATAAAATGGTCAATATGAATTTTAATTATAGTAGCAATCTCTAACATTTGAAATGCATCCATGCTCCTTGGGATAATCATATGCTAGAGTCAATTATATTTATTTTCACATCTGTTAATTGCTATTGCAAAGGAGGAGGAATATTGGCTTAGATTTCCAAGAGATATACACAGAGCAACTGCTTTTTCCAGGGACTGTGTGCAAACCATTTTTAAGGTCTAAATTCTTCCCGTAGTATATAAAAAACAGGAGAAGCTTCTTCCGATATGTTACTCATTTCCAGAAGGTTCTGAAGTTGGGAATGCTGGCACTTTCCATTTAGGCAACAGTTCTTCATTCCTGCAATCTGGAGGAAGTGAAAGGAAATACAAATAAAGATGCTGGAGGGACATTTCTGACTCTGCTGGTGACATCGGTGACCTCCAAGGCCTGAAAGCCAACAGCCCGTGCCCACAGGCAGCAGAAGAGCCCATTTTTTCCCAGAACTCAGGGCTGTTTCTAGGCACAGACAGCAGGAGATTGTGGGAAGTGTAGCTCTCCAAATGCTGTGTTTTATCAGGGCCAGAGCAGTGCCAGGCAACTGCCACCCTGCTGCCACTGCCTGATAGCAGCAGTGCCACAGCCCAGGGCAGCTGAGCTGCTCTGCCTGAGCTGCCCAGCACAGAGCAGGGGCTCTGCTGCCTCCCAGGAACCCCCTGAGGTGACAGCCTGGGCAGCCCGTGGTGACAAAGGCAGGTGGCAGAGCTAGGCCAGCACCCAGTGCCCTCCTCTGCCCCAGATGGGGACATTTCTGTCCCAAACCCGGAGCTGCAGAGCTGCTGTGTCCTTCCAGCAGCACGACAGAACAGCTGTGAGCACACAGAGTTCCCTGCCAAGATCCACAGGAAGATTATTTATAGCTGTGTCCAGTCTTGGTGTGCTTTTTGGTTGGGTTTCATTTTGGGCTTTTTATGTTTGTTTTGGTTTTTGGGTTTTTTTTTTACAGTGAGCAGCTTTTTATTTCTGTGCCACTGAACCCCATGTCCCACCCAAAGCCATTTGTAATTGTCCCCAAAGGTACCAGCACGGGGACAGCAGTGGCAGCAGTAACCCCAGCATTTATCAGAGGATGAAAAGGAAGCACAGTGGTGGCTCAGAGCTCGGTGCCACAGGCAGAGGGAGCACCCAGAGGAGCCAGAAGAAAGCTCCTGCTCAGCCACACTCCAGGAGCAGCAGCAGAGGGCAGGGGCTCTGTCAGGAGCTGCTCACCTGGCCCAGGTGGGATCCAGGCACCTCTTACCTGGCTCAGAGCTGCTGCGTGATGGGAGTCTAAAGCAGCAGACATGATTTCTTTTTAGGCTTCTTCTTTTCCACTGGTGTTTTTCTATTTATCTGTCTGACCAGGTCATAAAAGATCTGCAAATGAAAAACACAAGCTGAAAAATCCAAGTGATAAAACACAAGCTGTCAAAACTGAGGCAGGCTGGGGAGCTGACAACTCTTTCCTGGTGGCTGCAGTTATGCAAATTCAATTAAACTGCTTGAATTTATTAAATGTTTCTCAAGCAGCTGCTTATGGAAGAAGAAACCCAAAGCTCCCATCAGTGTGCAGAACACAAGGGAGCTGGAAAATCACTTTATCACCACCAAAGCTTCAGAAGAGCACGGCAGTGAAATGGCAACAGTTTCCTTGCTTTGGAAAAGAGGGAGAAAACTCAGGATTAACAAAGGGTTTTTAAGACAGGCACAATATCCTCAAGGGTCAGTGGTGCCCTGGGCTGGGGGTGTCTGCAGAGCCTGTCCCAGCAGCCCAGGGCACCCCTCTGCAGGGAGGGGACAGCCCTGTCCCTGGCTGTCCCTGGCTGTCCCTGCCCTGAGCTCCATGTTTCCACCAGGGCCCTCCTTCAGCTGCACAGCTTTTGTGAGTGCTGCTGCTGGGAGTTGTTTTCCCAGCAAGACTCAACCCATTTATAGCAAAATGAGCTTTGCAAAAATGCTTGGAGCGGGGTCACAGCATTGAGGAGAAATATTTCAACCTTCAGAGGGCTCCACCCTTGTCCTTGTTTATTTTTTCCCCTTCCTGGAGTGGCTGACAGCTCACAAATTCTTGTTGATTCCAAAGAAATTCAGAAAACAAAGAAACAGTTTATAACACACTGTAACAACTGAAATTTAAGATTTTCCTTTCTCATAAATTAGATTATTTAGGTGCTAGTACTGACTGTGAGTACAGCCATCTGCAACAAGGTTTCAGGAATGCCACCATCCCTAAAAAGAGTCAGTGTGCTGCAAGAGCATCTCAGAGGTCACCAGAAGGTCACCTGATTCACTCTGGATTAAAAGCTTATTATCTGAAAGGTTTGATTCACATTCAGCAAATGCATGTAGGAATTTATCACTCTTTACCTGGATTTTAACAAATTTAGAAACTCCAAAAGTAGTGAGAAAGCAAGAAAAAACCCCAAAAGAATGCAAATGCTTCCCCAGCCCAGCAGCCAGCAGGACAAACTCCCAGTGCACTGAGCTGCCTCATTCACAGTTTCTCTCTTTGATTTCCCCAGCTTTTGTACTTTTCACAACTAGGAAATATCAGCTGGCAGGAAACCAGAACATGATGATCACAAGGAAACCAGAAACTCATCTTCCAGATAACCACATTCCTCTCTCTGCTGTGCCCTCCCTGGAGGCTGCAGACCCAGCAGGGAAAGAGGGAGAGCAGGATTCCCATGTGAGGGATGAGGGGTGGCACACCAGGCTGTGCCCCCCAGGACCCCCTTCCCATTGGGAGAGACCCCTCTGTCTGCTGAGGGTCAGTCTGCACCCCCAAAGTGTGGAACTGCACCCCAAAGGGTGGAACTGCACCCCCAGAGGGTGGAAATGCACCCCCAGAGGGTGGAAATGCACTTCCCAAGTGTGGAAATGCACCTCCCAAGTGTAGNTGCACCCCCAGAGCGTGGAACTGCACCCCCAGAGTGTGGAAATGCACCCCCAGAGGGTGGAAATGCACTTCCCAAGTGTGGAAATGCACCTCCCAAGTGTAGAAATGCACCCCAAAGGGTGGAAATGCATCCCAAAGGGTGGAAATGAACCCCAAAGGGTGGAACTGCACCCCCAAAGGGTGGAACTGCACCCCCAGAGGGTGGAAATGCACCCCCAGAGGGTGGAAATGCACCCAGCCCGGGGCTGGCACGCTCCCTGGGGATCTGCTGATGGCTGAGCTGCTCCTTGCTTCATCCCCAGCTCAGCTCAGACACACAAACAAATCCCTGCTGGCAGCAGCGTGGCTCAGCTGTGCTGGCTCCTGAGCCCTGCAGCCAGGCTGATCCCAGCACAGGAGCTGCAATTCAGGGGCCTGGAGCTGCCTCCCTTTCCCCCACCCATGCAGCACATCCTGCTGGCTGCCAGAGCAGCCTGGCCAGGCCAAGATCCTGCTGCTCCTGCTTATCACACACCCCCTAAACGGTGCCACTTATCTGCTGGCACCAGCCCAGCTCTGCTGCACGGGGTCACCTGAGCTTTTGTGCCTGGAAACTTGGCCTCTGCACAGGCAGATAATTCCCAGCACAGAATAAAAGCTTGGTGCCTGATGTGGAGCAGAGCTCCCTCAGCACAACCCACGGCCCCAGGCAGCAGGAGGAGGCACCCCAGAGCAAAGGGGGGCTCAGTTAAACTCAGGGAACTGCTCAGATCTGGGTTTGGGCATGGTTTTAGCAAGCTGGGGGCTTGCAGGGGGCTGTGATGAGGCATCTGCAGCCAGAAATGCAAATGCTTCCAAACCAACAGCCAAGCCCACACAAGACAAGGAGCACAAAGGGACATCACCCACATTTGGAATGGCAGAGTTATTGTGACAAAATATTCCCTCCAGATGAAGTTTATCTAAGCTAAGAGTATCCAGCTCAGGACCCTCTGCTGTTCATGGCCCCTGGGAGGGGCTGCAGAAACACTGACCTGGGCAGTCACCCTGGCCCTGCAGAGAACAGGGAGCACATACAGTACAAAGGTGATCCCCAATGGGAGGAAATGATGATTGACATCTGGCTTCAAGGTTTCAGAATGCTGAACACTGGCTTCAATAAAACCATACTGTATTACATTAATATACTATTTTAAAGAGATACTGTACTGTACTTACTATATTATACTTACTAACTAAACCTGTGACTCTCTGCTGAGAGTCCCAAACACAGCTGGATTCAATTGGTCCATGAATCCAAGCAATCATCACCAGAATCCAATCACCTCAGGTAAACAATCTCCAAACACATTCCACATGGGGAAAACACAGGAGCAGAGATAAGAATTGTTTTCTCTCCTTCTCTCTGTGCTTCTCCAGGAAAATCCTGAGAGGGACAATTACATCTCTCTGTCCAGAGAACGTGAATGCCACAAGCACATCTCCCTGCAGCAGACACAGAGTACCTGAACACACTGCGTGGCAGCCCTTCCCCAGGCTGGGAGCCCAGGGTCACCCTGGACCTGCCCACACAGCCCAGGAGGTCCTTACCTCATTTACGTTGATTTTCGACTTTGCGGACGATTCTAGAAAGGCACAGTTACACCACTGTCGTGCTAAGTTCTGCCCCTGCTCTTTGCCCACCACTCGTTCTTCCTCCAGGTCACATTTATTGCCAACCAGAATCATGGGAACCTGCAGAGGAGCGAGCAGGAGGAGAGATCCATCAGCAAGTTCATGTGCAGAGAGCTCTGTGCTGCTGTGGGTCTCTGGCTGAGGAGGGGGAAATGCAAGGGGGGGAAATG
>VXBC01003188.1:23278-47090 GCA_013399945.1 Ploceus nigricollis | reverse complement strand
GGGGGGGGAAATGCAGGGGGGAAATGCAGGGGGGAAATGCAGTATGGAAAATGCAGTATGGAAAATGCAGCACGGGAAATGCAGCACGAAAAATGCAGTATGAACTATGAAACCCAATAAAATCAGGAGACAATGATGAAGTGGCTCTGCCCCTCTCCAGTGCCTGTCACAGCTGTGGCCCTCCAGGATGTCCCAAACAGGTACAAAAGGAGGTGTCCCAGGCCAGCCTGGATGGGGCTTGGAGCTCCCTGGGGTACTGGGGGGTGTCCCTGCCCACGGATGAGCTCTGAGGACCCTTCCAACCCAAACCACTCTGGGATTCTGTAACACCTTCAACAAGGGAACAAAAACCCCCAAAATCTCTCCTAGCAGCCCCAACTGCCACGTCCAGGTGGCACCTGCAGGGTGCCAGGAGTGGCCCCAGGGCTGCCCCAGCTCCGTTGCCCTGCAGAGCCCGGGGCTGGGCACACCTGGCCTGGGCTCTGTCACCTGCTGGGACAGCTGCAGGGACAGCCCTGTCTGGGCTGGCAGGGCTGGGAGCAGCACGGTGCCACAGCCCAGCAGCATTTCCTGCTTCCCTCACACCGAGGGCAAGCAGAAAAACCCTCCAGAGCTGCTGCTAAGGGTGTGCACCCGCTCCATTTCCTCAAACATTTCATTATTTGAGCAGAAACCGAGTCCTGTCCAGCTGGAAAATAAATCACTACCCGCTTCATTTAGTAATTTACAACACACTGTGTGTTTTTAATCTACTTCAGTGTTAATATTTGTGGTCTCTCCCTGACACAACTACACTCAAGATTAATTTTTCTCTTTAAAACTCCCAGCCATACCCATTAGAGAACGATCATATTTTTATTTTTGAGACATAAATTTTCCTTATTACATCAGGAACCTGAAGTCACAGTACAGATGAAGCAAATGCAAAAGAAGCTCATTTGAAATCAGATCTACAAGATATTTACAACTCTATCAGCTTAGATAAGAGCTGTAAATATCCTGCTCTTTACAGTTTTCTAGACAGTTAAGAGAAGATTTCTCATACTGAAACATGAAAATGTGTTATGAACATGTTCAGCAAAAAACTAAAGTGCATGAAGATATGAAATAATAGGGCAAAAAGTGATACTGAGATGAGTAAGCAGCACAGGTTTGAAAGACATGAAACTGTGTAAGATTATTGCAGAAGGTATTAATGGTTTATCCAAAAATTGAGTTTGGTGAGCAACCACCTTTGATCATTTACTGTTAGGTGTAGCAGATTGGAATTTAAACTCTTCCAGGTATAGATAATGTAATGATTTATGTATTGGGCCTTTAGACATATTTCCTAACTCAGCACAAAGCAGCTTAAAGGTTCAAAAGGTTCTCAAGCTTGGATTCAACAGGTACCACACAAGGCAAATAAATATATTTTAACAGTGCAGGCAGCTCCTGGAGCCCAAAGGGAAGCAGCAGTGTCTGCTGAGGGATGAGCCTGCCCAGCTCAGGGCACAAGTTGCCCCTGTGAGCACAGCCCACCGATTTACCCTGCAGCAATCCCTGCCCCAAGGAAAAGCAGTTTTGCAGAAACAGAAGCTCAGCTTGTTAAAGCAAGGAGGGCCCAGGGCCACTGCAGCCAGGGAAGCAGCACAGGAACATGGTCCAGGGGACACAGCCACCCTCACCTGGCCCATCTCCTGTCACACACCAAACTCCCCACAGCTCATTTGTCCTCATTTTAAAAAGGGTTCTAAACAACCAAAACAACAACCCAAGACTCTGTCAGGCCCTTTATGGCTTTGTTCATGCCACTGTGTGAGCTCCTTGGGTGACAGATTTTGCTGAGTGCTGAGAAGCTGCTCCAGGGCTGCAGAGAATTCCCAGCTGAGCCCTGGGAATGCCACAGCTTTGAACTTCCACTCCCCCTTCACACATCTGGAGTAACTCCTGCCAGTCTCCAGTGCCAGGCAGCTGCAGAGCTACTGAGAACATCCTTACTGTTATTTCTGCCTAACTCTGAGGGAAATAAAGCACAGCTAAAGCACAGAGAAAGGACAAAATGCAAATCCTGGAAAGGAGTTTAAAGGAGAAAAGTTTAGTAACGTTGCTTTCAATCAACTCCCAGCATTTCAAAAGACTGTGGCTTCCAGGACATGGGAAAATCTGGTTTTGTGATGCCCCTTAGCAGGTGCTGCGCCTCAAACAACACCACTGAAAACTACAAGGCTCTGAAAACTTACTCAACACTACCCAAGGATATTCTCTGAAAGAAGCTTGGTATGTAAACATACAGGCTGTAGTGGTTGCAGAAATAACCCCAGACATGTTCTACTCACATCTTCAGTGTCCTTAACCCGTAGGATCTGTTCCCGCAGGTCCTGGAGGTCGTTAAACGTGGACTGTGCTGTTATGGAATATACTAGTGCAAACCCCTGCCCGTTCTTCATGTACAGATCCCTCATGGCTGTGAATTGCTCCTGCAAGCAAATATTTTTTAAAGTAATTAGCTGGAGAATGCAGCTAATGAACAGTTCCAAAGGAATACTTCTATTGTACTGGAGACAAGAATGCAGTGCCACGCAGCCTGGATTTACATATTTACCCCTCACAGAAACCCACTGAAGCATGGAAATTGAATAAAAGCATTAACACTCTCTTTCTCTTTGGTGTTTTTACCCCTTAATAAAGGGCTTCTTGAAAAAATGGGGAACAGATGAAGAGCAGCAATAAAACCATGTCTGCACACAGGCTGAAATGCCAGAGCAGGCTGGACAATGCCAGCAGGGCCAGGACTTTTACCAGACCCACACAGCAACAATTCCTGCTCCTGCTGCTGAGAATGTCCAGGGCTTTCTCAACAAAACCAACTTCCAGGGAGCACCAGGTGCCTGGGATGTGCTGCCAGCCCCACGGGGTTTGTTTGTTCAGGGCCAGGGCTGTGCCAGCTGCAGGTGACACTGGGAGGGACAGCAGGCGCCTCCCCCAGCAGCAGGGCAGTGCCAGGGAGGTGCCAGGGCCAGGTCTGCTGAGGAACTCCTGCCCACAGAGCTGGTGGCACCTGCTGGGGAGCAGCCCCTGTGCCTGGCACTGCCTGCAGGCTGTGTCCTTGTAGGCTGGCCACTTGCAAAGTTCATGTTTAAAATCCTCCCAGAGCAGAAGGCTGATATGGGGGATGGCACAGGAGGCACCAGCCTCTGTGTCCCAGCACTGGGGCACCAGCTGGGGACAGAGCTCACCAGGCCCCTGGCACTCACCTCATGGGTTTGGTTATTTAACAAAATCCTTCATTTGAATTACTGCAGCTGATTTCCTGCCTTTGCTTGGGCAGGATTGCCACTCTCAAGGAAGGAACTGCACAGCAATTAGATAAAGAAATGCCACTTACTGTCCCTGCTGTGTCGAGGATCTCCAGCATACACTGTTGACAGTCAACTTCCACTTGCTGGGGAAAAAGGGAACAAACAGCTCAGACTAAAGTGTCTGCAATGGGACAGGCAAGGGGAACCTCAGCTCAGTCTGCACCTCTGCCACAAAGGGCTCTCAGCAAAGCAGCACCTGCACTTCCCCAGGGCTGAGCAGCACTGCTGTTAGAGGATTAATTACCCAAGCCAGGCATTTGGGTCAGCTCACATGCTCCACGACTCCCTTCATTAGCAAGGCTTAAATGAGCAGCTCACTGTAAACATCTCAACTTAAGTGAGATTGTAAATATCTCAACTTAATCCACTCTTGCAAATCAAAGCACTTTAAAACTTTAATTTTTCTTTGCTGCCCGGAGAGAAGGGAACAAGGAAGAGAAGAAAATGCAAAATATTTCAGGATCCTCACAGTGAGACTTTGCAAATCTTCCACTCACTGAGAAATGTCTTGGATCTAACGAGGGTAATTCAGGAAAGTCAAGTAAATTTAACAGCAGAACTCATGCCACAATTTAATTAAATTATCACAGGCACAAATGTCACAAGTTTTTAGTGTATGTTTTGGTGCCTTTAATGCTGGTGACATTTCTGCTAATCCGTGAAACAAAGGCTCACTTGACATCTATGCAGGGAAGAAAGCAGCTCTGTGCCTGGGATTGTGTAACAGCTCAGAGACCCTGCAAGGACTTCTGCTCAGCAGCTCCAGCCCTGCACCCAAACAGCCCCAAGAATTCTGTATTCTCTGTGAGACTTGAAAGAGATAAAAACGATGGTTCTTTACCTTTCTGTATGAATCTTCTATTGTTGGGTCATATTTTTCAACAAAAATTCCCTGAACGAACTGTACAGTCTGGGGAGGAAGGGAAGGAAAAAGCCTGAGTGAGCTGAACACGACCAGAAACATTCACCAAGAAGCACTTTAGGAAAAAGTAACAACAGTAAACCTGCTGTTAAAAGTCAGTAGTGGGGACCAGAGAAAAAGACATAACATTTCAATTTTGAAAACAAAATTTGTGGGTTTTCTGTTAAAATCACGTTATTCAAGCATGTTATCAAAACTTTTTTGCACATCAACTGTTTGCTTGCTTGTCTCAGAAAAGAGGATACCTCAAAAATGCCTTTACTCCACTGCCTGTGACTTCAGAAGGATAAAAATCACCAAATATGGAGGCCTTGAGATTTCAGCAGCAGCACAGGCAAGCTGTGCACTGTGGAAAATGCACATTCAGTGCAGATCAGTGCAGAGCAGCCTGGGCTGCAGAGCAGGAGTGCAGCCTGCAGAGCCTGCAGCACTCCCTGTGCACAAGGCACTGAAGGAGGAGCCCTCACTCCATCCACAGGGCAAGGTTTCCTTCCCTGCACTCACAGCAAACCTACTGCACATCTGGCTCTGAGCTGTCACACGGATGGGACCATCCCTGACAGCCCAGCTGTGTGCCCTGCCTCTGCCAGGACAGTTTTCCTTCTCCTCTGGGAGGCAAAGCTCCTTTTTCCTTTTCACCCACAACAATCTGCAGTAAAACAGCACAGGAGTGTCTGAAGAACTGTTATTTGTAAAACAAGGTGTGTTCGTTTGTGAAACTGAGAGCTGAGATCCCAGCACTTGATTTTGTCTCTTGGAAATCAACAAACACACCAAATATCTTTTGCCAACTGAACCTTTCACAAGTTTTATACACAAATTCTGCAAATTTGTGAGGAAAGTCTGAGAAGCCACAAGCACCTCATTCCAAAATTGTTCTGTACCACTAAATAAGTACATCTTACACTCTAATTAACCAAGTATCTGCTTCTCCAGTGTTTTCTTGTCACACTGAGCAGCTGTCCCAGTGTGAGTGACAGGTCTCAGCAAAACCCTGACAGTCAGAGCCCCGTGAAGGTGGATCAGTGTTCCATCAGCAGCCAGAGCTGGAGCTCACAGACTGTGCTTTGGGATGGCTCCTGTGCGTTTCAGCACACTCGGGCTGCCACAGCTGCTCCCCAAAGAGGCCAGAGAAGGCAGCTCTGTGCCAGAGGCTCACCCATGAGCACTGCCACAGCTGTCCCCCTCTGCCTGGGGAGCTCTGTGCAGCAGCCCTGAGTGTGACAATCTGACTGACATGTGACACTCTTGATCTCTGGTGGACTTTATTTTCATGTATTATAGGTGAAAAGAAAGGCCAAGGGAGAAGCTACAAATCTGGGGGTGTTTTGGGGCTCTGTGTAGATCCAAGACTTTTAGAAGTTTCCCTCTGTTTGGGTTGTGCAGCCCAGCTTTAGTTTCCAGTTCTGTGTAAAGTTTTGCACCACGGGGCACCCTTGTAAATTGTGTCACCCACTGCCACTCCAGAAGAGTTTCAGCCTCAGAAATGGGATAAAAAAAGGAAACAAAAGTTACTGAACAACTGTGGCTTTATAACTGTGAAGGTTTTCTGCTACTCCATCACTGTTACCACAAGCACCATCAGCACTGTGCTGGCACAGAAGAGTTAAAACAAGGAGGATCTGCAGTGAAACAACCCCATATTGTCATCTGCACCCGAGTGCAAACAGAGCTGGGAATGAACACCAGGCTCTTTGTTGCACAGGTCACTTTATACAGTTGGAAGACTGAAATTTAAAGTGACCCCCATATTATTTTAAATCCCACCTTGTAACCTCTCCTTGCTAATGCTTGTAAATAAGTACACAGACTCTTTGAAAGCTAAATATTATCCACTCCTAGCTGCTAATTGGCAATTACTGTGTGCTCCTATAAACATTATGGATCATTGCTGCATATGAATTACCAAATATGCTGACTTACACCCAGCCTGTCAAAAAGAATTTAACTTTTGTTTACCAGACTATTTCAGTATTTGCATTTCAGCTGTTGAAAAGGTCAGGGATGGTGCTGACTCAGACTTCACATCACAGGGAAGGAAATTCAGGGATGTCAGATGCTGAGTAATTTTTATTTACAGCATACTACTAAGTGCCCCATTTCACCTAGTGAGTCTTTCAGTGTTACATAAGAAAATTAAGATAATCAGGGAAGTGCTGGTGGAAAAAGTAATACAGATTGCTTACATTGCTGTGGAAGAACAGAGCTTGTAAAAAAATTACACCTTGTAAACACCTTGTGATTAGGATGGGATTGCTGAAAGAGTGCATCAAATTTGATATACAAGTGAATAATCTCTCCTCCTGTTCACTGGGATTCTGCAGGTGATTTACCAGGATTATTACCTGGCTGTACCAGCAGAATAAACAATGAGGCAGGACAGGAAAGGCTGCTCAGCCATTATCATGCCTGTGACAAGGAACACTGCAGTTCCTTGTTGCAGATAACTCACACTTGACCAGTTCTTTGCCTCTCTGTTGGAGAGAGCTGCTTGACTGGTGAGTGATAAATGGGTGACACAAGTCTCTCTCACAGTGCTTTCCTATCAACTCTGCTGTGTAAACCTCTCCTTAGGAACAAGACAAGCACTTCAGGAGTGCCAAGTGCCATCAGCCTGCTCCTCCCTCTCCGCAGGGGCTGCAGATGATCCTCAGGGCCTGTTCTGAGCCCAGCTGCTCACTCAGGATGGAAAACCCACAGCCCTCGAGGTGTGCAAGGCTGAGCCCCCAGTTCTGATTGATTCCAGCCAGACTTCTCCTGCTGTGCCACTGCTGGCTGGGCTCTTAACACTCACAGATCTTCAGCCGTGTACAACACAGCACCCACGCAGGAAGCAGACATGACACACTAATTACCAGCAATTAATCACCTCTCTTAAACCATGGCACACCTCCTCAGCACTGTCACACTGGCTACGTGGAAGTCCTGGCACATATTAGAAGTCACACAAAGTCCCCAAAGCATCGGGAACCTGGTGTGCAGTGAGGCAGGCAGCTGGAGGGCTGGGAATGGGCTCCAGAGCCGCGTCCAGTGATTCTGTCATTCTGTGATTCCCCAAACTCACCAGAGCAGACTTGCCCACACCTCCTGAACCAAGGACCACCAGCTTGTACTCACGCATGGTGTGGTCTGTTCAGAGAATGACGACCTGCAAGGCAGGAGAAAAGGCAGCAGTTAAATCACAGAGCTGGGAACTGCCCTGAAAGCAGCAGCACTCCCTGCACCCAATCCTCCTGAGAGCGAGAACGCCTTTACCCACAGCTCTGGGTTTCATTTTCCACCTGAACACTCAGGTTGAGAACACTCCAACAACCCCAGGTCAGAGGAAATGGCCAAAGCTGGGTCCTGGCAGTGCTCAGAGGGGAAAGGATGGACACACCATGGGACAAACACAGAGGCTGTGGCGGGCACCACGAGCTGCCTCTGCCTGTCCTCTGCTTCCTCAGCATTTCACAGCACAAACCAGAGCACGGGACAAGAAAATTAGATCAGAAAGAAGCAAGTCAAGAGGTTTCCTTCTCCCCTCCACCCCCAGCAGGGAGGGATTTAGGTCAGTGTTTTCTCTCTGGAAAAGGTCAGGCCCAGCGCACGGCTGCCAAGGCAGAGCTCTCTGCTCGCCCAGCACAGACTCTGCCTTTTTATGGAAATCTTGCGACTCCCTCAAGTCACTACGCAGCAGCAGCAGCAAACTTCTCCTTCTCCTCGAGATTCCCTGACAAATAAGGCAAATGACAAAGGCAGTGATAAACAGCAGGCAGTGTGTTTACAGAGCAGGCAGGCTGGGCTGTCCCGCTGCAGCAAACAATGAGCTCAGCACCAATCCCCCTTCCGCAGGGACGCGCTTCCTTCCCAAGTAAGGCTGCACACACACACCAGCCTGGGAGCCTGGGCAGCCTCCACGCCTCTCAGGCATTTCAAACCAACGCTGCCACTGGATTTATGGGCTCCCCAGCTACAGCCTTTGAACATAAAAACGTCTTCCAAGGAGTTTGGTAGAGAAATGTATCAGGAGTTTGGGAAGAACAGGGGTTGTATTTTTAGCTGGGCAATGTGGACAACTCCTTGACAATCTGTGTCTTCAGTTTATGTAATCGTTAAATCGGGACAGGTTCTCTTCTGTCATTTGCACTCCCAAGAGGAAGATGTAAAACAGAGTCAAGAGGAACCCCATGTGCTGCTGTTCACTCATCACCAGTCTGAGCTGAACTGGGACCAACAGGGAGCTGGGGACCCTCCCCAAACACCCCCCCTCAGCCTTCACCCTCAGCCACAGCCTGTTCCACGGGCTGAATGTCACCCAAGTACGGCTTCAAACAAAAACTCGAAAATCCCATGTGCAGCTGGAGAGAGACACAAATTTCTGCGTTCAGTTTAGCACAACTTTAAACTCATTTTTAAGCCAGAATAACAGAAATAAAGGACTTGCCTGTGCTGAGGCTCTGCAGTCACCCAGCCAAGCTGCCCTTCCCTCATCCAAGCCTTGGAGAGGGAGTAAGGCTCAAGCAATCAGTGCAGCCCATCAGTTTAAGCACCTGGAGGAGGTTTTTCTTCAACTCTTGAAGCCCATGTGAGCTGCAGCTGCCTAACTGCAAGTTGTGAAATCAAGTCAAACTGAAAGGGGTTTTCCAGAAACTGCCTAAAAGCAGAGCAGGCCATGTCTGTGCACTCTAGGACATTGACAACAGTTCTGGCTAAATTCTGGGAACTGTAAGCTCTTCTGCTTGACTATTTCCCTGAGAAGTAACATTCACTTCCTTTCTTTCAAAAATCATGATTTGGAGTGAGAAAGAGAGGGGAATTCCACTTAATTATCTTCCCCTTGATAATCTCTAGAAATTAAAAGCTGATGCATTTTTTATAAAGCATAAATGCAACTTATTGATCCAGTTTGTCTTCATTTCCCTACAGCCCCACAGTCAGTTCCACCAAAGAAAACCCAGAAAGCAATCAAGCTAAGGGTTAAATTTAGCTGTGAACTATTTCATTTCTTATTTATAGTAGAAAATACTTGTGGGAAAGTTTAAGCTGGGAGCAGTACAAGACTAACTTCTCATTTTTTCTCTACAGTATTTGCTGATTTTTTTTTTCAGGTGCAACAGGAAACCAAGATCCTGAAAGGCACGAGCCTTATTACTGTAAACCCCACATGCCTTAATTATCTTGTAGCTCTTTCACAAGTATGTTAATGTTATCTGTTTATACAACATGAATAGAGTGCTCAAGAAATTACTATGCTGCATCCCAGCCAACTTTTCATTTGGCAACTGCTGAAGCCCACCTAAATACAGTCAGACACAGCAGCATTCATTTCCATCCAGAGCTCTCTGTAGTAGAGTCACATGCTGCGAAGCAACGGCTCCATTTCCAAATGGAATTAAACTATGGGTGTTAAGTGTTCCTTTAGAGTCAAGAGAAGAGTATGATCACTAAAGAGTGTAAAAAAAATTAACTGTAAATGTTGGGAAACTGGTCTCGTTACTTCTGAATGCTGTAGTGCAAAAATAAAGCAAAAGCTGAGTGTGTCTCCTTGCTCCTGGCTCCCTTTCACCAGGCACGGCCCCTGAGCTCCAGCAGGACAAACAGGGGCACAGAGCACGAGTCCCACCCCAGCACTGCCCTGAGCTGCAGCTCCCTCTGCCACTCCATCACTCTCCAAACCACCTCCATCACCTACAGGGTAATAAATCATAGGATTCTGGCACCTACAATCACAAAAAAACTTTGCTTCTACACCATCGAACACCTGATCCACCAGAATCCATCTGTGCTCTGTGTTCTTTAACAGGAGCATCTCTCTGCTGCTGCTGTCACCAACACTGCCCATAAGAGACAGAAATGGACATTCACCCATTCACAGCAGCAGCCCCCTGACACAAAAGTGAAGGGTTCTGCCCTGGGAGCAGACAGAGAGGTGAAAAAAGCTGCAGGATATTTGTGTCAATGTCCAGAGGCAGTGCAGGCAGAGGATCCCTGCGAAGCACCACGGGTGGATGCAAACCCAGCTGAAGCTCCAACCTGAAGTGTGGCTCCCACTCAGCTGCACCTTTGTTCAGCCCAGCCCTCATGCAGTCTCCAAACTGCACGAGTCATCCTCCCCCTCCTGCAAGGCAAGGCTGAATCAGGCAGGAAGAAGCAAAACTCAGAGGGTATTTCCCAAGCAGCGGAAGGAACGGGGCAGAGGCTGGGGAGGTGGTGGGGACAGGGGCTGAGGCCCTTCAGCACAGAAACCTGATGCAAAATTGAGCTGCTTCTGTTTCTAAAGTTTCAGCAGCTCATCAAGAAGTTTATAGTTTGGGTGGTGGGGAGAGAGAAGCATGAACCAAAATAAGCAAACACAGCACTGAAAGAGCAAGTGCAAGAACTTCACTTATCAATTACCCACTCCAACGCTCACAGAAATTTTATTTAAAATATGATGAGAACACTAAAAAACTCTTACCTTGGCATAAAAGATCTCTCATCAGTGTTAGCAGCTCTACTGAAGGTTCTTCCAGGTTCCCCACAAGGAACTGAAAAAAAGAAGAATTAAAAAAAGAGTTAATTGTTTTTCAAGTGTCAGCATTTGCGAAGCATCTCTGCAGTGCTTAAGCCAAACCACCATGTTCCTGTGGACTTCTCCTCCCTAGAACACTCCAAGGAAGACTCCACTTACAAAAGACAAACTCAAAATAACCATGTTTGAGGTTGCATCAAGTTCTGCAACACCTACAAAGCGCAATTATTTTAGGGAATCCAGCAGGTTTGTGGCTGGGGTTGGAACAAGATGAGCTTTGAGGTCCCTTCCAACCCAAACCATTCTGGGATTCTGTGACAGTCCTGGGGATCAGAACAACTCCAGCAGCACCAGGAACCCGCTGGCTCCTTGTCCAAGAGTCTGAGAAGCTCTAACATTTCCAGTAGCCCAATCCTTTGCTCAGTAACACTGAGCAGCAGCAGTGCTGCTACCCCAGACAGTGATCACAGCACTGGCTACACCCTGCTGCTCTGACAGGCAAAGGGTCCTGTCTTTTAGAGGTTCAGCACTTCATCCTTTCTTTTCAAGGGATAAAAAAAAAAAAATCAATTGTTCCTCTGGAATCATAGGAAGTTTAAATGAAAACCTAGTATACTGTTTTTTTGAAAATATTTCTTTTTAGCAGCTCTGGAGTGACCTCAGAGTCACAGAAATCAAAATTGTTTTGAAACAGATAATGGAAGCTCTCATAATCCTTGTCAAATATTTTTCCAAGTATAAGAGAAAGTGAATCTAGAGGGCAGGGATAGATGGGATATTGGGAAGAAATCCTTCCCTGTGAGGGTGTGAGGCCCTGGCACAGGGTGCCCAGAGCAGCTGGGGCTGCCCCTGGATCCCTGGCAGTGCCCAAGGCCAGGAGCAGCCTGGGGACAGTGGGAGGTGTCCCTGCCATGGCAGGGGGGCACTGGATGGGCTTTGAGGTCCCTTCCAACCCCAACCATTCTGGGATTTTCTGTGAAGGTGCTGCCAGTGCCAGCTCCAGCAGGGCAGACAGAGCATGGCTCTGCACTTGCACCCAAAAAGCACAGCCTGAGTTTAAATGAGGGTGAGAGAAAAGGAACAGAAAGAATTGAGGCACAGAAAGGAGCAGCACAGAAACCACAGCATCAGTTCCTAGAGACAATGTGAGATGGCCTCTCGAGGTGCAGCTTCTACAGCCACAGCACTGAGGGCCTCTGCTCTCTGCTCTTCCCCAGGAAGGTGCACTGGGATAAAGGAAGATGTCCCTGGCCAAGAGGAGAGAGGCAGGGAGCAAGGGCCCCTCACCTGGCTTTAAGGAAGAAAAAGAGAATAACTCCTTGCTTGCTCATCACTGGCACCTCCCTTTCTCTGATTTTCCCCAGCAGAAACCAGAATATTGAACGTTTCCAAGGGAAAAGTGGTGTCAGCACTGTGCACATTTGGGAGAGAAGCACAGATGTCTCTGAACTGCAGCACCTCCACTCAAGGCTGGCTGTGCCACCCCTGTGGCCATGCCCTTCCCGTTTCCCAAACGAGAGGCAGATTCCTGGGATGTTGCAGCCACACGTCCTGGTTATTTTTATCCTGGCAGTTAAATACTGAATCGTGGCTACTATAAACAAACCTGTTGAATTTTCAACTTGTAAATGTTCTCCGTGCCAGCTTTTTTCAGTTACTATAAACTAGGCCATGGAAAGGGCTGGATTTTCTTTTTTTAAAAGTGTCAACTAAACATTGCTCAACACTCTACCAAAACCCCTCCATTACTCAGAGCCATGTTGGCAAAACAAACCCAAACCCAGCACTTCTGCAAGGGGCAGATTTACAGCACTCAAAACCACACTCAAACTGACAGATTCCCTCCACAGTAAAAAAAAAGAGTCCAAACAAACAGAATGATGCAGCAGCAAAGGCTGGAAACACCAGGCCAGGGATCTCCCCTTGGCTTGAACCAGCCCAGCCGCTGCTCCCAGCTCTGCCCAAGGACAGCTCCACTCAGCACCTGCTCCCTAATTTGTTCTACACCGTGTTCAGAGGTATTAAATTACTCAATGGAGTCTAAAGCACATGAAATACTTCCCTAATGCTCACCAAAGCTGTCATCAATTACGCAATGGTTCCAGAGAACAGGGATGTGCATCCAAAGGAAAGGGGGTTTGGCTGGAAATCCCACGGCTCATTAGCAAAGACAAACAGCAAGACAAACACTGCCATAGATTACCCTGTTAGTTAGCAAGGAGATTATTTAATTAATAAAAATCACTGCCATGGACTCACTTGTTCACAAAACCGGCCCTTTCTCCAAGGCAGTCAAACTCCCTGGCTTTAGGGCACAGGGAAAACCTCCTCCACCTTTCCTGAGGCCACCAACACCAGAAAAATGAGAGGGAAGAGAAAAACAAAAGACTAAAAGACCAGACTAAGCAGAAAGCAGGACTTCAGTGTGACTTCCAAAGTACAGTTTGACAAACTTCCGTTCACAGACTCTGCATTTATTTTCTTACTCATTATCACTGCGGTTTCTGACACCAGAGTAAGTGAGTTTTAGATATTAACATTACATAAGAGGTAACATTTTATAATTTGTGCCAGGAATCTCAGCCTCAGTTTTGTAATTTTAACACCAAAATCATTATAATTTCCACTGACTGCTTTCAGCATCAAATCAAATACCAATCAAGGCAACAAATATGTAATTAGCTATGCACAAGCCTGCTGTAGGATGAGTCATGACCCCACTGTGGTGCATTCCTGATGCTGGAACATACAGGCTGTCCCTTATCCAAATCATCAGTAATCCAAGTGTAAATATATTTTCTTTTTGTTTTTCAGGTAACAAATAACCCCAAAAAAACACAGCAAGAAGCACACACAGAAAATAAAGCTGGTGACAAGCCAACTAAGCAAACAGGTTTGTGAGAACATAGGAGAACAACACTGGCCAGAGGTGTTGTCTGAAGAGTTCCATCAGAAAAGGCAAGAGAGCAGCCTTCAAATCTTGCATCCATTGCCAAAAACTCCCAGCCCAGGCGTGTGCTCCTCAGAGCCACATCCCAATCAGCGCTTTCTGCATCATTCCACATCCTCTGAGGTGCCTGAGCCAGGGCCATAAAGGCCTGGGCGAAGAGTAAAGTCCTCCAGGAACAGAGCCCTTCCCACTCCAGGGCTGTGCTGAGCTGGAGCTCTCAGCAAATTAACTGCAGCCCACACAAACAGGGCAGAGAAACCAACTCCTTGGAAAACAGCAATAATTCTGTCATTGGAAATAGTCATTTTGTGCACAAACACTCTGGGATTGATCCTCCTCAGCCTGTAATCTTTTGTGCAATCAGCTTCACGCTGAACCTGCAATTTCAAATACATAATGTTAACGTCTGTGGAAGTGACTGCCTAATTATTCATTGGAAATTGCTTTGCTATAGAAGCTCTCCAGGCAAGGAACAAGGGCTCTGGGCAGCTAAAGCCTGCCATGCTGAAACGGCTAATTTATTTTTTGTCCTATTGGTCTGCACTTGCAGAAAGTTGCTAGGGACATGTGCCAGCCAGACAAAGGCAGGGGAAAGGAAGCCAGCAGCACAACTCAAAGACCAACACACACTGCATCCCCAAATTAGAACAAAGCCCTACGTCAGGGTTGGAGCTGGCAGGCTCCCCTCGGGCCGGACTGCGGCACTCTGCGAACGAATGCCAACCAGAGCGGGCTGTGAGCAGGACACAGCCACCTCCTCTGGGCACAGCGAGGGCAAAACAGGCTCTGCTCAATCACCAAAATCTGCAACAGCTTCATACAGGGACTGTGAGGTCACAGGTCCTCCCAAGCAACGCCACATTCGCCATTTCTCCTTTTCCCAGGTGCCCACTGGAGCAGTTCAGCAGAGGGCTTTACGCCATTCAGAGGAGTTCTCCACAGCTTTTTTTGGAAGAAAAAATGAAAAAAATACTTCCTTTTGCCCTTCCTCATCAGCCAAACATGTAAACATTAACGGGCATTGCCATTAGACACAGCAGCCATTCAGGGGACTTCCTCCATTTGCTGCCTATCACATCCACAACTTGCCACTGATTTTTTAAGCCCTATAAAGTTTTTCATTCCTCTCCATTTCCTTTCGTGGAAAAAATATCCTGACCTTTTATAAAACAGATTAAATTCCACACAGACCCGAGGAGGCTCAATTGTAGCAAAAGACCATCTCCATTCTGCTTGGTAGGAATAATTTGTTGTGCTGATAGTAGCTTGGCAACACTCGCCACTATGCTTCCTGGTTTATATAATTAAGAGTAAATAAGTGACATGAGGTAGATAGATTGCCACTGAAATTTCAGCTTGCACTTTAATTATTTCATTTCTGCAGTAGTAGTGACGAGACACTGGTCATAAAGCCCAGTTTGAGCTTACTTGGTCTCCAGCATAAAAAATATAACAGAGACAAAGCTTCCAGGCCACTAAGGGTTCTTTGAAACTTCTCAATAAAGCTGGAGAGGTTTAAACTGCTCTTCCCATGTATTTCAAACTGACATTTTGGGTAGGTTAAGATTAGGTATTGGGAAGAAAGTCTTTACTCAAAGGGTAGTGAGGCCCTGGCACGGAGAAGCTGTGGCTGCCCCTGGCCCCCTGGAAGTGCCCAAGGCCAGGCTGGAGCACTGGGACAGGGGAAGGTGTCCCTGCCCACGGCACTGGGTGGGCTTTGAGGTCCTTCCTTTGAGGTCCTAACCCTAACCCAAACCACTCCATGATTCTATGATTTACACCCACCAGTGATAAATCCTAAGACTAATACCAAGCCTCTAAACATGGGGCACATCCCAGCCCTTCAGGAGACCGGGCTAACTCACAAATTCCAGAAAATACTGAGATTCTTTAAATCTCCCTGGCACAGCTGCAATAATCTGGGTGTGTTTGTACACTGGATCTGACCATGCAGCCTGTTCTAAAGGTCAGCTTTGCATGTGCAGCCCAGAGATTTTCACTTGCCTGGTGTGGGGCAGCCACAAGCAACCAACCCCCCCATTCCCACGCAACTGGCTCTCATTAAACGTCTCTTTTAACAACAATTTCCAGAATGAAAAGCCCCACTGACCATATGGCCACTTATTAATACTACATTTGTTTATCAGTTTAAATAAACCCCCTGCAGCAATGAGTATCCATGTAATGAGGACTCAAACACAGCTCACAACGGATGTGCTCTAGCACTGCCAAGTAGGACTGCACCTCCTGAATGCTTTTCATGGCAGATTTTAAGGCTTGATAGGAACCTGAATAGCAGTAAGTGCACAGAATTAACTTCAAATAGAGGGGAAAGTAACAGTTTCATTATGTTTCGTAAAGAAATTAAGTTATTTAACGTGGTGCTTAATCCTTCAGTTCTTAGCTCAGCCCTTTAATGCTGCTTCCTGGAACCTTGGGGCAGAGTGGGGGTGGAAACTGAATATTCTTCTACAGCGAAAATGAAACTTTCTTCTGTGTGAAGGTTTTAACTGAAGGAATATTCAAACAGTTATTAACACTTCAGTGCCAGAGCAGGAGCTTCAAGGCCAGCAGGGTTTTAACCAAACCACTGCCAGACCTGGCCTCTGCACCAGGGCTTCTCTGAAGTTCTTTAATCCTCCTGAACCTGCTTAAAAGGGCAAAACTCCTTTGACAATTCATCCTGGAATTTCCTTTATGGTGAATAAAAGGTGACATTAAAGGAAACAGCTTTGATAGTTTAATCAGTTTTATACGAGCCATTTCAGTATTTATAGGTCAAGCTTGATTACAACCAAAATAGACAATTCTACAGCTGCCTTTAAACAGCAATAAGCTCAGGGCCAGGGGCAGCTGGAGTCCTGCTGGCAGAAGAGGGGCTGGGTTTGACTCACACGGAAGGGAGGACACATCCCACCCGTGAGCAGCCCTGGCATCAGCCAGTCCTTCCCTGCACCTCATCAACACTATTCAAACACCAACCAAAGAAATCTTATTTTTAGGATGTGCCTTTGAAATAAGACGTAGGGCAAAAGGAAAAAAATCATCTCTCCCACATTAGTATGTAAATTTGTCAAACACATGGCCTGGGGACAGGTTCTGCAGTCTGCAGGACCTGGGAACACAGCACACTTCATCTGAGTGTTAATTGTCATCTCCACAATTTCTGTGCCTTCCCCGTGGTGAGGACACCTTCCCACCAAAGTTAAAGCTTCCACTCATCTGTTTTTTCTGGAGTAAATCTGCAAATACAGCATCAGCCCAACCCATGCCCTCAGCACAGTACTGCCATCACTGGTGTTAAAATTTCCTAAATCTATTTCAACTTCCACCCACAGAGATGCAGTGGATGTGAACCCGGCATGAAAAGGACAAGGGAAGTTACAGCAGCCCAGCTCTGCAGACACAACTTCATCCTCCTGACACCTGCTAAGCCACCAGCACCCAGCTCAAGTTTGCTGGGGTGCAGAATGGATTTGGACTCGATATTGTGTTTATGACAAGGGTTTGGGCAAACAGTTCATTTAACAGAGGCTGCAAAGTACTGAAATTACAGAAAAAAGGACAAGAGCCACTTTCTCAGAATCACACCACCGAGGAAAGTGCCCTGGAGCATTACAACATCTGTTTGATCATTTCAAATGGGATTCCTGAAAAAGCTCTGACTGCATTCTAGTGATCAATACACCAATGCTGCGTATTCACAAAACAAGGCAAAGCCATAATCATATTGTAACCTCCACAACTTCATAAGTGATCTGATGAGTTAAAAGCTCTAAATGTATAAATATTTCATGAGAAAGGCTGTCTGGAACCACTTCAGTCTGTATCTTTAATCTTAATGTTATTTTCAGCTACAATTAGTGTTATAATCTAAAGCAGAAAGCAACAATTGGCTAAATTTATTTTATCTTCACCCATATTTACTTCATAAATCCAGCAAATTTTCTGTTCTTCAGGCCTGATACCCAGTAACTGTTACTCAGTACAGGACTAACAAACACATCAAATCTCAGGGTAAAGCAAGATGTGCTGGAATGAGACTGTTACACAAAAAAAAGGAGAATTGTGCCAGAAATAGCCTTACCCAGTGAACTGTGAGTTACTTTTAACTATCACGTGGTGAGTGGCGTATAAAAAGATATTATTCTGCATGTCAGCTGTCTGTAATGAAAGTTTTCCTCTTCTCAGCTGCCCCTCCCTACAACTTCAAGTTTATTTGCATGAGAGAAAAGAATATTGCATAAAAATACAACATAAAAGGCACTGCAACCAACACATCCAGCTGAAGTGCTCCTCCCACGTCCTCCGTGCTTTCCAGATTAAGGGTCTATTTCCAGCTAAAAATGTGGGAAATGCCTGATTCCACACAGATTCTTCCCTTGGACAAAAACCTGCAGCAGCCTTCCTGGCAGGGCAGGGAGCAGCCCCAGCTGCAGGCAGCGATGCTCAGGAGCAGACTGCACTGCCCTCAGCTCACACGCAATACCCTGACTCAAACATGACAAGTTCACATTTTTGCAGTATTAGAACACTGCAGAACACAACATCATTGAATCCAACAAATATTTCGACTAAAAAAAAAAACCCCAAACATTCCAGCCAGCCTTGAATCTGCAGTCATTGACAAGTGAAATGCAAGTGTCTGTTTTCCTGCAATGCTCCAGCAAGCAGCAGTTATGCAACACAGCCCATTGACAAACACGCTCCCAGGTGCAGAACATTCCCAAAAAGCAGGATTTTGGCAAAGCAGCCATCACCTATCACAGAAATGCTCATCTTGCTTGTTATATTGAGCACTTTTCTGAGTGTCTTTTGCCTCACTGAAGCAATGAATAAAGATTTGTTTCAGCCCCAACACAGCCACTGCTGTGGGCACATCCAGACCTCTTGCTTCAGCGCCCCAGATGGATTTAAGTATTTTCCATCTTATCAATCTTCACAATAAATAACAAACCACAATGCCTTGAGCCATCTGCTCAACAGGACTGCCATTGCCTGGCCCCCCACATTTTAAGTTAAACAAAGTCAAATAGGTGAAACAGCCAAGTCAACCACCTGCAGCCACGGGCTGTGAGCAGCCCTGGAGATTCCCTTTTGGCTGTTTGCCCTGTTACCTGTTCCTTCCCTGGTATAAAAGCCCAATGCAGGGTCAGACTTTCCCCTCAGACTGATGATTCTGTTCATCAAAAGAAAGCAACCAGCAGTTTCCAAAGCATACCAAGTCTTCTTTTGTCAGCAGCTGGACTTCTCAACCAAAAAAAATCCAATCCGTGCCTTTATCTGGGTTCAGGTGAAGCCAGGGCAGCTGCAGTGAGGAAGTGCCTGTTCAGGTATAACAGGTATTTCCCAACTCCCAATACCTGCCGGAGCACTTGCAGCAGGGAGCAGAGCACACATCAAAACATCAAAACACCGTCTTTATGTGGCCACGTCGGGGTTCAGCAGAGCCACCCGACCTGCTCCAGCAGCTGACACGGTGAGAAAGAGCCCCAGCCCTGCCCTGGGCTCTGCTGCCACAGGAGAAACAGAAACAGGCAGTTCTGAGCTCACCTTCACCCAGGTGTGCTGCCCGCCACAAGGCTTTGAGCACAGCCTCCAATACAGAAGTTACAGACCCAAAATGACTGGAGATCCAATGAGGGATGAGTTCTGATGTCCCATTTTCTCCCCCACACACCCCTAAGGATCTTCCCAGAGCACATGAATGCAATTTAAGTTTAAACACACCATTTCTGATCAGGAATGTAACGCTCAGTGCCTCCTCCTTGAGCACCACCCTTCTTCCCACAGCCTGCTCATTTTAATATTGTTAAATGGATTTCTCTACACAACCTTCATCACTGCAGTGTTTGCAAGGGAAGAAGTGATCTCTCAGTAACCAGTTCCTGTCCCTCTGCAGATCAGAACTTGTTTCATAGCAGACCTGGGAGTGAAATGGCCCCAGAGGTGCAGCACAGAGTGCTTCAGTGTAAAAACGAGGTACCAAGAGCTGAGCAGGCCCAGGTGTGTCCTGACTGATGCTCTGCTGTCACTGGGTCCCCTTTTCTTCAGAGGGGAGCTCAGAAAATAGGCATTCATTAACAAAATTATGCTATCACAGGAAATAACAGGAAGCTTCTCATAATGAGCCATTTAGCTCTGAAGGGTTTCAGTCAGACATGTTAAACCAGCTCATAGAGGATGTCAACAGGCACCAGCACACAGCCAGCTGAAAAACAACCGGCAGAGCCCCTCGATCTGCTGCAACAGAAAGGCAGCTCCATGTAACCCTCATAAACACAGGCTGGTCCTTGCAAATAACAACCTGGTACCTCTGAGGACAGACACCAAATGTCACCTATCTGGTATTCTTCTGGCAGCCAGAGTGAGCCACAGGTCACGTTCCTCCCAGCTGCCACAGGCCCAGCAGAGCCACCACATCAGCCCTGCTGCAGCACGAGGCTGAAGGACACTGCCCTGGCTCAGACGTGCCAGGAACTGCAGCTTCTTGTTCTTTCCTCAACTCCTTCCCTCCAGCGGCAGTGGTACTGGCACAATGAACGTGTATCTTCACACCTACTGCAATCCTTTCTCTTCTGGTGTCAGTTCAACAGGTCTTCACTCAACCAGCAAAGATGGTTTTTCACTCTAATGTTCGTGCTGGAGACACTGAGCTGCATCAGCTGGATTCCCACTGGGTTCTTGCTTCCAAGAGTTTCTGAATGCTCAGCAATAAAGGTTCCACCATGGGAAAGCAGAGGAGTTCAGTCTCTGCCTTGCCTTCCTCACCTCACAGAGGGTGAGTAACCCACTACAGCTCCATTTCACCATTTCCACTAACTGAAACGTCCTGAGCCTGATTCTACCTTCCAGGACCTGCAGGGAAGGATGGAGAGGGACTATTTACATCTCACATAAGTTTTAACATCTGAGCAACACACGCTGGACCAAGGAAGAGAGCTCAGCAAGATGAACAGTTCTTTCACGAGACTTTGGGACATCCTTACTTATCTCTGCCATTAGGTGTCATGTTTCCAGCAGCAGCAACTTTCCTAAAGAGCAAACACAAATGCCTACAGGAAAATTTGACCCTGGGATTTAAAAGCACCCTTTTAAGAAGACGTTTTCATTAAAATTCTGTTTAACTTCCAATTAACTATTAAATAAAAAAGTAAAAGAAAATCAGTAACTACTTCAGTGCTCAACATAAAATGAACTGAGGCTATACTTTAACCACCATCCTCACTACCTCATCTTCAAAAAACAACCCAACAACCCCTGAAATCAATGCAAAAAAATCCAAACACCACCCAAGGACTTGACCAAGTTTTAAAAGTCGTGTCTCTCTTGAATCTGCTTCTGCAGAATTAAATACACAAAGTTACAAGAAGTGACTGATGTTCAACATTAATTCGGCTCATCAGAAATTAAAAGAAAGTGATAAAATAGTAAGTCTCCCATATTACCCTAAAACCCAAAAGTTTTGATCAGGATCCACAGCCAGAGCCAGCTAAGCTGATTTTGGCAAGGTTGAAAGTAACACTGGATCGAGGATAATTCTGAACTTCAAACAGCTACACATAAAAAGCACTTCAAATATAAAGCCTAAAGGTTTGAACTTATGTACGTTCAAAAGATACACTTTGTTTTCTCCAGGAAAACAGATAACAGGTTCCTGTTGTCAGAGCATTAGGATTCCTCTTGAAGACGATTTTTTTAAGTCTGCAAAGCTGCACAGAAGCAATCTGTTCTCTAAACACTGAGCACGAGTTCAAAGTGCCACCGAGCGCGCTGTGCACGTGCAGGGTACAAGAGAAAGCACTGCAATATAAAGTACAAACAAATGCTTGGAGTTGTTTATGCCCAGGACGATGATTCAATATACAATTAAAACTTTAATGTTCAAGTACATCCACATGTTACCCTCCTGCCATTTAATTACTTGTCAGTTTTTTTAAGAACAGTCCTCAGACTGGCTGAGCAGCCACGAAATGTATCACTAATAACCTACGTCTGTATATTTGCAGCTTATGGCTTCAAATATAAACTGTTCCGATGCTCTGTGTAAACACGAGTCTCCAAATAAAAGCATTAACCTGTCACTGGACTTATGCTGCACGAGTAATTCAGCCCGTTTGGCAGGAGATCCTCTCAAAACCTTCAGCAAAGCTACTTACCCTAAAAAGAGCCACGCCAGAGCCAGGACACGTGATGGCAGCTCCCGGGAGCCCTGGGGGTGACAGCCCGGCTGGGCCACCGCCGGGCCTGGCTGGCACCGAGGCTTCCCCAGCCCTGCACCTCCTGGGCATCCCCACACGCAGGCTGGGCGCAGGATCTGCTCTGGGGCGGGATAGCTCCGCTCCCTGCGAGGATCAAGGGAACGCCAGCGCTGCGCATGAAAACAGATTATTTTTAGAAGCGGTGCGAGCACAGCACTTCCTGCCGGCTCCACCTTGAAGAACGACAGACGCTCTGTCACCCTCCATTCCAAAACCAGGATTTCACAACTTCTGCTACCTGCCACAACAGAGAGAGGCAAGGGACAATCTGCCGAGAACGGCAAGTGACAATTTCCCAGTTTGTGACTTGGCACTAAGTACTTCTGTTGGAATATGCTGCCAGTCTTCACTCACGTCAATAAATCGATGCCTTTTTTCCTGCCACAGGGATGAACAGAACATGAAATGTTTTTATTTATGACACTGATTTTTTCCATAGCAACCGGATGTGAACATGGCATTCCCAGAATAATGAAGTCACTATAGCAACGTGATAATGATGTCAGAATAATCAGACAGCATTTCATACTTGTGAAATACATCGCTTCTGTGAATTCAGAAAGTCGCAGAGACCACAAAAGCAAGAGTGCTCCATCTGGAACTTCCCTTTAACTTGCCTGGTTTTGGATAACTTCTCATTAAAGGTACAGAGCTTTGCTAATGCACCATTTTCTGTTTCTCCAAGCTTCACCCATCACTTCCTGAAAGTCTCACAAATTCCCGCATTAAAACCCTTTCAGATCCGAGGATCCGCTAAGCCAGGGAGAATTACTGACACACCACTTCAGCATGAGAAAAGCAACGACACAAATCACAACAGTGAAACATTTCACAGCAGACAGGCACTGTCAACTGAACAGACGCTTTCCTCAACTCTTCAAATAATCTGGTGTCTCTTTACGTGGAGCAACACAACTACTCAGAGAGAATTACAACAGCAACAGAAATTACAGAGTGCCGACACAGTACTCCGAAGGCAGACAGGCGTTTTCAAGTCAAACAACTATTTTAAGAAATATTATCTCCCCTGTTAAGCTACTGAAAGGAAAAAACCCAGAGTTTTCATGGTTTGCCCTTCCTGTTTGCAGCTCTTTCCAAGCTGTGCGCAAAGCAAGACCCAATTCCAGCTCTGTGTCAGTCGGAACTGCCTCGCTGTGTCCAAACCCCAACCCTCCCACCGAGGAGGCTTCACAGAAATCCCTGCACCAAACCCACACGTTCTGTACCTCAAATATCGCAAGCAAAGACACCAATTAACGAGAAGTAGCTAAACACCAAAATTTCCCTACGCAGAGAACAGTTTCTCTTTAAAGCGACTGAAGGAAGAGCAAGAACCCTTTTCGGAGCTGAGGTGGTCTGACACAACCAGTCCTTGCGAGCGGAGGATGACGATGGGCTGGGAGGATGAGGACGGACCGGAGGGTGAGGACGGACCAGCCCGTTGCTCCACGTGGCTCACGGGGGGCTCCCCCTTGGCTTGGCCCACCTGCCCAAACCTCCTGCCGCCCACCCGGGCCGGCGAAGCGGAGCGGCTCGTGCAGCCTGTCCCTCGTCCAGCCGTGCCCTGCCCCTCGTCCTGCATCCCCCTGTGCCAGCCCACCCCGCTCCGTGCCTCCGGCCTCGCTGTCCCTTCACCTCCGCTGCTCCTCGGCCCCGCACAAGCCCCTGCGCCCCTTCCCAGCTCGGGGAGCAGCGGCCGCGGGACGCCCCGCACACCCCTGACCGCAGGAACACCGCAACAATTCCGCTGATCTGCGAGCCCGGCGACACCGCGCAGCCCGCCCGGTGCCGCACAAGATGGATGTCCTGGGGCTGGGACGGGACCGGCCGGGGCAGGACGGGGCC
>VXBC01003188.1:241-23140 GCA_013399945.1 Ploceus nigricollis | reverse complement strand
GAGCTGGGAAGGGGCTGGAGCAGCAGGAGCGGCTGGGAAGGGGCTCAGCCTGGAGAAAAGGAGGCTCAGGGGGCAGCTCTGCACAACTCCTGCCAGGAGGGGACAGCCAGGGGGATTTGGGATCCCATCGCAAGGACAGGAGGAGAGGGAGCGGCCTCAGGCTGTGCTGGGGAGGAGCAGGGTGGGCACCGGGGGATTTCCCCATGGGAAGGGTGCACAGCGAGCGGGGACCAAGCGGGTGACAGGGCTGAGCGTGTTTCCATAGCGAGGAGATGATGCTGCACCGCTCACACGGGACAGGACAAGAGTCACCAAGGGGTCACCAAGCACTACCACACCACAGGGCTCAGGACCAGCGCCACACCACCTTCACCCCTTAAAAAGCTTCTCGTGGAACACAGCACTTCAAAGTGTGCGGGGAGTTTTGTTTATTTGTTTAGAAAAGCATGAAAAGAAAGAACTGTACCATTGAAGTGGAGCACACGTGTAATTGACAAGAAACAGAAAGCGCGGGAAGAGGAAACGGCACATAAACGTCCTGGTGGTGTTTTTGTCACTGAGGTTTGTAAGTGACAGCAGCCGCGCAGGGAGGATCAGCTCTGAAGTCCAGCGCAGTCACTGATCTGGGAGATCACTTCATTAGCCCCAACTCCAGCTATAATTCAGCTCTAAACTGCACACTCCAGAAAAGCTAATGTCAACAGCCAATAAATTTCAGGGGCTTTTTTTCCTCGTTAAGAATGTATAAATACCCCAGGAGGAGCTGTAGTAGCTTCCATGGTTGCAATGCCCAGCTCTCCATGAGATGCCGAGGGATCTCTCGTGTCCCCAAGCACTGTCACCTCCTTACATAACCAGGGACAGGACGAGGACTGCAGCTGCTGTCCCTGGGGATGCTCCTGGTGAGGCTGTTCCAGAAGCAGCAGCAGCAGCACACCCACGGGCCTCCCCACACTCCTCCAGCACTGCTTGCAAAACTTCAGGGACACGAGCAGATTCACTGAGGTCTGAGGCTACAGCAACAATATTTTAGCAGTCATGCTGCCTTTCATCCAGAACTCCAACAAAAATGCTAAATATTACTTGTCTGGCTGTACAGATGAGAAAACAAAGATTAAATGATTTATCCAAAATCCCCAGCAAGTGAGCGGCCAGGGGACACACAGAGCTCAGAGTCCCCACTCACCCTCTGTAACTGAAACTGCTCCAGTTCTCCCTCTCACAGCTTTCTGTGTGCAGCAGAAATAAATACACAGCGCAGAATTTTGCTTCCAGGTACAATTTGTGGCTGCTGATACCGATCTGTAAATCCCTGTTTTTATGGCTTAAGAGGTGTCTCCTTCCCTGGGGACCACCGTGCTGGGAGCAGGTGAGTCACTGCCTGATTGGAATCGCTGGAGGCAGGGCGATGTCAGCAAAGGATTTCCACACTTTGTCTCTGCAGGACTTGGCAGCCTCAGCACTGAGAGGCTCAGGCACAGTGGGACAGTCGGGGTGGCAAAAGCATCTGCCTTGAAGGATGCTCAGCGGTTGAGCAACTTGTTTCTTCAGAGTTACAAACGTTATCGTGAAATCTGTGAGCTTAGGAAGTTACTAGCTCGATGTTTAAAAACATGAGGCTGTGTCTGGAAAACAGGCAGGGGCAAAATATCAGCAGTAACTTCTGTTTTAAAAGCTGTGTAAAAACATTCCTATGGGCAGAAACGGCAAGGGATGCAATTCCTTTAACAGGCTCAGTGTGCATTTGAGCACTCTGCAAGGCTTTACCCCAAATTTCCTTTGAAATTAAAGCTTTAACAAGCTTTGCCCCAAATATCAACACATCTGCAGCTTTTCCCACTGAGCACCGACTGAAGAGTTTTATTGTATCCAAGAATCACACACTTATCTATTTCATGGCCTGTGGACCATCTTCCAAGTTTCAAAACAATAAGGGTCCAGGAACACTGAGGGCCTGACTCAGCAAGACAGAACTCCTTTTTGATGTGTGTTCTGGGAAGGTTGACTTTTTCCCCCATTTTCTGCAGGTTTGAGTGGAAGCTGATAACATTTATTGCTGATTCAGACTTTGCAAGTACATGAAATTAGATCTGGATGGATGTGAACCTGGTTATGAAATGATTAGAAGAGGAGAAGCCGGTCCAAGTTCAGCTGAAATCAGAGGCACTTTTCCTAGTGACTCCTGCCGGGAATAAATCTGGATCTCTGTTTCTCCCAGCCCCAGTCCTGCCCTCCTTCAGGCAGACAGATGCAGCCCCTCAGCCAGAGCTCTTCCACTCCTGTCTGCTGCTCCTTATCTCTCGTCCAGCAGTGGGTTGCTCGTCAGCAAATCCCATCTGTCAACGGGGTGTTACATCCCATGTCCACACCTTGTCTCTGCCTGGGTGCATTTCCCCATTTTAACAAACCCCATTATTGCAGGGATGTCTGCAGGGGGACTGACAGCACTGACACCTGCCTGGAGGGGTGGGACCTGCTGACAGCCCCAAACCAGGGCTTTCCACTCCACACCAGCTCAGCAGCAACACAGCACACAGAGGCACGGAGAATCGACTCTCTGCATCCTGTCACACACAGGACACAGCCTGTAATGTCCTGGACACAGCCCAAGAAATCCAGTGACCCTTCCCACTGCAGTTTTATTGGAAAAGGGTGTAATTTATCACAGCCCATCTATTTATACAAAACAGGAGTTGCCACAATAGCTTCTTTCCCGAACTCTGCAGTCTAAATCCATTCATATTAAATTACACCAAGATTTCACTCCCCTTTTCCTGCTATGTGGCAGCGGTAAAAGACTGAAAGGAAAACACTTATTTATCCCAGATCCTGCAACAGGATTGCAATTTTTCACCTGCTTTTGCAGCTGAGTTGCAGAGGTTGCACTGAGTCTTCTGCAGGCAAATTAATATGAAGCAGAATCCCTCAGGACTTCTTTTATTCCAAAACAATAATTGCCCAATTGGATAAATTATCACAAGTTCAGCTGATGTAAATATGTAGCTAAGGCCCATTTGCTGATTTAATGAAATTCAGAAACAATTTGTGATTGCATAATGACCTTGGATTCCTGGCTGATAGAATCAGAGGGCTGGAAGTAAATGAAAGTGGGTTTGACACCATGCAGGCTAATAACACATTATCCTTCTGCTCTGGCTGTCAGGAGTGAAGGTGCTGACTGCATCCTGCTCCTGTCCTCAGTGTCTGAACTTAAGCTGCACAAGGAAGGAGCTGGTGCTCTCTAAACTTACAATAATCATTCTTTAAACTCCAGTCAGGGAAGAATCAAGAGAAAAACGCTCATTCCAAAGACCTCAACACAAGCCTTTGAAGTGCAAGCATAATATTTTCTTTACAGATGAGATTGCAGTGTATCATTATGAATAATGACTTAATGATGTAATTAACAGTGAGCACCCACATGGCTGCCAGCAGCTGCCCTGGCTGAGGGTCACCGAGCTCACACCTCACCTCCCACGCTGTCCTTGCCAGGGATCCAACCAGAAAGGATCATTTCACACAGCCCAGCTTCCCCAGCTCTGTAGGGCAGGGGAGCTCCAAGCCCTGAGCCTGTTCTGGAGCAGATTCCCTGAAAACCCCATCCCTGCTCCAGTGCAGCCTGGTTTGTTCCAAGCCCACTCTCTGGCTGGGTGAAGCTACCAGGCGATTAGGCAGATGAGCTGGGAGCTGTTGGATCTGGGGAGGGATGGCTGGTCCCAAGGCAGGGCTCTGCCAAAGCTCCAAAGGGAAAGCCTGGGCTGGCTTCTCCATGCACTGCAGCCCTGGGGCAGCAGTGCTGGGGCCGTGCTCCTCCCCCAGCTCATCCAGTGTCCCTAAAGTCCCTTGAAATCACAGGGAAGGCTGGATCCCAGAGCAAACACAGAGGTATTTTCCAGGTTTGAGCCCTAAGGATGTGAGCACAGGGACTGCAGGAAGGGTGAGGAGGCAGGAACAAGGCTTCCTCTACCAAAACCACCAGCAAGCCTGGGCTTTCCTCCTTTGTCACTGTTGCTCTGAAAGGGACATGGGATGGAGGGAGGCTTCTTCTGCAGCTTCCCAAACATTTCCCTACCTTGCGAGCACGCCAGAAAAGCCTGGAGTCAGTCTGGTATCTGCAGTTCTGCAGAGTCAGGAGAAAGGCAGAGGCTGATGGGGTTTCTGGTTCAAGGGGTTTATAAATACCATCAGAGGCTGTGAAACTCTCTGGGGAAGGAAGCACAAATCCCACTTCCCATGCTCAGCTACGGCAGGGAGCTGCCAATTGCCATGCACAGGGGTTCCCATGGTTCAGTCACAGCAGCACAACGGGCTGCTCTTACTCTCTGCTTTCTGCAAGCTAGAATGTCCTTGTCCAAAGCTCTAGCAGCCTGGAATTTCCTACCAGAGGAGCCTGTGAAGGAAAGGACCCTTGGAGAGCTAAATGTGAGCAGAGCCAGCAGCCTGGGCACCTCTCCTGGCTGAGCTCACAGGTGCTGGAGCTGTTTGAGTGAGTCTCCCCAGCAGTGTGTTACCTGTGCATCTCCCCACTGCACAGCCAGCCTGGCCGTGGCACAGAGCTGCTCCCAGCAGTCTGCTGGGGCTGCTTCTGGATGGGAGAGGTGAATTTGTCTTTCAGAAGCTGGGACACACGATGGGAGATGGTCCCAGCTTAGGGTGGGATCTGCCCCAGCACTGCCTTGTACTGAGACACGTTTGTAGGATACTGCACAAATGCCCCGGGTAGGGATGGGTGGCACCTCCACAGAGCCCCCAGAGCACAGCCCAGGGCCTGATTCTGCCCTCACTCACCCCATCCACAGCTGGCAATCTGGCTTGGGCAAAGCTGCTGGATCTGCACAAGAAAAAGCCAAAGCAGAGGGGCCTGGAGCTCCCTGACCCCTGCACAGCCACAGCCAGGAGAGGCCCAGTCTCAAACAGGAAAAACTGGGGCTGCAGAGCTCAACAGGAGCAGTAACAAGTGTTATTCTTTCAGCTGACAAACTGTGCTCACTGCTCAAAGGCAGCTGCAACCACACATTTTCTCTTACCCAACCCCTTCCTGTGCAGCCCTGTGGGGCCAGGCACTCGCTCACCCCGTGGCCGGGCGGTGCCCCCTCCATCTCCGGGTACCAAACCTCCTCCTGCACTGCCAGCTGCTCTCACCCATTTCTAGGGCAGCTGCAGCTGCCATTTTCCTACTTCTATTTTGTAAAATCCAGGCAGTAGAGTATGGGGAAGTTGGGGGAAAGGAAAGGAAGAAACAAAGATAAAACGAAAGTTAAAATGTAAGTACAACAGGAAGTCAGAGACATCCTTTGACTGGAGGTTTGGTGGAACCCACACAATGAGACAAACACTGCCTTGAAATTAAATGCCATATATATTGAGGTGAGAGAATGTCTAATTCACTAAGTACTCCTCCCCATGTTTCCTTTCATGGGGTTTAAACACTTGTTTTCTTTAAACACAGTCACACAATGACTGTATTGTAGCCAAGGGGCAGTTTTTGATTAGCAGGTAAAAGTAACAATCCAGGTATTTGTCTATCAGCTTCTGGAAGCCCTATAGGACCCATGGAGTTTCTTCACTACCTGTCCCAGCCCTGTCCCAGTTAATGACTGGTTCCACTCAGGGTCAGTGCCAGTACCCAGGGCTCAGACACTCCTGGTGCCCTCAGCCCAGCCCCGGCCAGCAGCACACCCAGGCACGGGGCTGCAGGACAGGCTTTGTAAAGGCATCACTGAGGGAATAATGAACTCACCTGTACCTGCAGAAGAGATGTGTGTTTCCAATTCGTGCTGCTCTGCTGTCCTAAGAGGACTTAATGAGAGAGACCCTCCAGCACCTTCATTCCTCCTGCTTCCAGGGGTTAGCAGGAGCTTGTCCAAAACCAGCTGTGCCAGGAGAGGCAGCTCCTCAGCTCCCTTTAGTAGCTGCTCCACTGTAATTATGATTACAGTAACACTTAGACTTTTGACAACACTCTTTGTTTTCTGATTGCTTCCTGAACACAAGTGTACAACCCTGGCTTTGAGCCTCTTTCTTGGGAAGAGCAGGTATTTTCCTTTGGGAAGGCTGAATAAAGTAAAACAAATGCTGAGTAGGAGGGAGCACGAGGCACCTGTGTCTGCTCACGGTGCTGAGCTTCCCCTGCCAGTCCTGTCACCCTGTGTCCCTTTGGGCAGCAGCTGAGTGCCACAGCCTGAGCCCAGCTCTGCAGTCAGCTGTCGCCTCCTCAGCGGATCATGAGTCACTTCCACTCCTGCTCTGACTCAGAAGCTTTGACTGGAAGCTGCCTGAGAAAGGCCTGGATGTCCTGAGTGTCTCCCACCCTGCCCTGGTTCCCCCCCGGGCAGGGGGCAGCGGTGCCGCTGCCTTGCCAGGGCCGGGCAGGTCACCCTGGCACAGCTGGGCAGCACACACGGATCTCCTTTGTGCACCCAGAGATTGTGGGGGTGGAATCTCCCCACGAGCCGAGCCGTGCTGTCTGTGCCTCACCAGCAGCCCAGCTGAAATCCCAGTGACATCCTCGAAACGTTTGGCTGTGCTTTGGCTCCCAGCACTTCCCTCTGTTGCCCTTTGGAAAGAGAGTGTTTGCATAAATAGCAGCAGATGCATTTGAAAATAACTCGTCTCCCAGCCCGAGTGCAGCAGTGCAAGTGAGCAAAGATGAAACTGTTGCATCTGAGGTGAGAAATGCAGCAGATGGGTTTGCCGGGAGCAGCCGGCCCGGCCAGGGAAGATTGTGGCTCACGGGCTGGAGGTGTCTCAGACCTCGTGACAGGGACTGGGAAAAACCTGAACCAGTGACAGCAGAGTGCTCAGCCCAGCAGTGACCCGAGCAGGGTGGGGACACAGTGCCAGGCTTGGAGCCACCCCCGCCGTGGGTGCCGCTGGGACACGGTGGGTGCGGGACCGAGTCCTGCCCGGCAGGCAGAGCCCGCGAGGAGCCCCTCCGCTGCCCCGGCTTGCTGGGAGGGCTGGGATGAGGCTCCCGGGGCTGCTTTCCCAGGGAACAGCATGCCAGGGATGAGGGCAGTTATCTGCCAGATCTCACTTTTACCCTAAACAGACAAAAAGCGTCCCAGGAGCTGCTGCCCCGTTTGATAAACCAGGACGGGAGCCGAGCTCCTGGGCTGATGGGGGCCGGCTCTTCAGGTTACCTTAATGACAGAAATCTCCACTTGTCTTTCCAGAGTTACAGAAACCGCAGCGGTATCAGAGCATTTAATCGCTTGTTTTACTGCCTGGGCTGTGTGTTGTGGTGAGGAGCAGCATTCCAGACTGACGGCTTCTCCCGATGGCTGCTGTCACCGCCGGGCGCTGCTGCGGGCACGTCCCCAGCCCAGCAGCTCCCTGGGCACGTCCCCACCCCGGCAGCCCTCCGGAGCTCTCTGCTCCGTGCTCCGTCCCTGGGCAGGGTGAGGGGCAGCTCAGCACGGGCTCTGCCCTCCCCGCTGTCCCTGCAGCCTCAGGCTGGGCTGGCCCAGAGCCACGGGCTGCTCGCCACCCCTGAGCCCCTGCGGGCACGCTGCTGCTCTGCTCGCACACAGGGCGGCTCTCGGGCCCTGGCTGTCCCCGGGATCGGTCACTCCTGCCCCCGGCAGCCCTGCCCTCCCATCCCGGCTCCCACGGGTCCCGCTGCCGATGGTCCCGGGCTCTCCCCGCGCCAGCCCCGCATGGAAACCTTGGGCGAGCACAGTTTGCATTGCCTGGCTGCCAAATGAGCAAAGCCCAGCTCAGCACTTTCATCCCCCACGTGTTTGGATCGGAGTGGAAGTGACGAGGAGCTGAGCAGATGGAAACAATAACACTTTATCTCCCCGTTCTTCCAGGCGTGCGTTTCCCAGGCAGCCTCTTCAGCAGAGCCCGCAGGGGCTGTGCCAGCCCAGAGGTGCCAGGGCTGCACAAGGGCAGAGCTGCATCCCCCCGCACCAGGAACGGGGTTCTGGTGTTATTATTTACCTGGGAACACGCCCCGTTTAAATTCCCTTCCACTGCAGGGCTGGGATTCCTTCAGACAAATCTTAGGGGCAAACTCCAGATACATCATGGTGAGGCTCCAAAACTTGCAGCAAGTATTTCAGAATACTTTATTTGCCCCCAAATCAGGGCAGCAATCCTGGCAATAAGTGTCATTAACAAAACAGTTTTCTACAGCAACGAGAGCTCTGTGTGTGTTTTGTTGTAAGGAAAAATAAACTCCTTTTTTTCCCACTATGGAACCAAAAAACATCTCTGAGTTAATTGTAGAACAAAAGAGGCCTTGATTTCTGCCATCCATCGTGGAAAAGGTTGGATCCAAATATACATACATTAAAAATAAAAAGGTATAAACAATGCTTCCTTCCTAAAGAGCTTCCCTGGCAAACCTGGACCGTGCTGGTCCCCAGAGCCTGGCTGCCTCCAGCTCATCTTCCTGTTGGTGGAGCTCAGCTCCTGGGGACACTCCAGGCACCTCTCAGGACCACTTCCCTGGAAAATGGTTTGTTTTCAGTCCATCTTTGATCCAAGCAAGGCCCAAAGGTTTTCCTTCCTGGCCGGCACCTTTGTGTGTGGCTGCCCTCGGTGCTGTGTCCCGGTGTGGGGTGGAACTGAGCCTCCCTCCTTCCTTCTCTGCTCCACCAGCAGTCACTGACCTTCCCTGCAGAGCCCAGGCCAGAGGGAGCGAGCTGTGAAGCCTGTGTGGGATCAGCGTGGGGATTGGGACCACTCTCCTCTCTGCTTTGGAGCCACCAGCTCCTTCCCCCTCCCCAAGGGCTCTGGGGTTTCATTTGTTCATTTGGAATTGCTGCTCCTCAGGGGAAAGCCTCTGCTTCCACCTCCAGAGGATTAGTGCAGCCACAGGACCAAATCCCTCTGTTCATTACACCCGGGTAAAGCTGCAGGAAATAAATCCTGTTAAGCCATTGGGGCCACTCTGGGCTTACCCAGACAGAAACGGCAGCACTATAAATAAGATCTTGGTTTGATTAGGGAAATAAAGGCAGGAAAACAGCACTTAAAAGATATCCAGAGGAAATATAAGCTCTCCCCCCCAGTCATGCTGACAATGATGAATTAGTCCACGAATGCCAGTCAGAGAGTGAGTCATGATTCATAAATAAATTACAACAAGATATTCATAGAATCATAGAATATCCTGAGCTGGGAGGGACCCACAAGGATCATCAATCCAGCTCCTGGCCCTGCACAGCATGACCCAAAATCTTAAGAATTTTAGGAAATATCTTGGTAATATTCATTTAATCTGGGACATTTGTAGCCTGAGAAACACTCAAAATTCAGCATAACTCAGTGAGCCTGTATCAAGCACATATATTTATTATAGTTGATAGAGCTGATTTCTGGCAGTGTCCACTCAACCCTTGTTGGAGACGAACTGATTTGGAGAAGCTGCTAAATGGGTTTTACACCCCGTGTTCTCTAGCCCCGGGGACAGGCAGGGCAGTGGCAGTGGGTGCTCTCTGTGCCAGGTGAGTTATCCCCTCCTGAGGATGCTCATTGGTGAGATAATGGCACTTTCCTCCCTTTCTTTTCAGAGAAAGGCTGCTTTTGCAGTGCTTTGCAGTTAAATAATTTGCTGGTGTTCAAAAATGAGAGCTGGGAAGGGAGCTCAGGGCCTTGGCTTTGTTGTTTCACCCCGTCCTGCCTCCCCCAGCCTTGCTGTACTGAGATGCAAAATTATCAGTGGAAGAGTTTATAAAATGTCAAAACAGTTTCTCTCCTGTCAGGCGGACAATTTGTGTAAATAGAGCCTCTCCAAAGAACCTCCTGCCAGCTTAAACCTCCCTTTCATCTCCCCAGGATTTATTGTATTCCATTTTCATGGAATTTTAAAACAGTCTCTAATGAAGAGCGAGGATGGAAAGTTCTGTGCTGTGCAGAGGAGTCTCCAGTGGGATCCCGGATCTGCTGTCACCTCCAGGGCCGGGCAGAGGCTGTGAAACACAAAGCCAGGTGATTTCCCCTCCTCACACGCAGGAGGTGCCTCTCAGAGGGCTGGCTGATGGCTCTGCTGGGAAAGGAATAAAACATTCCCAGGAGCCGCGGGTTCCCGGCCAGCCGGGAGCAGCCGTGTGGCTCCGTCCGTTCCCAGGCGCTGCTGTGGGGCAGGAAGAACTGGATAACCCGGGATGGCTGCTCCCACGGGCTGGCAGAGATCGCTGCCGTGGGCAAGAGTGGAGCTGGCATCAAACGGGGTCCTGTGCCAGCTGCTCTGCACCCGCTCCACAGCCACACCCAAAGAAAACTCTAAAAAACTCCAGTTACAGTGCAGTCAATTTTAAAAACACACAAAAATATCATTTGTCCAAGCCCCTGTCCCTGCAGTCCTGCCCTGTTTGTACCTGGAACTCCAGGGGTGGCCAGCGGGAGCAGTTCCGAATCCCACCCGCCTGCCCAGCAAAGCCACTGGGCCGTACTGGTTTGGCAGCCCCAGCTCCTCCCACAGGGGCCCCGCACTGCCCGACGAGCTCGGCAGGAGCAGAAAACACCGCTCACTCCCGGCTTGGGGCTCTGAAACCCAGAGCCACGGAGAATCCGAGCCCAGCACTGCTCAGGCTCAGGGAATGGGATGTGGAAGGCAAGGGAAGGGAAGGGAAGGGAAGAGGAGCTTTCCAGATCTGATTGTCCTCTGACAATTTGCTCTTGACAGCAGTTGAAATCATCTTTGGAACCAACCCTGCATTCTAAGGACAGTGAACTTTGCCTTTCAGCACAGCTCTGTGTGTGCCAGGGGAGGGGTTCTTCAGGTTTTTGCATCTGTGAGAAAAACCAGCAGTGGTTTTCCAACATCATCGTGCCCCCGTTGGAGGGGCAGGGGAAAAAAATCCCAAATGGGGAGTTTCAGAGGGAAACCAAAAGGGTTCTGCTCCTGTCCAGCCCTTTGCAGCTCTGTGTAGACCAGATTAACCCTTCTTTTACCATGGATGGGGAAACTGAGGCACAGTGACAGGACGCTGTCCCCCACACCGGGCTCCAGCCTGTCATTCTGGCTCGTAACTCACCAGCCCACAATCACACCAGCTGTGATTCTGCTCCACACTCACATCCTCTCTCTGCCTTGCTTTCACTTCCTTCCCAGGCAGGGAAGAGCCAGGACAGAACTCTCCACTCGCCACCACTTGGGTTAGGAGCTGCTTGGGGTTTTTTCCTATAAAGTAAACATTCAACTTTGCAATCCAGAAAAAAAACTCCTCCACACCTCCTGACACAGGAGCAGAAGCTGCTGGGGTGTAAGGAAAGAAGGGGCACAGATGTCCCAAAGCAAGGAGGGGGCTGTGGCTGGGGCAGCCTGGCAGTGTGTGAGCCAGGCTGGGGGACAGCGGGGACCCCCGAGCCCTCCGGGGTGCCGGGCAGGGGGAGCTCACCTTCGAGGAGGCTGCTCTGTGCTCCCTGCGAGCGTTTCACAGCCCCACCAGCACAAAGGCAGACGTGGCTGTTGTTGACTCACAGGATAAGATCATTGTTGTGGGATATTTTGTTTTCTGTGTGTCACTTAGACATAATTTTTTTCTGGCAAATTTGTTCTCCTCCCCTCCACCCCCAAAGCGAAAAGGGAATCTGTGCTCAAAGCCGCAGCTGAGATTGCAGAGACCTTCCCTTCCTGATCCTTATCTCACCAGGATGTAGGAGGATCCCTCGGGAGTAGCTGGAAGCCTTTCTCTGGAGCCATCCAAGAAACGAGTACAGCCTTTAAATGGCAAAACCATCAAGTGCTCGGGGGCCGGGATCCCAAAGCCTTTAACCCCATCCGACTGTGACATCCCCGGGACTCGCCCGGCTCCGATCCCCCCTGCCCGGCACGGGCTGCTCCTGGAGCCGCCTCTCCGCAGGCTCGAGAACTAAAAATACCCCTTGGAGCCCTGATCTGCACCAGAGGCTGCGCTCGCTGCTCCCAGCGGCAGAGCCGGGGCTGGGGCACTGGAGCTGCCCCTGAGCCCATTCCCCTCTCTGGGCAGGGAGTGTTCAATCGCTTTGCCAGTGTGGGAACCTCCAGCCCTGCGTTTCCTGAGCCTGGGGCTGAGGGAGGGCAGCGGGAGAAGGGCCGAGTGCCCCGCAGTGAGGATGCAGGGCCCGAGGAAGGGATGCAGCACCCACAGCACCGCAGGGCACAGGGAAAGCCGTGCACAGGGACAGCAGAAGGGCACAGGCTCATCCTCCTCTGGTGACAGAGGAGTCACAGCAGCCCTGGCTCTGTCATGTTTAGGACAGGAAACAGATGCTGCCTGGTGAGGAAGCACCTGAAGAGTATCAGAGCACCTTGTGCCTGCCCCGGCAGGAACCTGGTGGGAACAGGGGGTACTGGGTGGGACCCCCCCGATCTGGCCCAGGGTGGGCTCGGTGGCATCGCCTCGGACACGGTGTCCCCACGGAAAAGCCCCTGCCTTTGGAGGAAAGGGATGGGCAGGCCCAGAGCTGTCAAAGCTGAGCACTGCTGGAACGCCCCGCGCACAGGGGCTGCTCCATCCTCAGCTCCAGCTCCGGCTGCCCGCTCCAGCCGGGCCAGGGCGGTCTCACAGGGTGGAGCCTCTGCTCCAGCACCCGCTCTCTGCCCTTACAACTTGGTTTTCGTTCTCGTTATCTGGCTCTGATTTGATTGGGAATTAATTTTTCCCCAGGTCATGTCTGTTTTCCCCGTGCTGTTAATGGCAGAGTCACCTCTCCCTGACCTTACTTTCACCCTTTGGTTTTAAATGCAGCCCCCTTTAACACCCCGGAACTGAGCTGCCTCAGTTGTGACAGTGAGTGGAGAGATTAACTGGACTGATAAGTGGCCGCTTTGCAGCCAACTGCTGTTGACATTTTCGCACCTCTAAACCGGCTTGAAAGAGGAACCTGTAAAACTATTTCTTTATAGGTCGCTGGTGAGAAGGACTGTGGAAACTTTTCCATGTTCTCCCTTCAAAAGATCTTCCCAAGGCACTTTGCTGACTCGAGGCTGCTGAAGGGATGCACTGAGCTTCAGGAGGGGTCTCCAGAGGGCGGAAAGGCTCCTGGATGCTGAGACATCTGCGGCTGATTTTTTGCCTGAGTGCTGAGGTCATGAAATACCACAGAGGTGTAGGTATTGGACAATCTCCGAACAAGCGAGCAGCAGACACTGCAGAGCAGCTGCACTGAGCAGCAGACACTGGAGAGCAGCTGCAGCAGCTCAGGATGCTCAACAGCAGCCTAGCCCTGAGCAGCCTGGACGGGATTTACATGGGCACCGAGTGCCTGCTGGCTCTGTTTGCCACGCTGGGCAACATGCTGGTGATCTGGGCGGCGAGGCTGAACGCCTTCCAGAACACCACGCTCTATTTCATCGCGTCCCTGGCGCTGGCCGACGTCGCCATGGGGCTCCTGGTCATGCCCCTGGCCATCGTGGTGAGCCTGGACATCACGGTGCCCGCCTACAGCTGCCTCTTCATGTGCTGCCTGATGCTGGTGTTCTCCTACGCCTCCATCCTGTCCCTGCTGGCCATCGCCATCGAGAGGTACCTGCGAGTCAAGCTGCCCACCAGGTGAGGCTGCCCCACCTCGGGCTCCTCTGCCCAGCTCCTGCCCCCCTCCTCTGTCCTCCTGTCTAACATTTAATTACTTTAATTACTTCATGTGGGTGCTTGTGCCTCAAAGCCCACCTGGGATGAGCTTTCCAGAGAGCCGGGGGTGCTCATGAACAGCTCGGTGCTGTCAGGTGTGTGAAATCAGAGTGCATTCACAGGATGCATCTGTGGGCAGACTTAGATTTTCAGCACTTTCAGTAATGCTGAAACAGGATTGCTGAGTGTCTTATACTTTTTTTTTAGGTTTCTGAGGCTTGTCTTTTAAATGAAATTCCTTTTAATATTTGATGAAGGTACAAAAGTAGCAACAAACTTATTAACAGTTAACTGAAGTCACTCACTGTTTACATTTAAATGAAAAGTACACAAGCTAGAAAAGCAAAGCATAACCTCAAGCATCCAAAGAGTCATGTTTTATAATGGGAAAAGACCTATGAAACTGAAGAATGAATTTTAACCCTACAAATGGCATAAGCCAAATAAAAAGAGGAAGGTACACCCAAGGAAGCCAAGAAATAAGATAGGACTTCCAACAGCAGCAAAGCAATATCCTGGCAAGAGGAGAACTAAGATCATAATGAAACAAGAAATAAAATAGATTAAACATTCAATTTTAAACAAGGGAACTTAAGCACAGTTCTTACTGATGTTGCAAAGTAATGGTTACAAATGAAGAGTTGGAGCTTGTCTTAAGATAAAATTTGGGTTCCCCACAAAAAAAAGTTAATGCTTAATTTTCTAACAATGATCCTGCAGTACCTGAACAATGAGTTCATCCTTAACTACCTTAAAATGTTTCTCTTTAACACGACCCGGGATTTCTTCCCCTACAGATATAAAATAATCACTACAGAGAGGAGAGTCTGGTGGGCCCTGGGGCTGTGCTGGTCCCTGTCCCTGCTGGGAGGGCTTGTCCCCATGTTTGGCTGGAACAAGGCAAGCTCCAGCTTCCTCAGGTGCAGCTTCAACTCCGTGATGAGGATGGATTACATGGTGTATTTCTGCTTCTTCACGTGGACCCTCGTGCCCCTGCTCATCATGTGTGCTCTGTATGCTGAGATCTTCTACATCATGCACAAAAAGCCCAGCCAAGAGACCAGTGTGAGAGGGGCTGGGGCTTTCTCTGTCCAGGAGTTCAAGATAGCCAAGTCTCTTGCACTTGTTCTCTTCCTGTTTGCAATCTCCTGGCTGCCTCTGTGCATTATAAACTGCGTTTCCTATTTTCACCCCGAGGCTCAGATCCCCCCATATTTTATGTACTTGGCAATCCTCTTATCCCATGCCAGTTCTGCCATGAACCCCATTGTCTATGCCTGCCAGATAAAGAAGTTCAAAACCACATACCTTTCAATTTTAAAGACCTACATCCTGTGCAAAAAAACCAGAACCAGGTCTTACAGAGTAAACAGCAGACCCACAGTCATAAATAGAGGTTGAACCTGCCAGTGAGTCCCAGAGCATTGAGAAACCACCTGGCTTTGCTCAGAAACTCCTGGAAAACAGCAGCAACCTGTGGATCTGCAGCTGCTCTAAAGCTGTATGTGAATATATGTCTTTATGTACATGTATTTATATATATGTACATAAAGACATATATTTATGTCTTTATGTACTTAATTTCTAAACACAGAAGATGGAAATTTTGTCTGGTTGGGGGTTTGGGGTTTTTTTAACACGAGGATTGGTTAAGTTGATTGAAAACCAGGATGTGTTCTTTGCTGTTGATAATCCAGCAGCTGACAAGCTCACTGACCATTCTTGTCTGCCCATTCAGACTGAACTTGAGTCTGGTCAGCTTGTGCTTCAGCCAGTGTTGTCAGGTTTTCATGAGTAATAATAAACAGTAGATGGATTTTACATTAATTCTGCCTGCTGAGTCTTCCCATGACAAAAAACTACTGCCAGTTTCAGTCAATGTCCTGCCTGGGATGGCACAGGAGTTGCAGTGATTGTTACACCACAGCTGACACAGCCCATATTTAGGGAACACAGGTCAAACTGAAAAGAGGTTGTTAAAGGCCAGGCTCTTTTTTTTCTCCATCTTCAAATAGTAAAAGTGGTCTAGAAAAAGCAGAAAGGTATGGCACCTGAGGGACCCCAGCCCACAGCTCACCTTCTCGTGGGGGAGGGAGATGCTCCCCCTATTTCCTCTATTAAGTAGAGCCTGAAGGAGCTGCCAGGACTGAGGTGAGAGCAGAGAAGAGCAGAACAAAGACCACAAGTGGTTCTGCTGTCCCTGCGGAAGTCGCGGCACCCGCAGCAGTCTGTGGCCAAACCCACAACACCAAATATCAAAGCATCGGAGCGTCTGGTGACACTTTGCAGCGGTTCCCCGAGGCCCAGCAGCTGCCGGGAGGAGGCAGCACAGCCCAGAGGGGCTGGCACAGCCGGAGCCTGCTCGGTGCCCGGGGCTGGGAGGCAGCGCAGGCAGTCCCAGCCCGGCCTGTGCTGCCATCAGGTGGCACCTCCAGCCCCGCTCCTCGGGAGCCCCGGGCTGCTCTGACACTGCCACCCGTGGAAAATCATCCCCGTTCATGCCCAGGGAACGATTTTTACACTGCACTTAGAACACCGTGGGTAATAACACGTGAATGAACATCTCCAGATATTTCAGTTGTCACACTGTGATTGTGCATTTCTTTTATGGGATCCAACCAGGAAGCAGAGATTTGCATCCAAACATTTCATTATCACCACTTCAATAACAGAAAATAACTAAGCAGAGCACTTGGCAATGAAAACAAAAAAATTGAAAAATGTTAGAGTTGGTGACAGAAAAGGAAAACATAAAGGCATGTTATAGATGATGTGGATAGATGCAGAGAAACATTTTCATTTCTCAATTCTCTCTGGTAGTTCTCACAAACGGAAACTTTACAAGGGCAGGGAGATTTCTACAGATGAGGAAATCCTGTATAGAAACTCTCCATTTGCCCACAGCTGCTGGCAGTCAGTTTGGAATAGGAGACAATTTCCTGTCATAACTACAAAAAGAGCTGTGTTACAGAGGGCATGGGGGCATTCCCAGGGCATTCCCTTGGTGTAACATCCTCGTGGCTTTTGATGTCCAGAAAGTGGGAATATTTTTATTTCATTTGGAACTTCCTCATCACACAGGCAGTGGTGTCCTGCCCCTCTGGAAGACCAGAGTGCTGTAGGTCACTTCATTCTGGGGATGTGAGAGAAGCCACAGACATTAGAAAGTGCACTGCAGGTCAGCAGGGGTTTCCCACTTGTAACTTGTCCTCAACACCACACACCATTAACAGCTTGTCCCGCATGGGGGAAATTGGTTCATCCCACTGGTCAGTCTGGCTCAGGGTTCTGGGTAAAGTCTCCTTTGGGGGCTTCCAAAGAATTAATATCACAGAGGAAAACTGCAGAAATGCTTCCCCTTTAAAAAGATTTTTCCTAACCTGCCTCATCAGTGGTTAAGCCCCAGAACCCCTGAAGTTGCCAAAAGAACCGCTGAGTAACAGTCGAGCCTCAAAGGTGACTTTTCTCCCTCCCACCCCAAATTAATATTTACCACACTGTCAAGAATGTGAAATATCTGCATAAAGCATTAGAAATGACAGTTGTGATGTTTACCTGGGTGTTCCTAAGAGATTCCTCAGCTGCCATCTGGGAGAAAGTTTCCTCTTGTAAATTTTGGTGGGATCTTTTGGAACCTAGGAAGGAAAGGGAGCCCAGTCTCAGGTGTTTGCAGACAGCAATGCAAGGGAGGCTGCAGAGGGGTGACAGACAAGGTGATGTGTAACCTCTGGCACAGCAAAGTGGCAGCTTGGGCTGCCCAGTCCCTGCCCACCTGTTGGAAGTGGCCAGGATGAAAGGGACTGAGGAATTCAGTGCAGCCAGGATTAGGATGAGAAAAGCCCACAACCAACAAAAACCACCACAATTCATCAGTGGCAAAGTTAATTCTTTCCTGAAAACATGGCTGGGATGATTCAGGAGGAGTTACTGCCAGGGATGAGCTGCTCATCAACACACAATTATTCAAGGCAGACATTATTTGAGCAACTAACTTCTGCAGTCACCATCAGTCTGCTGTTATGCCCTCGACTGTGTCACTCACTTTTCCTGAAGAGGAAGATGATTGCAAAAACCAGGACAGTCAGGAGGATGCCAGAGATGAAGGCCAGTGACATGTACAGTATTTCACGGCTGTTGATACAAAGGAAATCCTGTCAGAATCCCCAGTTTCAACAGAGGGACTGAAGCTTCAGTAGTGCTCAAATTCACCAAACTTTATGGAGTGCAACATTTATCCCCAGCCCCGTGAGACTAATGTGTGTATCTGAATTGAGCATCTTTAGGAACCACCCATCCAGTGCACAGACCAGGCAATTCTAACTAAATTTTAACCCCCCAAGATGTTAAATATGTGATATATAACCCTTCCCTTGCAGAAGGAGGCTGCAGTCTCAGGGAACTCTGGGTTTGAAATCAGGAAATAAAGGTGCAGCCTTTACTTATTAATCCAGCATCTGACTTCTGCAGCTTTGAAATCATCTGTAGGGGTGTGGACGGTGGTAGCGACAGTGCTGGGGACGGTGGTAGTAGTGAAAATGGGTTCTGGTGCAACTGCAATAGAAAAAAAAATAATCACAAGCTTGTTTTAGAACGTGCAAATTTCTCCAGTAGTACTACAAGCAACTAGAAGCACATGGGGGGCAGTGTCTGAGCAGTCTGTCTGAAAGGGAAACCACCAGACAGGAAAATTCTGCTGTGCAGATGATGACTGTGCCAGGCAGCCTCTGGCAGCCATGCAGTTCTTCCCCAAACACCCCCAGTGCTGAGCCTCCCCAGAGCAGCCCCTGGGCAGGCATCACCTCAGCCAGCCACACTGCAGCTAAGGAAATTCCTTAAAAAATAAAGTACCTGGAGCTTCTTTTGAGGAAGAGCCTCCCATTCTCTCAGAGCATTAACTGACGGGAAGAGAAGCTGAAAGAAAGGGAAAGAGTTATATTTATATACATATACACATAAGCAAAAAAACCTTATCCTCTTCTAACTCAAAAGACTTGACTTAGCTTTTATCCATTTCTTGGGAATCTCATGAAAGTGTCACAAAGCCACTCAAACCTGGCAGTTCTGCAGCACCAACCCCTTCCCAGTGTCTTGCTCCTGAACACACGAGTTCACTGCTCCCTGACGGGCACGGCGCCTTCTCCACCCAGAAAATGGAGAGTATTTAATAACTAAAAAGCATCTACAGGATTATTTTTGCAGCAACTAAACCCCTAAGAACATTTTCATAATCAGAAGCACATTTGAAAAGTTCCTCCCTTGATGTTTTTAAGTTAAATTGACTTTTCCCACCAAAATAGGAACAGTAACTTTCTTCTCCAATTTGTGTGTGGAATCTTAGAGATAGGGATTCTAAAAGATATCCCACTACAAAATCCATACACTGGCATTTCTCACCACTTGCTTTGCAAACTGCGGATTGTGAATAATGTGAAAATATTACAACAACATGAAAATAAACACCCTGTTCTCTGCTGCTGCCACTTTTCCTACTGCATCCCATTGTTGCTACATTCCAGAGGAGTCAAACCATGAAACCTCCAAGTTTCCCACACCAAACCTCACAGGGTTTGCAATAATGAAAGAAACAAGAAATGATACTGCTTGATCTTACCTCCCACCATGGAAGTGCTGCTGGAAAACTCCCCAAGTGTCAGCACACCACTTTAACCACTTGCTTCGTGAGACGAATCTGTCACGCCAGTTAAAAACTCAAATGCCAATCAGATATGAGCTTACACAATTGTGGAAGTTAAGCAACTTCACTTTTTTATTTAAATTGACAAGAAACAGGAAACCATGAAAGACACCTGCACTCTCTGGAACTGTTAGTCTAAAAAAAGTAAGGCAGCTTCAGCTTAGGTTGGCTTGAAGTAAGGTTCTTTCCTCTAAAGAACACCATTTTGGTGAACTGAGTTACTGGAAGTATAAGAAAACCATGTTTCTTATCCCCACTGAGAAATGGGATTGCAGGCACACCCCAGTCTGCCCACCTGGGTTTATGGACTACATAAATCAGGAGTTTATTTGTATGTGTGCTTTGCTGGGATTTTTGAGTTTTAACAAATTCCTTCAGGGAAAAACTTCCTATAAAAACAAAACAAACAGTTATGAAAGTCCAGAAAAACTCCTCTGGAATAAACATACCCATTTCCCTGTTTTAGACTGAGTACTGACATGGCCAGCTGAGGGCAAGTTTTTCAGGAGCTTTTGACACATTTCCTGCCAATCACTCTTTTCCCAGAACCCAACTCTTTCAACACTTGACGAGGCTTTATGGTGAAAGGGGGTTTCCAGCTCCTTTAGAGAACACCAACATGCACCCAGAGCCCCTGCCAGCATGGGGCCAGGTGAATGGCAGCACAAATCACCCTGATTTTACAACATGTGTACAAGGACAGCAGGTATCTGGGGCTGCTATCACTCAGAATTCTAACACAGGGATCAGTTTCAGCACCAGGATTTTTCTCTGTGAAGTTCTGTATCTCTGGAAGTGTTCCTGACCAAACAGGGAATCCAACAGGATTTCACACACTCTGGTTTCAACTCATCCCCCACCATAAACCAGCTGTAGTGGTTGGTGTGACCATCCAGTGACTTCAAAGACAAGCAGACAGGGACTGTTGCTAGTGAAAGACAGCAGAGGGGTTTTTTTTGTCTGTTTAATGATATTTTAGAGTCATACAGTTTCCAAGAGGAGGTATTGGGACATGTCAGTGGGCTCAGACTGCTCACACAGCTGCATGGGCACTCTTGGACAGTGCCTTCAGGTCCAGGATGCACTTGGCAATGCTTTCCTTCTGCTGCAAGAGACAGGAAACAGCCTTCAGGAGACATTTCAACAAGAAAATAGACATTCAAGTGCATTCTACATAAACCTTCTTACACCTATAAGTTACTGATTAAGAGGGATACAATTATAGCTCATGAAGTCAGAGATTCACATCCAATAAAGCAGAGATTCCTGGAATCCCAGAAGGTTTGGACTGAAGGGATCTCAAAGCTCATCCAGTCCCACCCTTGGCCAAGGTTACCCATCACCTCATGAGCCAGAACCCCTGAACAGCAAATCTTTGTGCAGGCTAAAATGTAAAGCAGATAAAACCCAGCAAGTACCTGCTGAGGTGTGATGCTCTGAATAACGTTCTTCTCCACCCACTGGATCATGTGGTCCTGCTCTTTCTGCCGCTTCAGGGTCTGCATGGCCACCTGGTAGTCCAGCCTCTTCTTCACCTCGTTGTACACCATCAGTAAGCGCTCCCGGTAGTTGGTTTCCAGCAGCATTGCAATGTTGTTCTGCAACAGAGCAGATGAGAGGCTCGAGCCTGGCAGCAGCCTGTGGTGTGTGGCAGGAGTGCCAGGAGGCCAGCAGGGCAGGCTGCCCTGGCACTGAGCAGCAGCAGCAGTGCTGCCCCACTCACCCGCTTGGCGTCGAAGAGGTAACTGCGGCCTTCTGCCCTCCACTGCTCCTTCTTCTCCTCCTCGATGGCCGTCTGCAGGGTCTGGATGGCCTCGTTCTTCATGGCTAAAGCTGTGGCCACCTTCTCCTGGAAGAAAGAAAGGACTCCACGCTTCAGAGACAGGTGCAAGGAGGACAAGTGATCTGCAGTTAATCTTGCAATGCTGCATTGATCTGGGAGAAACGTCTGTGTGAACTGCCCTGTGCCAGGGCTGAGGTCACACCAACACAGGAGAACCAGGGCTCACAACCACTCGTGGAATCCCAGACTGGGCTGGGTTGGAAGGGAACCTAAATCCCATCCAATCCCACCCCCTGCCATGGCAGGGACACCTTCCACTGTCCCAGGCTGCTCCAAGCCCTGTCCAACCTGGCCTTGGGCACTGCAGGGATCCAGATGCTGCTCTGGGCACCCTGTGCCAGGGCCTGCCCTCCCTCACAGGCAATAATTCCCTCCCAACATCCCACCTAACTCTGCCCTCTGGCAGTGGGAAGCCACTTGTAGTTCAACAAAACCATTCCTTACTAAGGACTGCAAAGTCAAACTGCAGTTTCTTCGTTACCTCGTTCAGTTTGTCAGCAAAAGCTGCAACATCAGCCCCAAACTTCTTGATGGCATAAATGATGACTGTGAGTATGCAGGCAGCTGCTGCTGTCTCGTGGTTAACCACGTAGATCTCCTTGGAAAGAAGGTAGAGCACGAGGCCAGTGCCCAACATGTAGGGCCCTGCAGGAGAAATAAAGCAGCCTTAATAAATAAAGCACAACGAGGCTCAATAAACTCAAGTACCTAAGAGGGAGCTGCTTTAAAGGCTCACAAGGTCAGGAAGAAGTGTTCTGTTTCACCAGGACAAAAAGCAGAGCTACAATTCCACCTGGGAAAGGTGCCACAAGGAACCTCACTACAAGTGGAAGCAGTTTGCACCTGACATGGGACCTGCTGCTTCTGCTCATTCAGAAATATGCAGAATCGAAATTTTTAAGGACCAACAGGCAACTAAATCTTCCTATACAATCAAGCTCACGGAATTCTTTCAATCATTATGTGTCTACCTTTATAGCCAGAAGTCCTGCATTGGCTTGTTCTTTACAACCTGCACACGCAAAATACTCATTTTCAGTAATATTTTACCTTTTCAGCAGCCAGAACTGGTGAACAGAACCAGGTAAGCATAGCTAAAAATAGTAAAAGCCTATATTAACCTGTAACTCCTGTTTTAGGGTAGAGAAACTGGAAAAACTCCTCAGGGATCAAACCATGACGAACTTCTCCTCCCTTCTCAGGCAGAGGTGGCACAGGAGCCAAACTCTGCTGAGTTGTGTGCAGTGGTCTCGTGGTGTGCAACACCCTGTGAACAAGGAGAACATTTCAATGATTCTTACTTAAAAAACAGACAGAAACAGTCCCCGAAAGCACCCTTAGATGAGGCTCAAGCACATTTCCAATTAAATAAGTAGGTAACGGGTGAGGCCCGGGCACAGGGTGCCCCATCCCTGGCACAGTCCAAGGCCAGGCTGGACCTGCTCTGGTGGAAGGTGTCCCTGGCCACGGCAGGCGGTGGAACTGGATGAGCTTTAAGGTCCTTTTCGCCCCAAACCAGTCTGTGATTCGAAGAAGGTGGCATTTACTGGACACACCTCCTCTCAGGAAGTGGGTGGGACTAGATAACCTCCAGAAGTTCCTTCCCACCGTCCCTGCGCTATACTCCCGTAACACCAATGAGAAAAATGCCAGACAAAACGCCAGAATAACGCTGTTTAAGCACAAATCCCGGCCGGTGTCCGAGGGCTCGCCGGTACTCACCCCACGGCGACGGGCGGCGGCAGCGCCCTCAGCGCGGCGGGGGCTGAGGGGACAAGAGGGCAGAGAGCGCGTCA
>VXBC01003187.1:0-52349 GCA_013399945.1 Ploceus nigricollis | reverse complement strand
TACACAGTGTCTATTGCATGTCATGCCAGAAGCACAGAATTATCTTTAAGGTGCTGCTAATGAGAAGTTCATCACGACTTGGCTTACTGAGTGCATGTCAGGGACTGCAGAATGAAGAGGGGATTACGTCAGTAAAGCTTTGCTCCAGGTTGTTGGAGGCATTTTAGTGCTGATGACCTAAAAATTTCTATGTGCTTAGGTTTGAAAAGTAGGGCAGTAGTTGGCTTTTCAGAAAAGTAGGATTGCATTTTGCAAGAGATAATCAAGTGACCAAATGCCTTTTCTTTCTCCCTGTTCTTTCTATCCCCAGAGCTTGAACATGGGATATGTATTAGACTTTGCATGAATCCCCACTATGACCAAATAGGTCCAGTTCAAGAACTGCTAAGGATACTGAGCAGAGAGCAACCTCCTTTCAGCCTTCAAAGTATATCTCTGACACTAGCCACTTTTTGCTGCTTCTTAAGAGGGTCTTTACCTAAGTTTCTTACCTATTATCAAGGGTGGGATGTGTATTGCAGGTGTATCTTTTCTTCTGGGCTTTTTCTGCTCCAGTTCAGTGATTTGAGAGACTGGAGTCACTCTCTCTCTCTGTGACTTCTCTGTGATACCATACCTTTTCAGCAGATTTTCAGATGAGTCTGAAACTATGCCTGTAAGCAAGCAATAAAGAAAATGCAACTTTAGCCTGTTTACATTGAAGAAACTTCCACCTGTGTAGCTCTCCCAAAGACTACTCTGAAGTACAGTGGCACAACTGCATGATCTGCTGCATGATGTACCTACCCTACATTTCTTTCAAATTAATTATTTCCCATAGGCTCTAGAAAATTATGCTATCAGGCCAGCTGGCTTCTGATTGTACATAATGCACTAAAAATCATGGAACAGATGAGTGTAATCTCCTATTCCACAACTTTAGACATCTTACCACAATAACTTAATCACACAGATGCTCAAGAGGTTAGTTGAGAGCAATGTGACCACACAGAAGTGGCTGTTTCAACTAGTGAAAGAATGTTTTCTTTATGATGTGACAATTGCAGGAAGAAAACACAGCTCTCCAGCCTCTGAGCTGCCCTTCCTAAGAGAGAATTGCTGATGGAAGGTACATGTGAAAACTGAACAGAATCAAATTCAATATCTGGATTACAAATACTGGAAAATCCCAGGTGCTTGTTTTTGACTTGGTGAATTGTTGCAGATATACAGAGAAGCATACAAGTAGTTACTGGCTAACTCCTCCATGTATGTGCATCATGGGAAGAACTCAATAATGTAAGAGCACAGCTCTCTTGCTGGAAATGACAACACAGAGTGCTTGTTAGCTGAGAGTGACAAACATTTATTCCCACTGCTGTTCTTGGATCATTGGGTCTCAGTAGCAGTCTCCTGCTTATTCTTCCCTTCTCCAGGTTGGTGGCATTTGGGTCTCAAACAGCTGTATTTGTACCACAGTAGGGAGCATTCCACAAGAAGCCCCTTCATTGCTGTGATGTTTTCTGGCTTCCTGAAACACCTACCCATTGCCAGAGTCCCCATAAACACATGATCCCTGTGATTTCCAGGAGGACAATCCTGCAGGTGGCTTGTATGCCTGACTGGTCTACTCCCAGTGTAAGCCCCAGCCTCCCACTGTGCACTGGATGCAAGTTTCACGAGAAAGTGCAGGGGCTGGACTTGATCCTTTTTGACTTTCGACCATATCCAACTGGGACATCTAGTATGGCTTAGCAGCTGCCAATAAATACACATCATTTCACACATAAACATAACATTATTTATCAGCAAGACTATGAGATCCATGGAAGCATGTTTTTCACAGCATAAACCTATCCACCTTGGTATTCCCAGAAGTGAGACCAAACCCTTCAACTAACATGGAATGTCTTTGAGAAAGTCAGACTTTCTGTTCACCTGCCTTCCCAGGTGCACATGTAGGAAGCTGTGTTCCTGTCTGCATCCAAGGGGACATAACTGATTGAATGTTTAATGGACTTTCACCTTGCTCCAGTTCCCAGAGATGAATTGGGATTTCAAAGTCGAGAGATTTACTGCTCACCTGTTAGAGGTGGTGGAGTGTGCAAAGCCGGTGTATCTTTTCTCTTTGGCTTCTTTTGCTCCCGTTCAGTCTTCTGGGAGGCTGTGAGAGTTTTACCTTTTCTTGGTTTATTTTTGAGGTCACAGCTCTTAATCAGCTGCTGTGAAAGATCTGCAGGGAAAAAATATAATAGAAATTAAAACTTAGGGGAGGTAAAAAAACAGATGGTGAAAAGAATCACTTTGATAATAGTGCTTTAATCCAAGTGCCCAGGAAGAAAAATCTCTTAAATATTTAGAAAGCCAACAAAAGAGGGCTCTGTGCCATACTACATGGGAGTCAAGTGACTTAGGTAATCCTTCTGTGTTGTTTGCAGTAGACATAAAACAGAGAGAGAGACTTGTGGGCAGCTTGTGTGTTTGCATGCCAGAGAGAAGGCTTCATCATTGTGGGCAGAGGTTCCATAGCCACCCCTGTTTCATCCAGTGGTAACAGTGTGGATTGTATCTTCAAGAGTTACAAGGCCAGTTTCATGAAGGAAAGTTTTACATATATAGGGTCAATCTGAGCTATTTGTAAAATGAGCCAGTCAGTATATTGTTCCCTTCAAGAGTTAACTTTCTTTTCAGAGCTAATGAGCAACTGGTATTTGCTTTTTATTTACATAACATGACACTGGATTTTTGGTTTTCCTTTAAAACAATCCTTTACTCAGATCACTCAGAGGGTCAACATGACTTTTTCTGCACGAGTCTGTATTTCTGGGTGCTTATGAAAATATTGAAGATAGCTTGTTGTGGTAGTACATCCCTCTCCCTCAACTCCTCTTTAGGCCTGCTTTACAACCTCAGCAGTTTCTGATAAGCCTTAGTTGAATAAGCTGAGTGATGAAGTGCCCCTTAACTGCCAGTTGGGCAGTGAAGCATCCGTGACCATACTGGGTGCTCTTGTATGGTAAAGGTAGGAGCTATTCTGACCCTGCCAGAAAGATCAGCAGTCCAACCAAGGTAAGGAACAAAGGATAAGCAGTCATTCTTATTAGCCTTGGTAAGTCATTTACCCAACTGAAATGGTACCATTGTTATGAGACCTTTTGAAAAAATTAATTGTAGCCTGAGTGTAATAGTACTATTTTTACTGGACTTTTTTGGAAAAATCATCTTGTGATGCTACAAACAGCAGTGTAGCAGCAAGGAGAGCTGTTTGAGCTCTCCTTGAACACAGTGGGCCTCTGAGTAGGATGCCTCTTGGAGCTTGCAAACCCTCAAGTCTGCAATACTTGAAAGACTGTTCCTGACAACAAGGTCTAGGCGGATACCACCCCTACACATACATACTCCTTGAGGTGCAGCCCGTGCCGGTTGAGAAACACTAAGGGATTTGATATGAGTACTGCACTGAGCCTGACAGGAATTTTTGATAGGTGCCTTTACACTAGTTGATATAGATGTATACATCTTTTCTCATGCGTTCATGCAAGTGAATGGATTATGGTATGAATGTTGTTATTTTGAGTATATCATTAACTCACTGTTATAATTGTAGCAAATCCTATTGAATTCTTTTTTAAAATATTTAATTAGTCAAAGATTAAGTGCTTTTGCACCCTTTTCTTATATCCATATCCTCTGCACCCTTACCCTCTTGCATGCCCAGTCTTCGTGTAAATCATTCCAAGTTGCTTCTAATCCAATTTACTTATGTATGCTTTGTCTACATAGTAAGTAATAGAATGAACCTTGCCACTTAACTCTGTTAAAGCTGCAATCTCATGAATTCATATTAAACCCTGCTTTTTGCCAATAACCTTGACGATGATTCTTTAAGCATTTTAACCACTCATTTGTGAACCTCTCATTAGTATCATCACAGAAACCGATGTTTTGACTTCTTAAAAGCTGCTTGTTTGCCTTCAGCTGGGCTCCCCACATCGTTACCCGACCCCTGACTACAGACTTGGATGCAAGCACGACTTCATTCCAGGCTCTTTCACACTATTTAAGGCAGCTGTTATGTCTGTGAGCCTGCAGGTAGATGTGGGAAGGATGGCCTCTGGGTTAAGTCCCTAGAGATGTGAGGCTTTTTTCTGGCCTTCATAGGCTTTCTTCATAGTCTTAATGAGCTCATTTACCCTCCCACTGCCTCAGTTTTCCAACAGTATAATGAAACTCATTCTGTATGTATTTAAATAAGCAATTTTATGGACCAACTACAGTATACCAGAAGTTGCAAAAACAGTGTCTGTGGCTAGAAATGCCATGTAACAGAGACAGAACTAGGATACCTTCCTTACAGTACTAATAAACAAAATTTCTAAAACCTGTGGTGAAACTTTTTTTTTTCCAGGGAAGTGAAATTGCATCTGTCTTTCATTGTTGTCACAAAGGTAACAACAAGCAAACAGATTTTTCTTTCTGGGTTGCTAAATCTTCAGGACAATTTTGTAAGATAAGAGTGAAATCAGCACTAGAAGCAGAGGCAAAGAACATGAATATGCAAAAAGCTTATCTATCTAAGCATGAAGTCTGGTATTCAGGAGTGTGATAGAGCAAAGACAACCCTGGTATGCTCATTGTAAAAGCTGTATGAAGTAGCTTCAAGAAAGGAAACTGATGATGAAGAAAAAACTGTGGGAAATAGTAAAGGTAAGATGATTTTCAGAAAGCTGGAAAAGCAGGCCTTAGAAACAGAAAGAGCAGAGAAACTTAGAACTAGCCACAGCTGCAATGTCTGAAGGTAGAAAAAGCTACAATGGTATAGCAAGCAAGGACATGAAAGAATAGTTTGAGTTTTAGGCTTGGCTAAGATAGACCTTAAGATTGCAGAAAAATATGCTTAGCAAGATAGTAGAAGGTTTTAAGCTTAATAATGAAGTATTGTGTATTGGAAGACAAGCAAGCATTGCGTGAAGCAGGTGTACGTGTAGTTTTATTAATTGGCTAAAACAATTGTAAGCTTTAGCAATACACTATTGGCTAGAAAGTATTTTAAATGCTCTATAACAGAGGTCTTTGGCTGTTGCTGGCTGTACATGAGCTTTTGCCATCTTTCTACTGTCTCAACCACGTAATGAGGCTGATGCTGTAATAAAAGCTCAAGGAATGTCTCCCAGTAGTCCCGTTCTGTTCATGAAAAGAAAAAAACTTCCCAACACAAAAAACATTTTTAGAAAGCTGTCTCAATGATGGCAAATGGAATGCTTGAAATCTTTTACTCGAATTTCATATGGAAGATATATTCAGGGAAAGCTCAGCTATATCCTAGCTTTCAATTTACTGTGGTATAAATGAAGAAACTGCTCTACCAGGGAAAAGATCAATGACTCTTTTTCCTTTCTCCTCTTTAATTAACATCACTCTAGAGCTTCAGCTGATATTTATATGCAGGAAAAATGCTCTTTGTCTTTCCATCTGGCACTAGAAGTGTCAACAGAAGGTGTAATCTATCTGTTTTCATGGGGGGTTAGTTGTATCACTGGAGGGGAAAAAATAGGCACCGGACAGGACTTTATGATATGAAGACAACACCCCTCATTAGAGCAGAATAACACTTACCTAAATGGTTACACTGTGAATCTTGCTTGTCCAGTCTGTCATCTGGGATATCAAGTGGCTGAACACATTCTGTTGACATCATTGAAACAGGCTTTTCTCCTCCTATGAAGATACTACACCACATTAAGAAAAAAATTTAAAAAGCAATTCAGCAGCATGACATAAAACAGACATACTGATGTTACCTAACAACTGATGAGGAGTTCTTGTCTTCCAGCAGTCTGCTGACCTGATTTTTTACTCACACATGCCACGATGCATTTATTCACTGCCTTGGTTACATACACAGTAACCTGTTTTTCCACCTACCTTGCTGTAAGCAACCCACACTAGCATAGATTCACTCTACAGAAAAGTATACTTTTTTTTTTTTGAGCATACAGAAAGTGCTATCTCATACAGAAAGTCCTATCCCATACACAAAGTAAATGCTAAGGAACATGATGTTTGTTTTGGTTTTCTTCTCCACTTTTTCTCAACAATAAACTAAGGATCATATTTGGTATTCATTATATGAAACAACATTATTCACGAATTCTGTTGACTTAGTCTTTTAAGTCCAGCTCCACTAAGAGACCTTACATACCCCAGAAAAACCAGGTGTAAAATGCTGCCTCAGAAAGACGGCCCGTGCCCACAGATCCCAAAGCCATCATGAAGTAAACTTACTCATCACTTTGGTAAGACCATGGGAACCCATTTCACGCAGCTATTTAAGTGTCCATGCTCTGTAAGTCTCACTGGATTGCTGTTTGGGCTATTTTGTCCCCCTTTACTTACAGCCGCAGTGGGTGTAGAAGTCCATCCTCACCCACCCTCCTACCTGAGCTTCCCCAGCACCTTGCAAGCTAAGACTTGATCCTGGGGCTGCCACAGATGCCACCAGAGAAAGAAGAAAATTAGACCATTTTTCACTGCTGATCATTTCTATCGTTGCTTAGCAGAAACTCATCAGAATGACAAAAGCAATGTTAAAGGGAAACAACCTTCAACCTGAAGGTGCAGTCCAAGTGATCTTGGTATCTGCTTTGATCCAGCAACAGCTGTGGTAGTTTTTTATTCACAATCTCTGTTCTCCATTTTCAGGGAATAAGAGCAGACTATGACTTCCTTGTAAGGAGGAGAAAGGCAATGAGGAAAAGAAAAAAACTGGAGACATTATGAATAGAAGATTAAAGAAGTAATTGAGGAAAGAAAAGAGGAAGGGAGATAAAGAAGGAAAGGCAAATAAAAGAGAAAAGTAAGAAAAGAGGCAGCTGCAGAATAACAGTGAAAAGGAAGAGGGGAAAATAGGAGACTAGACTGTGGGAGTTTGGTTTTACCTTGCTGGAGGAAAAGAAAATACCTTATTATTTCTCTGTAAATTACAATGGTTGTTTGATGACAAGAAACAGAACAGTAGGGGAGTTAATCTCATTTCCATGACTAAACTTGCATCTATGTAAAGAACAATTAGCCCTTGAACAATATCCACTCACAGAAATATTTGCAAAAGAAGGTAGAAAAGGTTGCACTGATGTAGTTCTTCAGTGGATGGAAACACATGTCTTAAATGCCAGTGACTTACAAATAAATCGAGTAACACTGCTGTTATGATTGTATGTGGTGGTTTAGATAAGCCCTTGCCTTTTGCCCAGGCCTCTGGCAGCAGGCAGTAGCTTCATTGAGGCAGCCAGCACCCCAAAGCTCACTCTCATTCAGAAGATTTTTAATATAGGCTGATTCAGTCTATTATAGAATGAATTATTTATTTAATAGACAGAAAACTAAGAGATATAAGACTTAAAACAAACTAATACTACACAGGAATAAAGACAAAAAGAAAAAAGACCACTAGTAGACATATACAAAGTGAGGTTAAAGGTACCTATTAATGTTACAGCTAGCAAAGAAATAATATAACTTAGGATTCAATGTATCTTATCATCCAGTTGATGGTGGGGCACACATCAAGATCCTTTCCCTCAATCCTCAGGGAAGTAACCACAGATTTGCATCCAAAGTCCAGGGAGAAATCTCCCACACCTTCAGGGTGCATGTGTAGAAGGCTTCTACATCTGTGATAAGTTGTATGTCTTTTATAGTTTGTAAAACAGTGTCTCTCAGTCAAGAGTATTTCCTTTATCTCTTCCCACATCTGCTCTCCAGACTAAGATGCTGATTCTCAGCTGAGGTCTGAGCACTTTTGGTGCCAGGGATGACCTCTTGCTGGGCCTTTCAGCCCCTAGGTTATCTCTTTATGGACCATCTGTCAGTGGTAGAGAGGAGGGTGGGATAGATCTCCTGCCACAACTGCCTGGCAGCATCAAATTTGACTCAACTCATGTCAATATCAAAAGTTGACGTTGACTGATATTGCACATATGGGATTAATTCCCTTATGTTTCACTATTTAAAATTTACAAAAATTTGTAATATTCTACAAATTATTAAGATCTTACTGAATCAGGTCTTGATGAGGGATTTCACCTCTAACTGTTCACTATAGAAATGTCCCAGTCCAGCCTCACATCTGTACTAGAGTGTTATACTGCCTGAAGGCTCATTTGCCTTCACTACAAGAAAAATCCTTCACTTAGGAAGACTCTACAGAAAGAAATCTTTGAAGGCACCTTAACATGGTTGCTCTGTTTATTCACTGTACAAGTAAGCTATAGCTGTGGTTTAAAATAAAGCAGGCATAATTTTATTTAATACAAAACTTATTATCTGTCCATATGAAGGCTTGCACTACATTTTGTGATTTAAGGTAGTTTTATTCTTTCGATGCCATTTGATTTTATTAGATTTGATTAGGGCATGCTGGCTATACATTATGACTGTAGGTAAAATGTTCTTTTCTGGAGAATACTCTGTTTACAAGGTTTTCAGTGAAATCAGGGATATTATTTCAGACACGATGGACATTTTTGTTTTTAATATGTCTTGAGGCAAAAAAGGCTGGGGATAGATAGCAAAATTTAAATGTAGAATTGGTAGTAAATTATATTTACTGGAAATAGCTTGTAAAATATAGTTAAATTTGGTTAGATTTCAATAAGTTGTTTCATTGAATTATTTCACCCAATAAAAATTAAGCTTTGTAAAGAGACTTAATATAGGATTGCTTCATTATTTTTTCTTTATTATGGTAGTTTGGAAAATATTATTCTAAAATACATCTCTGAGGTCTGTGTTCATATTTTCACTGTCACACATGCCGAGCCTTTGGCATCTTCAGTGCTTTAAAATTCTGGTTTACAGGCTAACTTCTGACACTCCCCTTCCATTTCTTTTCTTTTGTAAGTCTGCCCTGAAGCCAGCATTGCCTTGCTTACTAAAGCACTGCGCTTTGTGACAGTCTGTGTGACAAAAGAATAAAAAGATAAAAATTACCAAAATATATCATGGATTTTGGTATCTTGGGTTTATATACATTGTGTATGACGTGTGAACCCGTGAGTGCTGTTACATCCTGTCACCATGGATTACACACAGAGTTCTCCTTCAAAGGAAAGTTGCTGTATGTGGCCATTGTAATGGTGGTTTCCCAAACCACTAAAATCAATTCCTGCCACTAAGGAAACAGATTCTCCAGTAACGTTTTACATGGGAAAGTAGCCTGCTGTGGGGACTGTATGAAGCCATTAATATGGCTTTACAAATTGAAGCATGTTCTCAGATTTTCATGCATTAAGTGCAACACTTTTCCTAGCAGCCTTCACATTAGCACAGTTTGCACTCTTTGCTGCCATCAGTCACCTTGGTAGCAAATGCATGCTATTCATGTAATGAAGTAAAGTGGTTTTTTCTTGCACTCTGTTATGTCTCTTGACATAATGATCCACATTCATCTTTTGTGCATCTGTAATGGTTACATTGGAGACCTAGTTCACACACAATAGAAGATACTTCCTGAGATGCTATAGATTTTCCTATATGATTTAGGATTCAATTGTCATTTAGCCAGAGAATTTGGTACAGTGCAGCTAGGCTGTACCACCTTCTTTGGAGATATGTGCCTAAATGAGTCACCTCAAGTCTCTTATTTCTTGGAAAAGAGAGAGCTGACAGAGACAGCTGAAATGCTTTCCTTAAAGTTGAGGCAAGTTCTAGCTTTGCCTACATAGTTTTGCATTGCTCCTTGTTAAAACTTTTGAGTAAAAAGTGCAAGTATTACTAAAAGCTGCTTCAGCCTCATGTGAAGGAAATCTCATGCTGAATCACTGTCATATAACAGCATGACTCCTTTGGGCATACACCCTTGTAAGATAGGGTGATTCAGATGAAAAATATCTGAGCTTTTCACTTTCTGGATATCAGCTTTGGATTTTTAGATAGGTTAAAGCACATACTAAAACTTTTTTCAAAATTCTCAGTTGTCATACCTGCTTGATTAAAGTGCTCAAATAAAGCTATCTTATCACTCACTAACATAGTTCTAAAACACACAAATACTTGCAAGTATATGATTACTTTCTTTGCTTAAATTTTTGGTTTCCATAACAAAATTCACTAATGCAACCAGTTCCAGGCTTCAATTAGGTAAAAATACTTTGGTAGAGACAGATAAAGAAACCTGTTTTAGTTTACTATTTTAATGCACAGTTGGTTTAATGTAGACGTGTGTCACAAGTAATCAGCTTAGAGTTCAGGGAATACTCAGTACAGCTACTCTCACATATTTATAAGGTTATGTAAATCTTTCAAGGCCATCTGATAATGTGACTTTTAAACTGACTTAAAATGAAATCTCATGAGAAAAAACTTACCTTGTAAGATAGAAAACTAAAGCTTTGAGAACAAAACTAAAGGGCTGGACTTATTTTTAATTTGATCTTGAATTAGGCATGGAAATGGCTTGGGGGGAAAAAGATCTCCATTTCTCTTAGGGTTTGAAGGGTTGTAAGGGCTATGCAACTACACGGATATTAGGTACTATGGATAGTTGTATGTAATCTGAAGGGACAATGCAGTTCTCAGATGAGTCACCCATAGGTGATCATTCTTACCTATAAGATGGAGAAATGAAGTTCTGATATGCAATTCTTATAAAAGTTTACAGGGGTTATGTGGGCATCCATGTCAATACTCCTCATCACTGTACATTAAGGCTCATATTTCTTTGTATATTGAATACTTAGAATTTCTGAACTGGCCCTTTATAAGGTATCCACAACCTGTACCTCTGAAGATTGCAGTAGACCATGTGGTGTATGTGGTATTGTATGTGATTTTTTTTCTTGTTCAGGAGAGTGTTTTGTTTCTACAATTGACAAAATCCTGAAGAAAAATGTGCTAATTTCCTGCACATGCATAATTATTAAACAAACCACTGACATGTTGACAAGGGTGCTAGATAAATAAAAGTACTTTTGAGAGCATCCTTATTGGGTGACAGCAGTCAATCTGAATTTAATAACTTTATTTTGATAGCTGGTAATAATGTTGCCACAGAAGCCTGTTTGGCCCTATGTACTTACCTTCTGAAGCCAGAGCAATTCCTAAGAATAGAGGGAAGCAGAGGCAGAAACAGAGGCAACTAAGGTCCTAGGGTGGTACAGCATGCACACTTGTTTGTCCTCATTCTCATAGGCAGAGCCTGGCCTTGCTGCTGCTGGTGTACTCAATAGCTAGAAATGGAAGTAAATAGGGAGTATCTGACAGGCTGCTACCAAATGCAGACATGAGGCAGAGGCTGGACTTCATTTGTTACAGTCCAGTCTGGACAAAAAGCAGCATTTTGCTGCCCAGCCCAAAGAGCTGCTTTGGCATGGGGGTTTACTCTTTAAGACTGGTGCCTCTTCTCCCACCAAGCATGCACTTACAGTTTCCTGGAGGGGTTGATTATTAAATTATTTTAAATTTGTTTGCCCCTTTCTGTCTGGTTGCAATGAGCACATAAGCAAGTAGGGACAGGCAGGCTCCCAGCATCCTTACCTGCTCCTTTATCCCTGCGGATATGTGGGAAGCAAAGAGCAAGACCTGTCTGTAGCATGCCCCCTGTGGAGGGCTTTATAGTGTGAGTAGGCCCCTTATTTTCTTGAAGTCATTTACAAATGCAGAAAGAAGGAATAAGATTGGATGAAGCCATCTTGCACACATCTGCCCTATGCAAAAATCATGTGAAACAAGTCAGGATTCAAGGGGAATGGTACAAAATCTGGCTGCATTTGACTTCTTCCATCTGTACTCAGCAGGCAGCCTTGGTACCTTTAACAGAAAATATGCACCTTCACCCATACTGCATCCTATCTCAGACCCATTACAACTGCTTCCTGGAAAGTCATCTGAATATAGCAAGATTACAAGTCAGAGTAGAAAATAGATGTCCTACAAGTAGAAATTCTCAATGTTGCTGCTCTGCACTCCAAACGTTTAATTACAAGTTTTACTATATATTTAACATTATTCTCTTGGAGTGATGCCTTCCGGGATACAGGAGACAGCTTCATGTTAATGCACACACTTTCTTCTTCAGTTACTTAGGCACTAGGCTGCTCTCCACAGGCATACTGTCAGATTACTCTGATTTTCACTTTTATAAAGCATATTTAAATCTTCTTAGCAAACACTTAGATATTTGAAAGCCTGATCTGAGTGCCTCCCTCCACCCAAAACTTTTGCTACTAATAACAGCATGGATGCAGAAGTACCGCAGAATTGTCTTGGAGCAGTTTCTTCTCACAGACAATGTGCTTCTGGGTGCTATTTCAAAAATTGTGGCTGGGTGGTAGACTAATTCCCACTACGAGTTTGTAAAATAAACTTGTACAATAAAAACATTTATTTGTTTGATTGAAAAAATGCAAGATACATTTGCACAAGTTCTGGTTACAAAGTCTTTGTCTTTGGAGAGCATAAAAAATACAGTCTTCCTTAACTTTTTTCTTGAGGTACAAATTAACCCCTTGCACATGCCAGACTTAGTAGTGAGATAAGAAGTCCTTGTACCAGCTCCCCCTTTGCTGACTTACAAATTTGGTTTTGAACTGTCCCAGCAGTTAGTGCTTTAGTTTGCTCTAAAACGCTCTCCTTCCCATTTCCCTATCCACAAATCCCAGACTCAGTTAGGTCATACCTCAACTTTCCCCACACAGGACCATCCCCAGCCCATTCCCTATGCAATGGGGACCTAGTGCTTTCCTGCTCATCCCCAGACGTCATAAGGCAACTTGCTGGTGGTGGCTGCTAAAAAAACCCAAAACAAACAAATAAACAAATCCACAAGCCCCCTCAAAGAAAAAAAAAAAAGGAAATAAGAAGCCAACCAGCCAGCAGGAAAGCACGTTGCTGAAGTACTTACTGAGCGGTGTGAGGGGAAGGTGCTGTTTGTTGTTGGGGCTCAATGGAGGATCTTTCTGTGCTGGGGCTGCAGATGGTGCTCTTACCCGTCTTATCTAAGAATAAGTGGAAGCTGTCGCTGTGGCGAGGCCGCACTCAGGCGTCCTCCTGGAGGCTAGGGAACAGCACCACCACTACCTGCCCCACCAGCAGATTCTAATCCTGTTTCCTTCCTCTTCCACAAGTTGCAGGGGCCAAAGGAGAGGCAACAAGATGCGTGGGAGACCAGCAGTGCCTCAAGGCTGAGGCATCATTCCTGCCAGATGACCAAGATCCACAGATGCTGATGCTCTCAAAGAAGCAAGAGAGGATGTGAAAGCTTTGGCACAGAGAGTCAAAAGGTGAGCTGCAGCACCTGCGTCTAGAGCTGCAAAGAAAATCACAAGGGGAGGGAGTAAGGCTGATGCCGTCAGGGTCCCAGGGGAAAGTTGAGAATAAAAGTGGAGCAAGAAGGCAGGGCACACATCTGGAGCAGTACCATAAGCATAGAAAGTGATGGACACTGTCTCCAGCACTGAGACAGTGCTGGACATGTGCATGACAGTTCAGTCATGACTGGTTTCTTTTTTTTTTTTTTTTTTGTGTATATATATCCACAACTGGTTATACAAGCATATTGCGGCATGGGGTTCTCGGGGTATCTCCGACCCCAGTTGCCATAAGTCATCCTGGATAGCGAAGTACCGCTAAGCACGATCTGTCCAGGCCCCCAGGCGAGCTCCCAGCCGCAGGCAACTTAGCAAACAGTTCAGCTCTTAAGTGGTTTCTCAGCTCTTAGGTGATTTCCCAGCTCTTTAGTGACTTCAGCTCTTTGCTTGCTAAGTGCCAGAGGCAGCAGACGCAGGGAGAGAGAGGAGAAACGCTGTATGGGGTTCCACAGAGATGTCCTTTATTGGCAACTTCTGCAAAGGGTCCCAGTGACAGCTCCTTCTACCAGAGCTGGGCAGAATTAGGGTTTTTACAGGGTCTAGGAGTGTTGGAAATTGTCCAATGGTAAGGGTCGAGGCAAATATGACCTATAGTCTTACAGAGAGATAAGCAAGGGTCTGAGGGCAGAAGAGGGGTTTCTTTGGTCCAGTCATCATGACTCGGCATTTCCTATCTTAGGCTGCTGACCGCCAGGGAGGCCTTGCAGGCCCTGTGGCTGCTACACAAGCATGGTGTTTATGGGGCCAGGCAGGGAGTCTTCCATGGCTGCCAGTTGCTTGCCAGCAGAGACCAGTCTCTCCTATTTTAGCCCATGCCTTTGGATGGAACTGTTATTTCAGCTGAGGGAAAGAGATAAAAACATGCCTGACATTGGAAAAGCTCTGGAAGAAATACTCTAGTCTGTGGGGGGACTGTAAACTGCCCCTCTCTTAGTATTCATTTGCAACAAAAATGCCTTTGTCTTTAAAAACTGTGACAGCTCACAGTTGTCATTATCTTCTCTTCTTTTCCCCCCACTCAGTGACTGCAATTCAAAAGTGCCAGTGTGCATGGCATACTTTCTTTCATAAACAGTATATTGTACAGAAAGGCAAACAGGCAAAGTGCTAATTGCCAGCCCTGCCAACTATGCTACACGCGTGGGTCCTTTAGGTACCATATGTGGTTCTACAAAATGCCAAGCATGTTAAATGCTCTAAAGGAACCACCTAAAACAACTGTGAGCTTTCTTCATCAATGCCTGGGAGAGACAAGTACGTTCATTGGCTTGCAAAGTGTAAGTCACCTGTGCTTATGTGTCTCAGTGGCTCACCTTTAAAAGCAAGTTCATAAATGCTTAAATTATTCCTGAAAAAATGGAGCAGAGGCACCTAAGAATTTTTTTTGTGGAGATTAATATTTCTAAATTTAAAAAAAAATTAACTAAAAACCCCAAATCTCCAAATTCCTCAAATCACACAAAGCCCAACCTTGCTTTTTATGAGTTGCCCACCTCCATCATTGTCCAGACCTCTCTGTTGCAGTGAATTTTGAATTGAAAACTCTCTAATTTTCACTGAAATGTATTTTACTTAAACACAATTATTTCATATTTTTCTATGAAGTCAGAAAATCAGAATGAGGTGAATGAAACAAAGTGGTCAAATCAGAAATATGTTTTGAAACGCAGCTGAAGATTGCCTTTTTATTGTCCTGGCCCTTTCAATTTTTGATTGAAAAAGTCAGCCAGTCATTTATAGCACTAAAGAATTCCCTGAGGACAAGAAAATAATTTCATGTTCTAGGCACCAGATCCCAAGGTTGTTTTGGGAATGTTACAATATATGTTTACTCAAAAGGAAAGCAGCCTATCAGCTATCTCAGCAAGATTATATATGCAACCCTGGTCACCTTTTAGGTTTGTTAGCTACCATGATGCCATGAAGCATTTAACTGCAGCAGCAGATTTATCCCAGTCTCTACAGAATGTCTGTTGCTTTATCAGTGTGATAGAGGATTTACTGTCAGATGTGGTCTTTTAAATGTTTACAGTTGTTGTCCTGCTTGTAGGAGGGTTGGGACTCCTGCCATATTTCTTTTCTTCTCTGTTCAGTTATTTCACAAACACAACCTTGAAAATAGTCTGAGTTTGTAATAAATCTGCCTTTAATCCTCTTCACATGTATACTAGCACTCCCAATCTTGGTAAAAGTAGTTATTGGAGAACTACTCATGTAATTAAAGATAAGAACATGTCTAAAAGTTTCTAGGCTAGTACTTTAGAAGACAAGCAATGCAAAAGGAAAGTAGGAGAAGATCTAACAAAAAATTCAGGTAAATGCGATACATACACACACATATATATACACACATGCACATATGTACATACATGCATGTATGTATATATAACTATAACTTTACTGTGCATTTGTTATTGGTCATGGATGTGGAACAGAGCATCTGATGCTACCTTAAGAGGCTAGAACGAGTCTGCTGGAAAGGAGAGAACCAAGAACACTAGAGATCACCAGGTAAGTCACATCACAGTACCTTCCCATACAAAAACCTGTCTCTAAAGAGTTAAAGGTGAGCATTATTATCAGTACCATGAAGGCCTGTTGCCTTAAAGATGACATAGTTGTCACCTCTCTATGTTCCATATCTACTGCAGATGGCTAAGAAAATCTTACAAAATAGTATACTACTAACCTTGGGTACGATCCAAGACATATGTACCACTGTGGCTCCATAGGGGTTTGTTACATTAAGTTCACATTAAGGTAAGGTTTTACTATCAACCCTGGCACTACTTTCAGATTAAACAAGAGGTGCTGATAAGGTGAAAGTGAAGTGCTATTTTATTTTAACAGATCTTAGGTATCCGAAAACTGTTGATGATTCAGCCTCAAGTCACTTCTCTATGCAGTAGCATGTGGTTACATCCAATATAATACTCACTCCAGGTAAGAAAACTCATGGCTCACACTCTCCTGAATTGCTTAAACCCCCCTTCAGCCTGTGCTCTTATTGTGTGTGGAAGTGTACTGTGCAGTACATAAAGTTTGTTCCAGATTTATGCTAACTCGTAAGCTGCTGCATGCATGTTCACACCTAAAGTAAATGTATATGTGCAAAATTGGGGAATTGTACCTCGTAAGGAACAATTTATTAATTTAGTCCCTTTATAAAGTTTGCCATATGTATAAAACAGACTACAGTTGATTAAATCATTTACTTTGCAGCTGCAACAGTTTGATCAATAGGTCAATGGGCTGTGCTGGATTTTTAATCAGATTGCCTCTTGTACAGTCAACACTTGTCTTTGGCAGTTTCCCTTTAAGCGGAGGTTAAAAGTGCAGAAGATCAAAACCTGCACTCAGTGTACCTCACTTTTCAGACTTACTATTATAAACTTTTACATTTCCCCCTGTATGTAATTGTATATCCACATAGGGACACAAGTTGCATTTATCACAGACACAAACATAAAGATATGTCATATTTTTGAAAAAGAAGGCTTGATGAAAATCATTGCCACATCCTGAAAAACAGTATATTTGTCCCAGGTCCAAGAGGGAAATGATTTGTGTTTATTTTACTGCTGAGTAAAGCCTTCAAGGCTGTAACACTAAGGCTCAGAGGAGTCTGGGGTTTGTATCTACCCTGACAGATGACTCTCATGGAAATGTCTTTCCTGCTGCCCCTACAAAGGTTAGGGGCATTACAAAGGAAACCTAAAAGTCTGGAAGACAGTTGCTCCATTTAGAGTGGCAAAAGAAATTTCTACGTCCAGAATGAGGGTCATGCCCAGATTCCCTGTGCAAAGCCAAGGAGAAAAAACTATCACACTAAGCTGACATGAAAATTATTATAGTTTAACCTGTGCTTCACATTTAGACTAAAAATTAACATTTTCTGATGTATCTAGTTTACAACAAAGTCTTCCTTCTTATTTCAGGAGAAGCAACCCAGGAGAAAACATGGAAAGAAAAAGATGTGGCTTTTCATGAGAGAGAAAGATTTTCAAGTTTGGTGCTTGTAAAGACTCCAGTGCACAGTTTTCATTAATCTTTATGTCAGATGGCTTTGGGAGAATTAATTTTAGGGAAAGATAGATGTAAAATCCAGCAAATGGCAGATGGTAGCAAAAAATTATATTCCAGGGAGACTTAGAACAAAGAAGTAGCAGATGACCTCTGACCCATGTAATTGGTGCTTCTCCTTATATCCATCAGTCTTATGCAGCATGGAGCAAGGTAAGAGCTGGGATGAGGTTAAAGTTGGCCTTTATCTCCTAGAGAAGTCTTTCTCCCTCCCTTTCCAGAGGCATTAGATCTGTAGAATTGCTCCTTTTCCTAGAGTTGCTGTTTCTCACTCTTAAGTTCTTGCTCTGGTTAATTATGTGCTGAGCCAGTGTCTTCCTGTGTATGGATACAAAGAGGTTCGTCTGCTAAAACACTGTGGGCTTGTCAAGATTACATAATTTCCAACTCTACATCCAAGGATCTTTTTAAATAACATCACAGTCCTCCTGCACTTAGAGCTTAAAATATTAGACAGCTTCTAAAACACCACTCTGTGAGTGGTGTTTTAGAACATGAGTGAACACCACTGTGTTCACTCTCTTTTTTAACACCCTCCACATGATCTGCTTTATTTTATTAGACTGAGAACCTGAAAAGAAAACAATTTCTCTGTCTGGAAATTGCACATATGAATGTGAGAAACATCAGTGCCTACAACATACGCCTATCTCTCAGATTAGAGACAGAGTCTCATTGGTGAACTTGGGCTGTCCCTCAGGCTTTTTGTGCCTTGCAGCAGGATGGCTGACACAGTCTCTGAACTTCCCTGGCAAAGAATATTTCTGCATGTGTTATCCAATAAACTATTTACTGAAAGAGGAATACACTAGACATGGTTGAAACCATACCAAAACTCTATCAACACAGGACATGAAACAAAGAAACAAGGAGCAGAGTGATCGAGATAAGAGGGTCTGCAAAGAAACTCAGGGAAGGTGAATACTGCCTCCTCTCAAACCTCCCTGAGTTTCCAGTTTACTGCAAGCATCTTGAAAAATCCTTACTCACTCTCTGTTTTTAACATTACAGCAGCACCACAAACATTTTGGTAGTTACTGCCCTGTCATGCAATGAGACTGCATTGCTGCACTGACAAACTTCCAGTTTGTGGGTGACTCATGTCTTGAGAAGGATATATGGCTGACTTGTTCAGCATTGCTCAGTCAGTGGTAAGGTGTAAGCTGCATCTATGCATTTTTCAGCACTTCTCCTCTGTAGGAAGAGACAAGAGCATACCTTTCCATTCCCTGAGGTGTTTGGTTTTTTCCTTACAGCTTGAGAAAAAGACTTACGGTCTGAAAAATTCAGTAGATGAAAAACTGTAATAATTTAACTGTTGCTGGCTAGAGAATATAGAGGATGAGATTTCAAGGGAGCAGTCCTCTACCTGTCATGGCCTTGTTACTTCATTCTGGATATCATCAGGGATTACTCTAAGTCCTCACCTGGTCAACTGGCTGGCCAATCGGAGCCATGATAGCCATCATGTAGTCCTGATTTCTGAGGAGTGTAGCTCCTCTGAAAGCTGTCCAAAGATCTGAGGGGAAACAAGGGGATATTGGAACCTGTGTTGGATCCTGAGAAATCTTAGCTGGTCCAGAGGACAGCACTGGTGATGCAGCAGTGGTGGCAGTCATGCAGGGCTTTTGCCATTGTCTTCATCCTACATCCCTAGACTTTCAGACTGATGTTCCAGGCCATACAGCAAAATTGAGGGAAGGAGGAAGGAAGTGTACTAGTGGTCCTTTCTTGGTTCCTATTGCTAAGCAGATTACTGCCTGATATTCAGAGCAGGATGGTGTCATCTGTCTGAGAACATCTCTTCCATTACACGAGATGATACAAAGTGGTAATGCAAAGTATTTCTAAGGGAGAAATTCAATTATCATAGAGTGCACAACATACTAAATCTACTGCAGTTTAAGACAAAATTTCTACTGGTTTAATAGGGCCGAGATATCACAAAGTTAATTCTCTAAGACAGCATAAATCCTGAACACTGTTCCAGAACAGTGACTTCAATGGAGTATGGACCTCAGGAAATTAAATTTGCATTTGGCTCAGAAAGGCAAATTTTGTGCCTTACCAGAAAGATGTTCCTAATGACACAGTCATTAGAATAAGAAACATTGCCATGATACACATAAAACGTGCAAGATTAAACAGCTAATGTGATCCTTTTTCTGTTGTGCACATAGAGTTTGGACATCACCAGGATAAACTGGGTAAATTTTTTTTCTCTAAAGGCAGTCACAGATATTTTCAACTTCAGCAGTACTATCCTGACCCACAAGACATGGAGGAAATATCTTTCCTGAAGTAGTATCACAGTGAAAAGTGACCATTTGGGTTATGTAGAGGGAACAATGCCAGGGTAATGTCATAGAGAGGAACATTTGTGAAGCTGATATGCAGCTGTAGGTATCTATTTCTGTTACATTAATAAAGACTTCGATTCCATCAGTGCCCAACCATAAAGTACCTCTTTGCCTGTTGTTTAATTAAGTGCTTGTTCTTTGGTCACGTTATTTGAATAACTAATTAATGATGAAACAGCAGAACAGTATCTGCTGATATCAGGAAATTCTGAAGAGACAGGTGAGAGCTGCCTCTCTTTTTTAATGGTCCAGTGACATCACAAAGGACTTATTTTTCTTTTCCCAGGCGAAAATTATTAATATAAAACATGTAAGAAAAGGCAGACAGATCTTTCAACAAGTTGCTTTTGAAAGCAAGTTTGTAACCCAAAAGTTGGTAAAATAAATAACTCCTTAACACCAATGTAGCATTAAGAAGCAGGCATTCTTTATTCAGCCAGATGCATGGGGGATAGCTCCTCCCAAAAGCCCACCCATACTGGGTACAGGAATTTTTCTATTTGTATGTTGTATTTTGCATACATATTAATTGATTGTCCTGGACTAAATATACATATGATAATCATTTTTCCAAAATCATTAACATATTTTCCCTCCCCTTTACACATGCATTCTTCTATTCTGGGGGTCTCCCTGGTGGTCCCTGGCGGTTGTAGACCCTAATGTTCCAGATCACCTGGCTGAGTTGGCAGGACAGTGAGGCTGGTGAACTTCCAGTTCTTCTACAATGGGCACTGTACAGTTTCCACGGGCTAGTACTTTTGGAGGACAAGCATTGTGTTAGCTCACCAGGTGTAGGCCATTTATCATCTGGAAACAAGTTGAACTAAACCCTCTTTTCACTACATAAAGTCTTATTCATCAAAGGTATGATGCCTGTTAAAACCACACCCTGGGAATTTCCAGCCACAAGCAAACCTCAATGAGGATCTGCAGAAGAGTAATAGCAGGGTGCCCACTTTCTACAGCTACTGTCACAAATGCTCTTATATATGTGGGAGGAGGACCAAAGATATTGTGTAAGCAGCAATGTGGGTCCCTGCTGAAGGTGCTCCAGTGAAAGTAAATCCAGCCTTTCACTCAAACATTTGGATGCACTTAAAAACCCCAAATAAATGCTCAGGTGCATTTCTGTAAAGCCAGGAGGGAGAAGAGCTTACTCTCTTCCCTCCTCCCTTTGCCGCCCTCCTCTGGAATAGCATTTTTACATCTTCCCCATTAGAGCAGCAGGAAGAGGAGATGATGGTGTTAGAAAGATGCAGGGGAGAAGGGTGGACATATGCCAGTGTGTATTCCATTTAATATTCAATTATTTATGTAAAGTGAAACAGCTCCATCCATTTAGAGAGCTTGCATTCATCCAGACCCTGTGATACTCCACAATATACAGTAAAATATATACTGACTTGGTTCGGGATTTGCTGGAGATGGTATGCATAGAATGGAGATGGAACTCCATTTCCTGGGGCCCCTAGGAGCCAAAAAAGAAGAATGTCTCTCTCCATTTCACTCACCTTTTTTTTTTTTTTTTTTAATTAGTATTTTTAACAATCTACAACCTATCTCAGTGCCAGGCTTTGTGAAATGCTAAGCAGGCAGGGCTGACCACCATTTGCTGAACAGCAAGACTTGTTCCCCCTCCTCAGCCAGCATAGGCATTGCACCATTTGGTACAGGCAATCCCTTTCCTTAATCATTGTGGGGAGATCTGGGAAATCAACCCCATGAGGTAAGTTGTCTGCGGTGAATTTGACTCTGTGCATCAGACTTGAGTCATTTATTGCCTCTTGTGGGATAACAAATGAGTAGTTGCTATGACCTGCACATAGCAATACACAAAACAGACGGGGTTGACTTCTGCCAGCAATAGTAGAAAAAGCCATCAAAATTACTTTAGTTGCAAAACTGAGCTTGTCTGTACTTCTGCAGGGAGCATATGTATTGATTAAGATAAATGCTAATGAGGACCCTCTAAGACCAGAAATAAATACTCAGACATTTGTAAAAATTTGCAAATCCATTTCTCTCCTTTCTAAGTATTTTTTATTTATTACACACCAGATTTACAGTAGTCTTACATGGTGAATCAGCACTGGAAAGATACTAGCCATCCCTTACTTTATGTAAAAGGACTTAATTTTAGCCAGAAGGGGAATGGAGGATTATTTTTACTAATTAGTTCTGAAAATCATTCACTTAGACAATCACTGACTCTTTTGGGCATAACAGGCAGTGTGCAAGCGATGCTCCATCATTCTTCTTGGATCTCTACAGGATTCATAAGGGCCCAGATATGAAAATTCAGCTGGCTGCATTTATGTCATGGCTGGCCTGGTTATGGGCACCTCTTCTTTATAGCTTTGCAAGGTATAAATAACAATGTCATGATTGAGAACATCAGGACTTCTTCCATCTTGTAAAATTAGGAAGAGGGAATAGCTTTGTTAGTTATTGAATTCCAGCTGCATAATTAGTGTTTACAGTCTCTCTCCTTGAAAATAGCCATGTGTGTTTCATTCCCTATTTGCTTGTTTAATTTAATTAAATCAATTGTTGCACACCTGTTTCCACTTACTTAAAACAAGCACTACCTGCAGCATATCAAATATGAAGTAACATTGAAAGTAATTAATATTTATCCTTTAAATGTTTCTTTTGGAATGGTATTATTAAGAGCCCATATAAAATTAATCAGATATCAAGTTTATACCTTAGAACACCAACAGATGCATAACCTTCTTTTGAACAGTATAGGCAGATTTGAACAGGCAGATGCAGAGAAACAAGTAAGACAACTAGAACATTTCATAGGAGATTGCAGAAAAACCTTTTATTTCCCTGAAAACTGATGCTCTGTTAATGAGTGCTGGGAAGAAACAGCTTCAGAGGACCTCAAACAGGTATTTTGTAAGCTGTAACAAGGAAAGAGAGGCTCATCTTTGATGGACCTCATGCCCAAGAACATATAAACCTGTATGCCATTTATATTCCTAATAAGATACAGAATGACACTACTAAGTAAGTTCCTAGATTTTCTGCTTATTGAGAAAATCTGGAACAAAGCTCAAAACCATAAGGCAATTAAAAAAACACCAGACATACATTCTCTACCTCCTCCCACAAACACACTTTTTTTTTTTTTCCATTTAATTATCTTCGGGGGGAGCTTTAACTAACCTGACATCTGCTGGAGAAGAAACACAGAGAAGCACAAACAGTCTAAGACATTCCTGTTCCATCAGTTGCCGCTGATGACAACTTCCTGACAGAAGTAATGAAGAACCACAGAAGGAATGATGTGCTGCTAGACCTTATACTAACAAACAGGGAAAGCATTGTTGGAAGTTGTAGGCATGTGGGGGTCGGCCTCTTCTATCAGGCAACTAGCAATAGGACAAGAGAACATAGTTTTAAGCTGTGCAAGGGGAGGTTTAGGTTGAACATTAAGAAGAATTTTTTTCACAGAAAGGGTGATGAAATATTGGTACGACTTGCCTAGGGAGGTGGTGGAGGTGTTTTAGGAAAGACATGATTTAGTTGACATAGTGGTGTTTGGTCATAGGTTGGACTCGGTGATCTCATAGGTCTTTTCCAACCTAATTGATTCTATCCCATGTGAAGGCTGGGGGCAGCCTTGCCTGTAGTGACCATGAGACTATGGAGTTCAGTACAGGCAAGAAAGAAACAGGGCAGCAAGCAAAATTATGAACATGGACTTCAAGACATGTTCATACATTAACTTCAGACTGTTCAGGGATCTCCTGGGAAGAATCCCATGGGAACAAGCTCTACAGGGAAAAGTGATGTAAGAGAGTTGGTTGATATTCAAGGATCATATCCTCAAGGTTCAAGAATGATGCATCCTGATGTTCCAGCAAAGGGAGCAAGCAGTCTGCATGAATGAATAAAGAGCTCCTGTCATTAATGAAACATAAAGAGGAAATACACAGGAGGTGGGAGCAGGGACAGGCCACATGGAATTAATATAAAGACGTTGTCAGAGTAACTAGAAATGAGACAAGAAAGGCCAAGGCCCACCTGCAACTAAATATGGCCAAGGATGTCATGGATAACAAGAAGGGTTTTGTCAATAACAAAAGGAAAACCAGGGAAAATGTGGGCCCATTGCTAGATGGAGAGGGGACCCTGGTAAAAAAAGGATGCAGAGAAGGCAGAGTAACTGAATGCTTTCATTGCATCAATCTTCACTGAGGTGGCCAACCCTTGGGAATCTTTGACTCAGGGGACTAGAGTAAAGGAACATTAAAAGGAAGAGTTTCCCTCATTCAGGGAGGATTGGTTTAGAGAACACATAGGCAGGTTTGATGCCTGCAGGTCCATGGGTCCTGATGGGATGCACCCACGAGTGCTGAGAGTTGGTGGACACCACAGCAGGGCTTTTAATGGTCGTCTTCGAAATGTTGAAGAGATCAGGAGAGGTACCCAAGCACTGGAAGAGAGTAAATGTCACTTCAGTCTTCAAAAGGGGCAAGGAGGACCCAGGGAAATACCAGCCAGTCAGCCTAACTCAGTTGCTGGAAAGGTGATGGAGTGCCTCATTTTGGAGGCCGTCTCTATCCACATGGATGACAAGAAGGGGATCAGGAGTAGTCAGCATGGATTCACTAAAGACAAATTATGCTTGACCAACCTGATGACCTTCTATGATGAGACAACTACCTGGATGGATGAGGGGAGAGCAGTGTGTATTGTCTACCTCAACTTCAACAACGCTTCTGACACTGCCTCTCACAATGTCCTCATAGGTAAACTCAGGAAGTGTGGACTGGATAAGTGGACAGCAAGGTGGATTGAGAACTGGCTGAATGGCACATGACAGAGGGACGAAATCAATAGAAGAGGGTCTAGCTAGAGGCTTGTCACTAGTGGTGTCTGCCAACGGTCAATATTGGGTCCAGTATTGTTCAACTTGTTCATCAGTGACTTGGGGGGAGGAGCAGATGCCTCCTCAGGAAGTTCACTCATGACTCAAAGCTGGGAGGAGTGGTCAATACCCAAGAGTATTGTGCTGACAGTCAGAAGGATCTTAACAGGTTGGAGAGAAGGGCAGAGAAGAACTATCTGAAGTTCAACAAAGACAAATGCAGAGTCCTGCACCAGTACAGGCTGGAGGCCAAACCACTGGAAAGCAGCTCTGCGGAGAAAGACCTGTGGGTCCTGTTGAACAACAAGTTGTCCATGAACTAGCAGTGAGCCCATACCAGTGGCCAAGAAGGCCAATGGTATCCTCGGGTGCATTAGGAAAACTATTGCCAGCAGGTGAAGGGAGGCGATCCTGACCCTCNTGGGTCCAGTATTGTTCAACTTGTTCATCAGTGACTTGGGGGGAGGAGCAGATGCCTCCTCAGGAAGTTCACTCATGACTCAAAGCTGGGAGGAGTGGTCAATACCCAAGAGTATTGTGCTGACAGTCAGAAGGATCTTAACAGGTTGGAGAGAAGGGCAGAGAAGAACTATCTGAAGTTCAACAAAGACAAATGCAGAGTCCTGCACCAGTACAGGCTGGAGGCCAAACCACTGGAAAGCAGCTCTGCGGAGAAAGACCTGTGGGTCCTGTTGAACAACAAGTTGTCCATGAACTAGCAGTGAGCCCATACCAGTGGCCAAGAAGGCCAATGGTATCCTCGAGTGCATTAGGAAAACTATTGCCAGCAGGTGGAGGGAGGTGATCCTGACCCTCTACTCTGCCCTCGTGAGACCACATCTTGAGTGCTGTGTCCAGTTCTGGGCTCCTCAGGACAAGAGCAAAATGGAGTTCCTGGAGCAGGTTCAATGGAGAGCAACAAAGGGTTGGGACTCTTCCACCTTGAGAAGATGACTGAGAAGGGACTTCATCAATGTATATAAGTATCAGAAGGGAGGTGGTCAGGAGGAGGGAGCTAGGCTCTTCTCAGTGGTGCCAAACAATAAGACCAGAGGCAACAGTCAAAAACTGATGCATGAGAAGTTCCACCTGAATATGAGGAAGAACGTTTTTACTGCACAGATGACCATACACTAAAACCGATTGCCAAGACAGGATGTGGAATCTCCCTCTCTGGAGATACTCAAGAACTGTCTGGATGCAATTCTGTCAATGTTCTCTAGGATGACCCAGCTTGAGCAGGGAGGTTGGACCCGATGACTGCTCTGGTGGTCTCTTCCAGCCTCTCCCATTCTGTGATTTTGAGCTGTTGTTGGTACCAAACATATCATTCAGAAGTCAGGCAAAGCCAGGGTTCTGGTCCCAACCACCATCTGCCTTCAGCTGCCCTTGTCTGTCGCATATCTCTCCCACAACTTTCCCAGAGGATATGGTGGACTACCCCAGGGCATCCTTACAAAACAGCTTATAGACTCTTCTTTCCCTTTTGGAAAGCATTATACTAGAAAACATTATGAAAACATTATTACCCAGTATTTCACTTATGTATTATTAGCTGATAAACTATCAGCAGCATAGGATTAGAGAGCCTGAGAATCCCTGTGTTTAACAGAGCCTCTGAGACTCTCCAGCTGTATTAGATATTTTAGGTTCCTACCTCTCTTCCTCTCAGACTTTATCTTCTTTCTACGTACGTTCTAAAGAGAGTAATTAATTTTTTCCCCCAAAGGTCTTCATTGTATGTTTCACACACTTCATGAACACCCTGGTCAATTGTCACTTCCCCCCTGTGGGTCCAGAGAAGAAAAGTATAAGTTCCTAAAAACCCCAAATTAAGGTTAGGATTTAAAAATAAATAATTTTTTAATTATATTTTTCTTCCAGATTTGCTTTCCTTATTTATTTTTTTCCAAGTGTGGAAATCCCCAGCAAATCTGACATAAATCCTCAACACAGTTGTTTATTGCATTGCATGACAGTTCATGCTTCACTGACAACATTCTATCACCTAGCAGTGCTAACTATGGATGAGTGTTTATCTTTACAGATATTTTAATAGGTATTTTATTGTTTTTACACATTTCCTTCCATCTTGTTTATCTAGGGATTAGTAGTGATGTGTCTAATTCATTCTGAGCTGTTGTATTGAATTTGTTGCTGCCTCACACTGCTAGCTCACTTTTGCCTAGCAGAAGACCAAGACATCCTCTTGCTTAAATAGTCCCAACAAGATTCCCTGATCTTTTGTTGAATGTAAAGCTTTACCTGACAAGTTGACTACTTTACAACACAGAAAATGACTGAATCTGAGAGTCTATAATTTTAAAAAACCAACCCAACCAACAAAATGTCCCCAAAAGCTTTATCAAAACAACACAGTGGAGTTCCCATAGGAGAAGTAAAGGAGGAGTAAAACTAGAAACTAAGGGGGAAATAGTAACAGAAAAGTGCCTGCACAGTCATACAGCACATGAGGAGAATCATTTATCTATCTGCCAGTGTTGGATCTGGAGGTCAAGGTGACCCCAAGACCCTAGAGAGTCTCTTTTCCCCCAGCCCACACCTTGAAGAAGGAGTAGAGATGCGTAGCTTTGCTTCTCAAGGTTGTTTATTCTTTCTTATCTATAACATTCTTTCTCTGCCCTGCTGAGATCTGTCTGGCAGGTCGGTCTGCGAGGTTCTCCCCACCTGTGGGACGGTACTAACATTATATACTAAAAATTTCATGTACTCCATTTACAATAATGTTCCAATATCTATTACCTATGTCAGACAGTGTGTCCTCACTCTAGACCAATAGAAAAGTGTCACCGTCACAGTGAAGCATGGAGGACATGAAGAAGAAGAAGGAGAAGACATGCCCAAATCCCTCCATCTTGTCCCCTGAACCCCAATTCTAAAACCCCCTAAATTCTACTTTTTTCACCCCATGACAAACTCACTGTTACTCTACTCAAACCCTTGTGGCCTGTAATTCTTCACTAAGAGTTGTAAGTTCTCTCATGGACTAAAATCAAAGGCACAGGTGCTTTTGACTCCATGCCAAGGTTCCCGAGCCCTCTGCCAGGGTCTTGGACGAGCCAGGGCAGCCAGAGGGATATCCTGGTCTCCCACATGCCAGTCTTAAAAGGAATCTGCAAACTCTTTCCAACCAGATGTTTTGCTGATGTCCATCCCTGGATTTTCTCCATTATAGATAGGTGCCTATTGTCCAGGAGATGCATCAGGTGGGTAAGTATCATGTGTGACCTTCCCTGTCTTCTTTGTAAATTCCCAAGACAGACAGGATTCCTGCTCCCAATAGCCATTCTGGCACAGAAGTGTGGCCCCAGGCAATGGGACCCAGGCTTCCTGTTTTTCACGTTTGCAGACACCTGTGTGTCTGACTCTGAGTTCTTCTTTCTTTTATTTCCTCCTCAGTCCTCTCTGTTTCTCACTGTACTTCTCTCTCTACCTCTTGTCTTCATTCTAAATCCATATTTTTGTCAACTATATCTCTCCCCCTTCTTCCATGTATTTTTTTTGTATTTTGATAGGAAGAAACTGTATGTTTTGCATAACATTTCCAGTGACAATAGAGACTCTTCAGTTTAGAGATGCTAGACTCCTTGGGTTTGCAGAATCCAGAAAGTGACGGAGAAAATGAATGCATACCACTTTTTCATGAAATCCTGCTGTTCTAGAGTTAGAGGATATTCATTAGAAGTAGGACATCAGTTTAAAATAGATTTTTAAAAAAGAGTTCACATACCAACTAGCAAATTTCGGGACTTACTTTCCACAGAAAGCAGTGGAAGTTTATGGTAAGACAATACAAAAAGGTATAGACATATTAGGAGAAGGAAAGCTAGTCCCTCTCTTGAGTGGGATATTGGATTAGCTCAAAATCACAGAATGGGTAAGGTTGGAAGGGACCATCAGTGCAGTCAGCTGGTCCAACCTCCCTGCTCAAGCAGAGTGATCCTAGAGCACATTGCACAGAATTGCATCCAGACAGTTCTTGAGTATCTCCAGAGAGGGAGACTCCACATCCTCTCTTGACAGCCTGTTCGAGTGTATGGTCATCCGCACAGTAAAGAAGTTCTTCATTACATTCAGGAGCAACCTTATGTGTGTCAATTTCTGACCTATTCCTTGGTACCACTGAGAAGAAAGGAGCTTTCCCTGGATCCTTCTCAGCTTGGAGGGCATTAAACCTGTTTGTTAATGGCAAATCTTCAGGAAAAATAGGACCATTTCTCCTTGCACACAGTGAGATTGGAGAATGGCAGCATTCTAGCCAGCCTTCCCTCCTATTCACTTCTTTTGAGATAGTGCAGAACCCACCTATATCTCCAACGTAAAGAAGGGTTGAGGCTCCTGAGTCTATAGGGTCTCTGAAAATATACTGTCTCTCATCCTCATGAAAGATATGCAGCCTACTAACTTCTTCATGTAACTCCTTGATCTGGTGATATAGCTCCTCAACACAGACACACTTTCTGCAGAGCAGAAGACTCTTGGTCCCAGCTTCCCAGACAAGCACCAGACACTTTACAACCAGAGAGCTCCAGAGCTACATCTACTGTTTAGGGGTAAGTCTCCAACATCACTTGTGCAGCGACTCCAACAGCCACTGGGGAACAAGCTCTACAGCATGTCATAACCATAACATTTGGAACTCAAACTACTTATTCCCCTCGGTATTAACTGTAGCTCTTATACATTACTCTCTGGCTCTGCAACGATGTTGACCTTCTTTAGGAGAGGAACCACTCCTCACAAACTAGCACACCCACACACCCTTCTCACTCATGCTCCCAGGATGTTTAGATCTGTCACAGTTGCTCCTGGCAACCCCCACCCAAGGCTCAAGATTTGCTCTTGAGCGCTGTGGGTTCCTGTGGGTACCTTAGCTTTTGTTCATGTTTCTCTGACTCTGGGAGCCCCCTACTCAGCCCATTTCAGTGCTCAGCCTGCCCGGTTTACTGTAGCCACTGCTGCTGCTGAAGCTCACTTTACAACTGACGCAAGATTTCCTACTCAACCTGTCTTCCTGTGATTCTATAACATTAAGAGATACTAAATGAGACAGGTAGAAACATACACTCAAATTTTCCTTATCCAACCATTGTATCTGTTGGGAACAACATGAGGACAGCAGCCTGCAAAAAACTAATCAGGCTCTCCCACCAAAAAAACTACCACATTTCCTAGTTTCTCTTGTCAGAGACAAACATCTGGTTTCTCATTGTCCTGTCACAGGTGAGCTGGCCCCTGTAACCCCATTCTTTTGGTTTTAATCACTGGATGCTATATCAAGGTTTAGGATAGCCTTTAACTGACTGCTCTTTTGAGCTTACACTTAATCTGCCTGTGGCCTTAACTCCCTTTGCTCATCTGTGATCCTGACATGCTTATAAATGCCTTTGGAAAGATGAACAAGTGAATTTGTTTAACTGGATTTCTGAGCAAGGTCTACACAGGTTATGTATTTCATTGAAGGAACTCTATGGATGGATATCTTTAGGCTACCTTTAATCTGATGAATCTACACATAGAATAAGTACTTTTGTTGAGTTTCAGGCCTCTTATGTCCATTACACCTGCTCAACTGTTGTTCTCTTTCTGCTTTTCTTCCCATGTCTACCCCTTGTTTTCAGATTCTTCTGTTCCATCCACAGCTACAACATTTCTGCTATGCTGCTCACAAGTCCTTTTCTTCACCTCCTCTCTGGATGGTAGTCAGCCCAGCTGCTGCATGCTTTGGCAGCAATTGCTAACCAGTGCCAGGATGGGCTCACCAGGCAGCAGCTGGACACCACCTCATGACATCAAAAGGCTATCAGCTCCCAGAATGAGGTTTCTTTGGCACTAGCTGCTCCAAGTTTCCCTGGATATCTCACTCCAGCTACCCTCCACCCCTCGCTACACACACACACACACACACACACACACTCCTCTGTGGATTAGCTCAGCCCGAAACCCAGTTCTCAGAAGGGTGGTTGTCACATTTGTCTGGCCTGGTTTGGGATGACTTAGTTGCCCTTGCTTTCACTTCTCTGTTTGTTAAATGGGACAAGGATGTGAGGAATCCAGGCTACTGTGCTTCCAACATACTTTGCTCCAGTTAGAGAAACCCTAGATCTGGAATAGCTCTCCTGAGGTAACAAGATCATTATTGCTATTCCTTGTAGATGAAAAATTAAGGACAGTGAGGCGCTTATGCAGGACATTACCAAGGTGTCACTAATACAATTGACTCTAGCATTCAAGTAATTAGGTTTTTCATTTTTTTCCCCCAAGTGATTATAACTATTTACTACTCTCACTAATTTTTTTCTCTGCCAGTGTCTTAGAAAAAGCTCCATAAAGTCCAGGCAACATTTAAAAAGCTAATTTCTCAGTAAGACAATACTTGACTACAGACTTTCACACCCATGCCCCCCCGACACACACACCCCCATAGCCCTTGTTTCACCATAGGTTTACAACAGCTTGACTTGTCTGTTGTAAGAGAAACTGTACTTGTTGGGGAAGGTGCACATTACTGTACTTTCACAGACTGGGAACTGACCTGAAGTAATTTCCCAAAAATGTGTACAGAGTAATGAAAATGGTAGTGTACCATTAATATTGGGGTGAGCACCACAGCTTTCTTCACCACCTGGGACTATCGTTCTGCTTCTTTTCATGATTTCTAGCAGCCTGTCACCCTTGACAGATTCTTGCATTATCTAAAATCTCTCTGATAAATACAGACTGCAGTCATTCCTGGAGGCAGCTGGGTTATCAGAGAATACAGAGGAACTGGAATGTTTTAGCTGTCTGTATTTGCAGAAGCCTTTTGCAGGTGACAAGGCCAGAGATTGACAGTGACACGCAAGGGAAATCTATGACAAATCTTCAGGTGAGGTACCAGAGAGCCCTCACACTGCCTTAGGATAAGGGGTGGGGGGATAGAACGGAAAACTTAGCTTCCAGCTTTTGGTCTTGCCTTCTCACTATTTCTGTGATTGTCCATACAGACTTTTGTATTTTAAGGGTGGGGGGAGAAAAAAAATCAGGAAAAGGCTGCCTGTGTTTTGTTACTTGCCGTGATACTAAATGTTTCCCCTATCAATGTTAAATAGCTTCAATGGACTACACCTGTGTCCCTCTTACTAGCTGTGATCTGGGCTAGTTGAAAGAGTCCTTCGTCTACTGAAAGACAATGAAAAACAATGAAATGAAGATGGATTAATTCAAGTGCACCCCTCTAGAGAGGTGAGATCAGTGCTGTTTAACAGTGCTTTAATTCCTGGCAGTCTCAGATGTTGTAATTCTGATTTTTCCCATTTAATAGCAAAATTGCCTTTGTTCATGCTTCAGCCTCTCTTACCCATATCCATTTCTACAGGGAAGACTAAAACCTTGTTACTGGAGCAGAGAGTTAAAACAGTCAACAGCCTTATAAAGTGATAGTGCAGCTGTTTCTTAAGTAGCAATAGATCTTAATGGAAACCGGCTCATAAAATTATTACCACAGCAGAAATTAAAGGTCCCAACTGATACTAGGTCCCTATTGTGCCAGGCACTCTAGGAACATAGGAGAGAATAACTTCAGTGCAATGAATTTAAAACCTTGTTAGATAAGACAGAAGGAAGCTGTGCCAGGGATAAGGGCAAAGAAAAAGACCCTGATCACAGAAAAAACATATGGTACAGCCTGGAATAAGATGAGAGGTTCTTGTCACCAGGTGTTAAAAATGGAGATGGGAGCTTAGATAAGCCCCTGTTTTTTGCCCAGGCCTCCAGCAGCAGGCAATAGCTTTATTGGGGTGGCCAGCACCCCAAAACCCACTCTCATTCACAAGTTCTTTAATAATGGCAAATTAGGTCTATTACATAAATGTATTATTTATTTAATAGATACAAGATTAAGAGACATAAGATTTTAAATAGACTATTTACTACACAGGAATAAAACAAAAAAATTACTAGTAGATAACATACACTGCATGATTAAAGTACCTATATTACAGCTAGTGAAGAAATAGTATAGGTTAGGATTCAATATATCTTACCATCCAATTGCTGATGGAGCATACATCAAAATCCTTTGCTCTCAATTTCCAGAAAAGGCACCACAAAGATGCATCCATGCCTTGGGCAGAAGCCATCCCACACATTTCCAGAGAGTGTGTAAGAGACTTCTAACTCTGTGTTAATTTGTGTGACTTTTGTAGTTGTAAAGAACAGCGTCTTTGGTCAATAATATTTATTTTTCTTATATCTCTTCCCATATCTGCTCTCCATACCAAGATGTTGATTCTTGATCAGGGCTGCAGACTTTTTGGCGCCAGGAGGTGATCCCTTGCTGGGCCTTTGACCTGGCCTGGGTTATCTCTTCCATCTGCACCAGCCATCTGTGGTAGAGAGAGGGGGACGACATCCTGCCACACCAAGATAGCTCTAGAGCAGAAAGCCATTCATATCTAGCAGCTCAGAAACAGTTTATTTGTATTGCTTGAGGCCAAGATGTGAGACTTTTTGGTTTTTTCAAATACAAATTCCAGCACAGGGGAAGCCCTGGGGCTGACCTGGGGCACTGCATCATCATGCACTGGGATGCGAGAGGAAGGCAGTATGCTCAGATTGGGTAGGGCTGGACTGTACATCTAGCAGGAGGCCAAAGCTATGTTTAAAGCAGCCTGTGCCCACATTTTTTTGGCTGTCACATCCCCTCTCCTAAACCCTGCCTTCTTCTAAACCTGTGTCAAATCATCTTTGGACTTGAAGTTGGAAGGGGCTGAATTCCCAAGATAGTACTTTTCTTGGAATGTCATGGCAGCATTGACAATAAGGCAATTGATGCATTAACATGCCAGAAAGGTTTTGATGTTTATTCATGTGATGCTCTCAAGGGTTGATTTAATTGATGCCTGATCTGACAACTAATGGGAGCTATTGGCAGGGTACCTTAATTTCCTTATTATCTGACTAGATTTTATACTCTTTAGCAAAATCAATACTGAAGCTGGTGCACAAAGCAGCCTCTTTTAGCTTCAAGGTTTAAAGATTTATGGGGGCATCAGGGAAAAACACTGAAGGCAAAAGACAGTGGCAAAAGAAGTAAAATCCAACTGACACAAATTGCTACTGAACTAGGGTAGGTAAAAGCAATCATTAGGTTTTGAATTTTCTATCTTCATTAGGAAATATTTTTTAAATTTACTTCCCCCTTCCTGTCTCCTTCCTTTCCTCCCTCCTGCTTTGCTGAGGCTGCATGTTGCCCTTGCACTCCTGATACTGTAACCAGAACAAAGAAAATGCTAAACTGTCTCTTTACTAGAGAGTTAAAGGATTTCAGGTGGTTGCTTCAGGTGCTAGTAGAGATAAAAGATACTGAAAGAGCACCAGAGAGCAAGGACAAGAACACTGCTGTAACCCTATGTGTCTTATCCTTTTCTATACCTGGTCTGATATATATTGCATGGACCTTTGTGAAGCCCCATCAGCTCTGTAGAAAGAGCCAATGGTTCTACCTGCTTTAGTTTTGGAGAGGTAAAATGGGGAAGAAAGCATAATTTTATTGAAATCCTTCCATTTCTTTCCTTTTTTATTTTTTTGGTTTTATTTTTTTGTCAGAGGTCCTACAGTGTCACAAGGTCAGTTGTCTTCAGATTTCAAATTTGCAAACTGCTTAATGCTAATTTATGCTTTTCACAAGTAACGTCGCTTCCCCACTCTTCCAAGATATGAGCTTGCAAGCTGTTTTTTAGCTAGCTAGAGCAATTGTGATAATCAGATTATTTATTATTATTATTATTATTATTTAATCAATTATTTTGAGTTGTCATTGAGATTGTCACCATATTTGCATATGACTGCCCAAAAGGGAAATAAGTGATGGATTTTAGAATGTTGGTAACACTGTGAGTTTAAATAGGTACACAGCTGGCTGTCACATTCACCAGCGCTATCCCCAGACTTACCTGATCCCAAAATTACTGTTTGTTTTCTTTTTTCTCCAATCTTCAACAACAGCATTATAAGACGCAGTCCAGTCATCCTTGTAATGTGCTTGGAGGAGTTATGAAGTGAAATACCACTTGTGCTTTAGGATTATTCAGAATTATTCATGCTTTTCTATTGCTATAAGATTGTGTATTTATAATTAAAAAGTGTTGAGGGTTTGAAAGGTTTTCTAGCTATACATGCAAACACATTCACATTAACAATATTTGTATCTAAGTGTTGCATATGGGGGAACCATACCATTCATATCTTGCATGAAATTATTTTATATTTGAATTGAAAGGAGGAGCTGGACTGCACATACCGATCTAAAGACCATTCAAACAGGAAAGTTTTGTTAACTAGAGTCAGATTCAGTCCTCATCAATATAAATGGTAGAATTCAAATGGTACAAGAGGTCCTGCATGATCTTTTTAATCAAGAACAGCTGCCACCTGCCAATACCATCTTCTCTACATATAGGCATAAGACAGGCCAACAGTAATTGCAACATCACATCCCTACAGTAGTTTTATGTATTGGGTAGCAGTGACTCTTGCAAAAATCATCTTGTTTCATGGGAGGAATCACGGTATCACTGAGGCAAGGAATTTTTTAGCCATTCTTTCTCCCAGGACATCTTCAGCAGCGGCATTGTTGTTTGTCCTTCACCATGCTCTTGCTTTTCTCCACAAGCTGCGAGACAACAACTGCAAGTGCAGTTTCTAAGCCAGTGGAGAGAAAAAGCACTATGCCATATTTATTACTTATTTCACAAAAAATTTCCATGGAAAATGTTTTGGTCCTGTTTTCATGCTGCCTAAAGATACTCTCACAATCACAAACCTTTACATATAATCTCTTAAAAACCTGATAGTATGGAAGTGGTGTACAAATTCCACGTGGGGTCTCAAGAAAGGGGCAAATTTCAACCAGTAAAATTCATAGCTGAGCAGGCTGTGGAGGATATTGTTAGTTCCTATGTTATGTACCTCTCTCTTCTAATCATTTTATTACCCTGAACATCTATGGAAATATGGAGGTGCAAGGAAGCAACCTCAAGGCTGCTCAGCATGTTTGACTGCATTTTCTCCTTAAACATGTGCAAATGCTACTTCTATTTGCACCATAGCAGAGCTGTGATTTGCAATACCAAAGCAATGATACCTAAGATCCCCTTAGAACATTAAAAAAACAAGGCAGTAGGACATATCACAGTCTGGGAAGCCCTAAATTGAAAACTGCACTGCTTTGAAAATTAACCAATTGCATTTCCTTGCTGTGATACAAACTTGAGAGGCTTTTCTGCATAAATCCAGGCTCTGTGTGTTTCCCAGAAAACTGAACCAGGATTCTGATTCCAGGCTTATAATGTAGAAAATCTTGTGTTTCTTATCTCAACTTTTGGTTTTAGTTGGATTTATATGAAGCAAACATGAAGAGTACATCCAGGTGACTTTGCATAGTAATAGTATGACAGTTTAACTTTCCATGCACTGTCAGTGAGCTTCTAATTTGATACTGACAGTAAAAAATAGTCAGAGGCAGTTAGAAGCAAGTTAAAATTTAGAATGTGGCTAGGACTATATGAGGTACTTTGCACATGAAATCAGTATTGGTTGAAGGACTATTAAAATAACTGACTATAAGGAGAATACCTTTAAGTACTATTTCCTGGTCTGTCTGCAAGTTCTTAAGTTTCTTCAGAAAAACTAAGCCTTCCCTGTCGGATTGAATGCCTTGAGAGGTCCGTTGGCTAGCTCTGGACCCCGGCTTCATGGACAAGGACAAAAGCAAAAGACGAGAAGCGCTCTTCCTTCTCGGGACGAACGTCCCACAAGCTTTATCGTCAGTGAGAAAAGGGAGCATCCAGGAGAAGAAAAAGATCATCTGCCTCATGGCAGGAGATTTTAAACCCAGGGGGCAGGGGGGCGGAGGAGAGGAGCTACAGCCAATGGGACACAACTGATGGGAGGGGCGGAAGGAGGAACTAACCCGGGGGGAAACCACCACCACAGGACTCTGGAGGGAATACGGAACAAATCATGTGATACAACATAAAATAACAAAGCCATCCAGTACAAAATAATAACTAAATATACTACTTAATGCAATACAACACTTCCCCTCTTGTTTTTAAATGTTTTTGCAAAAGACAGCCCTATCCCATGTAATTGCTAATAGGAGCATTTTGCGTTTAGCAATCACAGAATAGCAAAATAATAGCACCTCTCTTCAAAACATCCTTTAAAAATGCCTGCTTTTCTGGTCACTCATCTTGTGGCAAATGAAACTGCTGTGATCAGAACTTTCTATAATGCAAAGTTTCATTCATTTGTTTCTGTCATATACCATGCCTTTCACAAAACCAGCCACAACTATTAAAAACAAAATCCATTAGTCTGACATCCATCAGTCTTTTCCTTCTGCTAAATCATTACTTTAAAAAATTTGGAAAGATTTCTTCAAATTGTTATAAATGGAGACCAGCCAATTCGAATTAAAAATTAATAACTAAATTTATTTGCAATCGCGTAACAATTTAGAGTTCGAATTTGCCCACAGCCTTGCAGAGCAGCTCTGGGAGCAGTCTGACAGAGTCCCTGTCTGCCTCGGGTCTGCCCACCATTGTATCTCAGCCGGAGGTTTTTATATGTTTTATTTCGCCTTTGGCTATAAAGTCATTTAGACAGGTCACATATTCATGTAGTCCTCCCTCATGGAGCCGGAATTCCCGCCTGCAGATGTCTTCCGAGCAGGTTATTGGCCATGGAATCGAGCCCAGGTGTTCCCCTGTAGGGGGACAATGGATGCATTTTTCCTTCGGGGCTTTTCTGCTCCTCTGCTCCTGAGGCTGAGTTGGGCTCCGGTTGTTGATGGCTTGCCCAGGTGTGGTGTGATGGTCCTCTTGTCAGCTATTGTCTCCTTCTGGCTAGGGCTTTTTTAAATGTTAATTTGGCGACTCAGGAGGCAAGCTCCTTCATCTCCTGATGTCTCAGTTTCTTTTTCTAAAACATTTTATAGTTACAATGTATAAATTCTATAACTACAATTTTATACCTGCACAACCATCTGCACGAATTACACCCATACATAACAAACTGGGAAAAAAAAAAGGAAAAATATGCTATTTTCTTTGTATGTTGAAAAAATTACCCAGACTAGACTTAAAAAGAAATGGGTGCAAAAGAAAACAAAACATTATGTCAAATATTTCAGTTCCTCAGTCCTCACTATCTGAGTCTGAGGAACTTGATTCTACTTGATAACATCAGTGTTAATATCAACATAAATCAATATAGTAATATAAGATTGCAATGAAGGCCATAATTTAACCCTAATTTTTCATTTAAGAGAATGGTAAATCCTTTAAAAATTGGGACACTTGTTTAGATGGAAAACACCATTAATTCATAAGGCAGCTATTTACGATATTTTCTAGGTTTATATTACATTTTTTAAATCAGGCAGAATTTTTTATGGCATTATGAGATATATGCTTATTTGGAATTTCTTCAGAAAAACAACAAACCTTCCAATTCACTGCCCTTACTGCCCTTGTAAAATTGGTTAACTAGGTCTGAAATTTGAAGCCATAAATTACTAATTTCACCGAGAGAGAGGGTTGAATATATTAATAAGTCAAACAATTGCCTTCAAAGTTCAAGCAAGCCAAATGCAACCCATGTATTTATATGTTCTTCTCTCTGGAGCATCTAGATCATTGCCAGAGCTTACTGAGAAATATCAAGGTGGGTCCAGTATCAGTTCTGCCTGTTGTCTATGCAGACTGAAAGTGCACCGAAACACTGACTTAATCCCTTCAGATAAGTGCATGGCTTAGAAGGAAATGGTGCTGAGCTAGACTGTGGCAATGAGACAGAGAATAGTAAAATTGTACTCCAGGTCAATGATCTCTTCCACTTAAAACCTTGAGACTGAGATGGAAACTTTTACATTGTATATTAATGTCTTAAACTTCATTTTTGTTTGTGGATGTTCTTTTATTTCATTATTATTGGTGGAGAGCTTCTGTGGGTCAAGCTCAGCTGAATTTGGATCAAGTACTATCCTGGTAGGAAACTGCATTGAGGATGTCTCTTGCGGTGGGGCAGAGAGGAAGCCTGTTGCTGTCATGTTTTTGCTAGGAGCTCTTTTGTGCATCATTTTTGAGCACCCACTTCCAGAATGCACAGTGTCAGCAGCATCTGGAAACATTTATTCTGGGCTTTTCTTTCTTCCTTTCAGACAGAGAGTTTGAGCTCAGAAAACAGATGGGATTGTTCTGCTAGTAATTGGTCCAGCTGCTGCAAAGAAAATAGAAGGAAAAGCATGTTGCAATAATAAAAATATAATAAAAGGAATCAGACAAGATATACAAGAGTATATGAAGCATGCCTGCTTCTGCTTAGTCTGAAGAAGACATGCAATATTTGACTACTGAGATGCTGTCATAAAAAGGAGGTGAAAACCCTAAAGGGCATTTTATTTCAACAGATCTAATTGCCTAAGGGATCATTTGCAAACAGACTTCAATCTGTGGCCAATGCAATCTTGTCTGGAGCATCTTACAATTGAGAGACTGTGGGAATTGGAACTGTTTAGCCTAGAGAAGACTGAGAGGGGATCTAATCAATACATACAAATATCTTATAGGAGGGTGTCAAGAGGATGGTGCCAGACTATTTTCAGTGGAGCTCAGCAACAGGACAAGGAGGAAAGGCCATAAAGTAAAACACAAGGAGTTCCATCTCAATATGAGGAAACCCTAGCTATTCTGCAACTCTGAGACCCTCTAACCCAAGCTTGTCATGAAAGAATCAAAAGACATGTCCCCTAATCATCATTTCTTTACTCTTCCTTATCAAATTGAGAGGTGATCCAGAAAAGAACCAGACTAGTAACCATTTCCCAATAATTATGTAGGCTGACTGTGTGTCACCTTTTTTCTGGAAATCAAGAACAGGGTAGGATACAGACCCTTTTATAAATATTGTCACTTTTCCTGGGTAGTTGAGTTCAAGTAGCGTAGCCAAGGAGAAAGAAGGTCAAGTACGTAAACTGTAAGCCTTTCTGTATTTGAAAATCCTCTTCTTGGCTCTGAAAGGATTTTCAGATGTACCTTCTGAGTCAGCAATTCAAATACCAAATAACAGGACATTCAATTCTTCCCACATGACCCAAAGAAGTGGTTGTGCAACATACCATAAGGATGCACTCTCTAACCTGACATGCTGAATCGTTCTGCTGAAATTCCAGCTCTGCGACCACCTGACCAATGGCTTGCTGTAAGAACTGCAGATGTCTGCATTCCTTCCTGTAGGGACCGCAGTGAAAGTACATTAGAGTGTGCAGTGAACACCCTCCTTTTACTCAGCCCCAGCATAATGGCTTTTGCATTCCTCTGTTGCAGTCTTATTTTTATTAAGGATGACAGGATGATTACAAAATAATGAATAAGAGTCCTTGTCTGCTTGATTCTCATTTGCTTGATTATCTCAGTTGCAAAATTTAAAATACAGTTGCAGAGCCATTTTGAGTATGCTAGACCTGCTGTTTGCAAACAGAGATGAGCTGATGGGAGATGTGTGGTGGTTGGAGCCCATGTGGGGCACAGTGCTCATGAAATTATTGAGTCTTCGNTTCCTCAATTTTCAACAGAAAGACAGGTTGTCCTCAGGACAACTGGCCTCCTGGGCAGGGAGGTGGTGTATGGGAGCAGAACAGCCCCCCTGTTACCCAGGAGGATGCAGTCAGAGACCTGCTGAGCCACTTAGATGCTCATAAATCTATGGGACCAGATGGGATCCATCCAAGGGTGATGAGGGAGCAGGCAGATGAGCTTCCAAAGGCGTTCTCCATCATTTACCAGTCCTGGCTCAGTGGGGAGGTCCCAGATGACTGGAAGCTGGCCCATGTGACACACATCCACAAGAAGGGCTGGAAGGAGGATCTGGGAAACTACAGGCCAGTCAGCCTGACCTCAGTGCCCGACAAGATTATGGAACAGATCATCCCAAGTGCCATCACACAGCACCTACAGGATGGCCAGGGGGTCAGACCCAGCCAGCATGGGTTTAGGAGGGGCAGGTTGTGCTTGACCAACCTGATCTCCTTTTATAACCAGCTGACCAGCCTGGTGGATGTGGGAAAGGCTGTGGGTGTTGTCTACCTGAACTTCAGCAAAGCCTTCAACACTGCCTCCCACAGCTGGAAGCCCATGGTTTAGACAGGTGCACTTTGCTGGGTTAAGAACTGGCTGGATGGCCAGGCCCAGAGAATGGTGGTGAATGGTGCTGTATCCATTTGGTGGCCAGTCACTAGTGGTGTCCCCCAGGGGTCAGTGCTGGGCCCAGTCCTATTTAATATTTTCACTGATGATCTGGACGAGGGGATTGAGTCTACCATCAGTAAATTTGCAGATGAGACCGAGCTGGGAGCATGTGCCAATCTGTTGGAGGGTAGAAGAGCTCTGCAAAGGGACCTGGACAGGCTGGATAGATGGGCCGAGCCCAACAACATGAAGTTTAACAAGTCCAAGTGCCAAATCCTGCTCTTTGGCCACAAGAACCCCCTACAGTGCTACAGGCTGAGGACAGAGTGGCTGGACAGTGGCCACGGAGAAAGGGACCTGGGGTACTGTTCGACAGCTGATTGAACATGAGCCAGTAGTATGCCTACATGGCCAAGAAGGCCAATGGCATCCTGGCCTGTATCAGGAATAGTGTAGCCAGCAGGACCAGGGAGGTCATTCTTCCCCTGTACTCAGCACTGGTGAGGCCACACCTTGAGTACTATGTCCAGTTCTGGGCCCTTCAATTTAGGAAGGATGTTGAGATGCTCGAAGGCATCCAGAGGAGAGCAGCAAGGCTGGTGAAGGGTCCGGAATACAAGCCCTACGAAGAACAGCTGAGGGAGCTGGGGTTGTTTAGCCTGGAGAAAGGAGGCTCAGGGGAGACCTTTTCACTCTCTACAACTTTATCAAAGGAGGTAGTAGGCCGGTGGGGGTTGGTCTCTTCTCCTAGACAACCACTGACAGAATGAGAAGACACAATCTTAAGCTGCACCAGGGGAAGTTTAGGTTAGACTTCAAGAAAAAATTCTTCACTGAAAGAGTGATTGGGCACTGGAATTCCCAAGGAGGTGGTGGAGTCACTGTCCTTGGACGTGTTTAAAAAAAAGAATGGGCATGGCACTCAGTGCCATGGTTTAGTTAAGGAGGAGGAGTTAGGCACAGGTTGGACTTGATGATCTCAAAGGACTTTTCCAACATAGTCCAATTCTGTGATTCTGTGAGTCTGTGAGTCTGTGATTCTGAGTATGGGCAGATTTATCACTTCTGATTTATCACAAGCACCAAGACTGCATAAATGCCCTACTTTTAGGCAACTCAAGGCTGGAAACCCCTAGTAACTTTTTATAAACTTGAGGCTTCTTGGTAATCACTGTGAACTTGTGTTGAATCCATGAAGAGCTAGTTTAAATTTTCCTGCCTTGTCACTGCATTGACCATGAGCACTAATTACATGGCCTGAACCCAGCATTGGCCTGGGACACCAAGCTCCAGCTGACAGATATCTGATATGTTGCTGCATTCTTAATGCTATTAGAACATAGTATTTCTGTGCTAAAAATCTTGCCCAAATTTATGTAGCAGTCTTCCATTTCAAAATACTCATGCTTAAGTGCCTTGAATGATGTGGAGAGAAGCTGGACTTTCCTCTGAGCAAAAATCACATCCCAAAACATTTCACCTCTGCCTGTGGAACATCCACAGCTGTACCTCACTGACCAGAAGTCACGCAGTAACACAAAGATATCTTTGGATTTAGGTAACTGTGTTTGGCTGTCATTACCTTTCTTCATCTGACATAGCACCAGAAAACAGTGGCTGCTGTTATCAGGCACTGTTCAATCTCATTCAGCTTCTCTTGGAAGTGCTGGCAGGAGCACTTCATCACTTCTATTTCATGAAGGATACACTACATAGAAAACCAAGAAGACATCCTACTTTACCATGTTTATTTGAGCATTCCCATGCTGAGTGCATTTAAAGCTGACATCCTGAATGGAATGTGTCCTCCTCTTACGCTCACAAGATCTCTCTGAGCAGCTGCTGTGAAAATTTAGATGCACCTCAAGGGAGTTTGCTCTGGGTGCATCACTCACATTCCAGTCACCCTAAAGCATGTAGGTTTAAGTTCTGGCACTATTTGGGCCAATGAGAATGTCATTTTTGCCCTTGAAGGGGAAAAAGGCTTTGATCAAAGATCTGACACCATGAATTCTGATGTTACTGCACTATTGTCAGACATACTTGAGCAGGATGAGTTGCTACAGATTAAAGATAGGTTAAATTTCTGTCCACTGGAAGTTGAAAACTGTTTTTAAAATGAGAAAACAGGAAAGAAGGAAGAGAAGAAAGATAAATAAGAACTATGAAAAGTATCTTTCATTATGGGTTCTGCTAAGCATTACATCAATAATTTCTCATCTATCACCAGTTAGAAGCATAGAATTGGATTTATCTAGCCAAGGGCAGACATTTACCACAACAGATATACATGCAAGTATTGCAACACAGCAGTTGGTCTGATCAAGAAGCAGATATCTGTAATAGGTCAGAGGATCCATGCTATAAATGTCACAATTACTCTTCATTGTAAGAGGGTATCTAATATAGTGTGTCATCTACATCTGCCCCAGGAATTTCTTGAACAAGGGGAGATGAATGAGCAAGAACTGACAGGGAAAAGTATAGACAAACTTTCTATTTACTACTTTGTAGCACAGGACTAATGCACTGGCAGCCCTCTAATGACATTTAAATAATTCCTTTAAGTGGTGTCCAGCAGTGTCTGAGCTCCTAGAAACATTAAAGATTTTTTTCTAAAGGCTTATCCTTGACTTTTCACACCTTGTTCAGGGTAGTAATGCAAACAGTATCACACATGTTATTCTGGAGACAGTACCATCTTCTTTCTGAAAGCATGCTTCCCTATCAAGCTGAGACTGCTCTGAGTGCAAGAAGGTGTTTAACATGTTCCCATCATAGCACATTTTGGTCTCTTGTAAGCCATGGAAAGATAGTACAGAAACCGACACTTCACTGCTGACCATTCTAATTGATAGAAAAAAATGGGCATGTTTTCAAAGCATAGAAATTCCCAGTCTCTTTGGATTCCTGCCATCATGTTCTTTGATGATCTCTTCATGTTTGTGTGTTTGAATGTATCCCTCAGACCCAACAAGGCCTGAAACATGATGAAGCCCTCCCTACTAGGAGATCAGTTTCAGCTAGAGGGCAAAAGATGGTAGCCATGCATTTGAGAATTCTCATTTTTAATCTCCATTTCAATGCAGCTGCTATACCTGGCACAATCCTGATGTGTGTGATCCTGGGATAAACTATCCCATAGCAGTAAATTAAAAAATCTAGTCCCAACAGTCATAATAATTGCACCACAAAAGGCTAATTAGAGACCAGCAGTAGTCTGATAGGGCATTCTCCACTGTAGTGGAGGTGAGGTCTCCTAAGAGTGTTTTCCATGTGCAGTACAACTGGTGCTCTTAATCACAAAATCATAGAATTATAGAATTGTTTAGTTTGCAAAAGGCCTTTAAGAACATCAAATCCAACCATAACCTAGCGCTGACAATTCCATTGCAAAACAATGTCCCTAAGTGACACATCTACACAACTTTTAAATATCATCAGGGATGGTGAGTCAACACTAAGACTAACTGCCCATTAGTCACCCACAACAAATTTTTAATCTTGATCCTCAGACAGTTTTCTTGTTCTTAGTTGGGAGTATATTGGCTGCAAGTAAGCAGTGCTCACCTAGTAAAATGATTTCTACCTCTTGCTAAAACTGAGCATCAAAATACAGCCATCAAAAAAATGTGCCCAAATGAGCTTGAGGAGCTTCTGTCCTTCAGGTCACTAAGAAGAAGTCAATGGGCCACAGATAAGTTTCTAGGTGGTTCCTCAAGGCTAACGTAAGTAAAAGCACCATGCAAATGGCACTGTGTGGGCAGGTTTGGGAAGTACGGACGGGCTTAGCAGCTGGTCTGCAGGCCAAATGAGTGAGCTAACAGAAGAAGAAATTGATAAAATATGGGTTTATCCATAGCAAGGAAGAAAGCAAGGCCATTAGCATGGAAACCGATAAAATAGATGCATAAGGGATACTTGCAGTTAGAGGATACGTGCCTTAGTGAGCAGCATATGTGCCTTAATAATTTGTTGTAAACTCTTGCCAATTAATTTTTGACGTTAATTGCCTTGTACCAATAAAATACAATAAGCTATTGCTTTGTCCAATGTATATAATGAGCTGGTTTGATATAACTAATGACTTAAGATCACACTTTGTTAGGGGTATAAAATTTAAGAACAACTTGTAATAAAGAAGAAGCCATTGTTGTCACTGCACAAGTGTGTGTGTTTATGTCATGTGTCTATCTCTACAACGACACTCACCTAGTAAAATGATTTCTACCTCTTGCTAAAACTGAGCATCAAAATACAGCCATCAAAAAAATGTGCCCAATTGAGCTTGAAGAGCTTCTGTTCTTCAGGTCACTAGAAAAAAGTCAATGGGCCACAGAGAAGTTTCTAGGTGGTTCCCCAAGGCTAATTGTTGAGGGGTTTTTGCAGGACAATGGACATATGCAACATATGCACAATCCAGCCTTCATAGAAGCTGAGGAAGGTCGCAATGCCCTTGAAGGACACGAAAGAAGAAGAACACACTCAGCACCAGACAGTTCAAGATACCAAGGCAGACAAGAAAACTGCAGTGAGACACATGTAGAAGAAAAAAATAACTAAATTAACTAAAAGCTTAAAACATGTGCACAGAAGGATTTAACCAATCATGTATTAGTTTAAGGCGCGTGAACAGCTAGGTCTAACCAATTATGTATTAGCTTGAGGCGTGTGAACAACAGAACACAGTATAAATATAACTTTCTTTGTTGCAATAAATCAGTTTCACTTGATCACATTGATCATGGTGTGATGTCCTGTTTCTGATCCTCTGCAGCTAACATAAGTCTGGAAAGCACCATGCAAATGGCACTGTGTGGGCAGGTTTGGTAAAAAGTTGTACCAGTCCTTATAGCTGAGGTACAGGCGGCTCCCCTGGCACTGGCTTTTTGAGCATATCACATAGCCCAAGTTCACACAGATTAATTCAATGCTCATGCTCAGCAGGGATGGAGACAGGGACTAACTCTCATCCAAGACCTTGTTTGAAGTAAGGTGGTAAACCGGACAAATTTGCTGTCTAATGGTTGCTTCATAGTGGTTGCATGCTCCATGCATGCCTTTGGTAAATAGGATGTGATACCTCGAGTTTTGGCTTTTTTCTTTTTTTCAATTCTGTGCTGCTTTGGTGTGTGGGTCAGGGTTTCATATGAGGGGATAGTAAGCTCTCTTCACAGAGTAGGTAGACACAACAAATCCTTCTCTAGCCAGGGACCCAAGGACAGCCGATCTGGATCTCAGGCCCAAGAGTATAAACAACAGTGGACTGAAGAGAGAAAAACAAGAAGAATGGGACTTCATGGGCTGGGGCTGTAACTGGACAATTAGCTCCAACATGCTAATGGACCAAAACTTACAAAAATGTGAGATCTTGTGACCAAGCCCTCTTTCTGCTTCCATCTTGGAGCCATCCAGGCACAGCCACAGCTGTGGCTCTGGTACTGTCAGGGTGCAGCCTGTGAAGGCTCTTCAATAAATATCCTCTTTATTCCCCTTAACTCCATCTAGCCTCTTTTCTAGCTGCTTAAGGCATCAGATGTAATCTGAAAAACTTCTCCCAGTAAAAGTTATAGATACTACATCACCTGCAATACGAAGTAGGCATGGTGTAATCTCTGTATAATGACTAATATTCAGCAAATTCACTCACTTATTGCACAGTGACTTGGGCGTGAAGCTATACCCTAAGAACAGATTTTGGATAATGGTACAGTGCAAATCTGTTCCTCCCACATTTCCCGTCCACAGACTAGAGAAGAAATATCCCATTATCCTCCATTAGAAGGGTGATAAAATAGTATGAATAAATGAGAAAGGGCTTCTCAGTCCTGCTTAAGGACTGACTCCACCATCTTCTGGAAATTGCAAGATAGTCAACAAGGAGCATATTTTCTAATATACTGTTCAAAGAAAAGACATTACAGATTTATATATTCAATGACATTTCAGCTTAAAATTCACCAGTTTCACTTTCTGGAACTTTTATCTAATCATTTTCTTCCCCAATTTCTACAACAGTTTAGTTTCATTTTCTTACAAAGAGAGAATAGAAGAGGAAAAATGGAAATGTCGGAAAACTAGCAGGTAGTGATGCTGCTCCTTCCACTCTTTTCAGGATAAAAAGTCATTCGTGACTCCCTTCCTTGCTTTCTTCCCTATCACGCCCTGAGTCTTTCACAACTTTGGAGAATACTCAGCATTTCTGAACAAAGAAATTAAATATCTGATGACTTTTTACTGTTGGTATTTTTATTGGAATAATTAATCTTACTGGGACTTCAGATTTTATGCAAGCTTCTTATTGTACCACAGTAGAATAGCTTGAAGTTCTGAGAAGTCACAATTCATTTTGGTTTACAGCAGTTTGGCTTATGGTATATATCTGAATGTTCACAGTTAGTTTTGAATAAGCAGTAGAATAAGCAGTAAGTAATATAACCTAAATGAGTTTTATATTATTCAAAGGATTACACTAAGTCATGTAACCTCTCATTTTCTGCAAACCAGTAAGTTACTTATTAACTCAGCTGATTCACTGAAACTCATTCTCATTTCTCAGCTCTTCATTTGAGTGTATACTTTACCTCCCTGTTGACAGTTAACCATTTTAACATTGAACTGATGTACAGAAGTTACTAAATGAGCGAAGCAGCCTAACAAAACTGAAGGTACACAGTGTCTTGGTTTGAAAAGACAGGTGTCTGTTAAGGAAGGCAGGAGCTTCTCTTGAAATGGAAAATGTCAAGAGAAAATCCCCTCCCTCTGAATTATTATAATTTTGAAATGAAGAGGCTGTCAGGCAAAGATACAGGAGTAGGAATAACAGTTCTTTATTAAGAAAAATGAAAATAAAAATAAAAGTATAGTAATACAAAATAATACTGACAGGATCAGAATACGACCTGACACCCTGCTGGTCAGGGTGTTGGTAGCAGTCCAATTAAATGGTGGCTGCAGTCCTCCTGGAGTGACAAATGTGGTTTTATTGAAGCAGTGATCCTGTAGAAGGGTGGAGTTTTCCTCTGAAGGTCCAGTGGTGGTGTAGATGGGTTGGGTCTTCCTCTGGGAATCCAGTGGAAAAGAAAGCTGCTCCTCTGGGAATACCATGGGAAAAGGCTGCCTGTGGTGTTCCAAATCTCAGATTATATCCAGGTAGGAACGCTTGGCTCCTACCCCTCGGCAGAGCATCTCACAATGTGATGATGTAGTTTTATCAGTCATGCAGTGAAGTTCAATGGCCCATTAACAGAAGATATTTTCCAGAGGGAGGATGGGTTGTGAAAGAGATAAAGAAAACTGCCCCACCTGGTTAATTGGTGGCCCAATTAACAGAAGATAACTGCTCCACCTCTAACAGATGGCAACAGAATACACACCCCTGGCTACATCTTGCACTTGCAATCTAAGTCACCCAGATATGTTTGCTGTTTTTTTCCAGAAGGGAATGCTTCTTTCCCTATCCATTTTCTTGGTTATTTTCCAAAGATATGTATCACTAAGGAAGCAAGCACTGGGAGAGAGAAAAGGAAAAAGCAGCTCATAAGTGTGTCAACTGTCCATATATAAGAAAACTCATGGGTGTAAGATTATGCGTTGTGGTATCCTTTAGGAGCACCAGCATTTTCAACAGCTACAGTACAGTTGTGGCATGGTTGGAGCAGCAGTCCACAGGGCATTGAGGAGAGAATGCCATGGAGAAGTTTCACAGGCAGCAGTCCTGGCAGCAGCAGCAGCAGCAGTGATAGCAGGGATAGCCTTGGTGCCAGAGGCATCACTCCAGTAGTGTGACCTATATTTACCACCAAGCATGCTGTCAACAGAGACTGATTTTGTCAGATGTTTATGGGGTGCACAAAGCTATAGAGGCCACCTGACTTTCCTGGCAGGGATATCAGTCTGGTTGAGAGCTTTAGTGGTCTGCTTCACACTGTCATTTGAAGCCCTCGGATGTGACTGTATGAGAGAACCACACTCAGTACAGTATGCTGAGATGTTGGAGAAGACCACAGGATCATCCCTAGAAAAGTTTCCATTGAGAGGAGTACTTTATTCTCTGCTCTTTATTCAAGCCCTAACTCCAGCCCTAAAGACAGCCAAACAGTAACAGATTTCAGAGTAGAAGAAGCCATTTAATAATTTTGGACAGTGTCTTCCTGATCGGATTTTTTAGCACCTAACATCTCCCCTATGATACCATTCTCTTGATCTTCAACAAACTTAACTCAGGCCTTTCCACTGGGCAGGAGGGAGGCCTCCAAGAAACTTGCACAGAAGGAGCTTGAAGTAGAATTCCTCCTACTTTGTGCTGCTGAGCCCCACTGCAGAGTTTCTGAGACCCCATTCTGGGGCTTGTATTTTTTTGTATCACTGAATCAAGGGTTTAAAGAAACTGAAAGAGTTAAAAGTTTAGCTAGATTTAGTTAGGGGAGAAGAGTATAGCAAGAAGAGTAGAAATAATAAGGGGTAGTTAATTACTAGCAGATGAAGTAGTTAAGGCGAGGGTAATATATCACCTGCCTGTCTTTACTATGTTTAAAGAAGCAGGATGGGATGTGGATTTAATTGTGAAAGAGGACTGTAGCCTGTACCTGAGCCCTGAAACTTGAGCTATAGCCAAGGGATCCAAAAGCCTGCCAACAAGGCAAAAGTAGAAGGTGACTTTGACCTCAGAAGACCACCAACCCATTTCAAAACCCACCGACCCATTTGAAGTGGAAGACTGTGCAAGCATTAAGGAACTTTGGACTCAGTTATAATACATTTTAATATGAAGTGAGGGTAGGCAGAGTTAGGTAATGAATATGTATTAGGCATTTCTGGAATTATATGAATATGTAAGACTTTTTTAGATAGAGAGCCAGAGCCTGTAATTCTTTGCACATGCCTTTGGAAATTATTCCACTTGTGCCCAGCACTGTAATAAACATACCACTTTCTAACTTTAACTAGTTGGGGAGTTCTATTCTGTGCTTCATCACCATCCATTTTGCAGAACCTCTGCCCTTTTGTTGTCTCATTCACTGCGAGTGAGGTGTCATTTTTGCTTCCCATTCCTGTATCACAGTTCTTTAACATTTCCTGTTGTCGCATTCCACTGAGGGAAACTGAGAGGAGTTATTTTAGAATTAGATGATCAGGAATGAAATTAAGCCAAATGAGGCAAACGTTGTATCTGAGAACCATTTATTGGTAATGAGAAACAAAAAGAAAAAGTAGTTGCCCAAATGAAAGAGGCTTAGAAAAGACAGGAAAGAAGGAAGGAAAATGGAAAAGAAATGCAGGAGAGGAGAGACAGAGGAGGCAGAAAAAAAGAGCATTACCACCAGTGGATCAATGGATGCCATTGGCATCCATGTGACAGGGTGGGGTGGACAGGCTGGCTGTTAATGAGCCTGCGCAGCTCTCGGAGAGGCACAGCTTCACAGGTGTGTCTCCCATGGCGACAGGTGGCCAGACACAGAGGAAGTGGGCACTTGGACTGGAGGTCCAGGACCCTGGACAGGGTTGCGGCAAAGATTGCAGTGACGGGCTTGATTGGAGCGGCAGGGTTGAACGCAGGTAGCTAAGGCAGGGACACAGGGCAAAGCAACAGGGTAGCAGTCAGGGACACAGGGAGGCAGGACAGGCACGAGGGCAAGTAAGAGCCAGTGAGGGCAGGAGAGCCAAAAGGCAGGCTGTGGCAAGGTCAAAGGAGTGAGCAAGTGACGCAGCAAGCAAGCAGCAGTGAGCGCCAAAAAAAACAAGTCTCAGAAGCCCCTACTCACAAAGCTCTGAAAAGCAAAAATCATAAAACCAAAAAGCCCCCACAGCTCATGGTGCAGTTACTTTTTATACGCTCTGGTGTAGCAGTGTGTTAGGTACAGCCCTTCCCCCTCTCCCTCCCACCCCAACACCCATGAGCCCTGGCTGTAAAGCAGGGCATCAAATGATAGGNGGGGAAAGGATTCCCTCACCAAATTGCAAAACCACAGAAAGTGCAGGAAAGAAGACCTAATTAACATTCTAAAAGACGTAGCTCCTGCCAAGATGGGCCATCTGGGAGACACCCAAGCCATGAACGATTGGCAATCAAGATAGTCAGAGTCGGTCAGCGGCATTCATTCCCAAAACCAAGTTCCCGAAACTTGGCATCAGTATTCATCACTTCCCAGAAATGGCTTTGTCCAACACACCACAGAGAAAAGAAACCACATGAATATGTAAGGCTACGAAAAGGAAAGAAGAAACTCTGCCCCAAGCAAAATAAACTGTATAAAAACCCACCGTACAGAGACACTGTTGTGAACAGAGAGGAACCTGATGCGATAGAGGTCAGGTTGCTGTTCACCCAGCTCCGATCCTGGGCTCGGGGCTGCTCCTTTGATTGTGGCTTTTGAGGACCGAATCTCGGTCCCAAAATAAAACCTGTTTTTATTCATTGTTAATTTGGCTTTATAGTTTCTTACCTATAACATTTCTTTTATCTTTCAATGCCCAATTTCATTTATCAGCAAACCTAAAGTTTATTTGTAAAAGCAAATATCTTTTTCCATTCATCAATCAGTGGAATCCTTCCCATTGTTTCTTTTATCTCTCAGTGCTAGTTTTATCTACCAGCAGACCTACAGCTTGTTTGTAAAGACAAATTCCTCATTCCTCTCACAACTAAACCATACAAAAAGGTTCTAGTTCATGAACTCAAATATCTCAAAGGCAGTTAATGACTTGAGCCAAAGCATAAAGTGGATGACCTTAACTGTTTCCATTGAAGGATACTGACAGTCATCAAATCCTAGAAATGTTCCAACAATATTTTAATCATTCTTCATTACAATATGAATGTCTGAACCTATGTATTTGTCCACAAGCTCTGTAAACAAAACCAAGAGACTTTTTATAGAGTTCACATGTTTCTAGAACAAACCCCTTAACATTGTGATGGCAAAAAATAACTGCCATGGTTACTGGTGAAAAAAAAAAAAAAAAAGACACAAAAAGATAAATGTTAAGGAAGTTTCTTTGCACACTCTACGGCTGGTAATACATAGACAAATTTCTCAGGCAATAATTTGAACATGACAGAAACACATATACTTCAGTCAGAGAACTTACTGTCGCCAATTTGTGGCTAATGATCACCTGGCCAAGTACCAGTGCTCAGCCCCAATCACAGCCAGAGCCATCTTCCCATCCGCTGCCCCCACCCTACAGCAGGGGCCAGGCAAGGAACGTTTCACCGAGTTTCGGCGCTGCTCACACCACCCACAGGTATGTCCACTTGCTATACAAGTGAATGACATAAAGCCTAAATGAATTTCATCGGAATTTGCTCATTTAAATTGTGAGATACAGCTATTTTATTATAGAAATTGTAATGAACAAAGTTCCTGGTGTTCCCAGTAGACACAGATGCTCCTGATGGGCAGGGCCTTCCCTTCGTGGC
>VXBC01003186.1:90528-167877 GCA_013399945.1 Ploceus nigricollis | reverse complement strand
GCCTGCAGAGGAAGCTCAGCTCCTACTCTTTAAGCACTTCCTCTCCCACTTTTTTTTCCACTGACCTTGGCGCCGCCATGTTGTTTTCCCTCACAGGTCTTTGCTTCCTCCTCTTCTCTGACTAGAAATAAAACTGCTGCCTGTAGGTACCNAGGTACCATTGCCAACAAGTTCCACCAATTCAAAGATTCCTACAGGATCCCGCAGCACCGAGAGGTTGATCTCATTCAGGTTCAGTGTCAGGGAGTCCCTCGCCGTGCTGTCACTGCTGGCCAGGTGGCCCTGCTGCCATTGTGTGGGCAGTGGTGGCCCCGTGGCGCTGGCGCTGTTTAACGCCTCTCTGGGTGCAGGGCCCCGGGAAGGAGAAGCCGCTGCCGCCCCGGCCCTTCTGCCCGCAGCGGGGCCGGCTGGGGCGGCCATGCAGGCCGGGCTCGCTGCAGGCCGCACCGAGATGGCGGCGGCTGCGGCGGCACATCGCCGGGGATGGGCCGGGATGGGCCCGGCGGTGGCACCTCGCCACCCTGGATAAAAACTGCCCGTGTGCTGTTTTGATTTTCTTCTTAAATGTGTCAGCACAGAGGCATTACCAACCTCTCTAATTGGGCCAGCAGCACGTCCATCTTCAGAGCCATCAGAGATCGGCTCTGTCAGACATGGTGGAAGCTTCCAGCAGCTTCTCACAGAAGTCACCTCTGTGCCCCTGCCCCACTGCCAAAAACCAGGCTGTGCCAAATCAACACAGTGCTTAATTATATCTAGAGCGTGCCTTCCCTGGCTGTCGGAAGCCGTACATTGAATATGTACATGCGTGTGGGCAGAAGATTCCAGCAGTGTCTGTAACACATCATTCAGGATCTCCATTTATGGAAGTTGGCATTTGCAAGTAAAAAGACTTGCACAAATCTAGTAGAGAAAAATATTACTTTCTCCTTTCCCCTCAGACTGACACTATAATGAGTCACAGCAGTGGTTTCGTATTTGTTTGTTCTTACAGGTTCCTTTGTGAAGGCAATGTTCATATTGTCAAATTGTTTATTCCTGCTCTAGCTTCATGTTCCTGTACGTAGATGTAGAGAAGCCACCTTCAACCCACAGTGAGCACCTGCAGAAATTTGATTTTTGAATGACTCTGGAAGCTTGGAGATGGTACTTTGTAAGTGATCTTTTCTAAAGGTCTGTTCTAATCTACCCAGCGTGGATTAAAGGAACCTGTTATAGAAAGCTGATGATAAAGTCCAAATGACATCACTGTCAACTTTACTGTAGATTTCAAACAAAGGGAAATTACTGAAAAACATTTATTTAATGTGTCTTCTTTGAGACCAAAGGTACCAATTAACAAGGAAGTATTGCAAGTTAAGAGTCCTTTTTGCTGTCAATAACTGTCATACAAGATACATTAGTTCCCTTACAGGCACTCTGCCACAGGAATTTTATGCCTCCCATAAATTTAAGCATGAATTATTGTGAGAGAATCACACAAGGACTCCTACTAAATAATATGTGTTACAGTTAAGGTAATAATGTCTTTCATGACCTGGTGACAATAATGACAAGTAAATGGTTGTCTTGTTAGAATGCAAATATATCTCAAATGGGTCTGGAGGCAGAGAAGCCTTTGATCTAGTGTCCAGCTCTGTGGTGCCACTTCACTTGCTATTTTGATCCTGAATTCATTCCAGCTTGAAATTGGTTTACTTGTAAAATATTTTAGAATATGCTAGTTTTATTCTGCTTAACTGTATTTTTCTGATCAGGTGAATTTAATAGATGCTGTCATGGATTTTTGAAATTGGAAATTAAATATGTCTATGTGTGAATGCAGATGTCAGTTGATGGGACTGTCCTATCCTTCACCTTTATTTTTGCTTTCGTCAGAAACTGCTAGAAGCAAGTTAGTCAAATAAGAGGTAAAACCACCACAAACTCTTTTACGTTTGTTTGGGTTACTTTTGTATCATTTTAGATTTAAAAACATATTATTTTACTCACTACTCTAGTAAGAAATGGAAAATATATGGATTTTCATATCCTATAGACTTTTATTTTGAGGTGATAGTGTCCTGGAAATCTGCAGAACCTTTTCCATTTTTTTGTATTCTTCTGAATGCAAACACTAAATGTGTTGAACAAATAGATAATTCTAAAAGCATTTATTTGTCAAAGAAAGGAGCAATGAGACAGACAAGTCTTAGCAACAATAGTTTTGCATCTTGACTGAGCAGAAGTAACCCAACTGGAGATGTGTCCCCTGACTGAAGCAGTACAGATCTTTTGACAAGGAAGCCTCAAGGTTCACCTTGTATCATCCAAGGCTGGATTTAAGATTGTCAAGTGCCTCTTTTGGTCAAAAGTGGTGGGGAAGATAGCAAATTTCCAGGAGAGCAAGAAAGCAGAAAAATGGCTCTGTAGGTGTGGTTGGGGTACGTGAGCTGTTCTTGGAGTGAACTTGGCCTTCAGTAGGACAGCCAACCCCACCAGCACTGGTGACTGCTTGGTGTCAGTGCTTATTATGGTATGTTCTCTGTTTGTAAGCTTCTGCAAAAGCTGGAGTTGTCTCAGGGTTCTGCTATTATTGGTTATGCTGGATAGATCTTGACAGCATTCTCCCAAATGTGATTTTGTTGCTGTGAGAGAGGAGGAAGGAGCTTAGGCTGCAAATCGTGTAGGTTTATTGATTTCAAATACAATGTACACAGCCTTTGACTAACTTCTGAGTTTAGGATGATTTCCTCTACCTGAAATTTCTTGTCAGCTTTAATCAGTCTCAAAACAATTTTAAAGAACATTTCTTAGGCTATTCTTGAACCTAGGATGTAGAAGAAAAGAATTTTAAAAAATTCCTCAAACAAGCCCTAAATCCCTGTTTGCTTTTACAGTCAATTTTTTTTTTTCATTTATTGACAAAAAATGTATAGAAGCCAGTGTTAAACTAAAGTCATACCATCTTCCATGGTGCTGGGGCTGCTTTCCTAGGCTGGATGTGTACCTACAAGCAGAGGTGCCTCAGGTGTCACCACAGCAGTGGTGTAGACTCTGCTCTCAATTTTGCCTTAGCAGCAGCTCTGCCTGCATAGCATCTTCCTGCCAGGAGAGCTTCCCCAAGTGTTATAGAGATGACACCTCACATGGGATGTGAGAAATTGATTTTGTCAAGGAAGAGGAGAGGTGCCTGCCTTTTGGCAGGCAGTCCTTCTCTTGAGCTCTTCATGGAGACAGTGGGAGATGAGGAATACTGGAATTCCTGAACAGACCTTCTGGTGGTCACAATAGCTTCAGTTTTAATTTTCTCCACTACCATATGTTTTGGGTAAATATGTTCTGGTAACATGTTGAAGCTACTACTTCAATTGAAGATGCAGTTACATGAAGAGGAGTCTTTGCTGTCAAAGTTGTGGGTGTTTTTTTTGTTGTTGTTGTTGTTTTGAAAGCTTTCATTTTGAAAGGAAAGAGCAGGCAAGGATGGGAATAATTGAGATAAAGGGACTCGATTGAGAACATCAGGGAGATCTGTAGTATTGGAGAGACATCTGCCACTTGAATCCCAGACCAGTACCATGTCTGCTATTGAAATTAGCTGCAGAAAGAGCCATCATTGTTTGCAAGGTTACTCCTGCATGTCATTATTGCTTCCCTTCTCCTGGCCTTTTGCAAGGTCTTTAGGAAGCAGCTAGGGCAAATATTTGAAAATGCTTAATTTTCCTCCTTGCTTCTCCTTTTTTACTGTTTTCTTCTTACTTTTGTGGGGCAAAGCTCCTATCAAAACATTCAGCGTCTTCCCTGACTGACAGTCTTCATACTTTCCAAGAGTGAGTTATGTTACATTAGGTGTTCCACACAGACATTGCAATGATCGATAGCATAAAAATAAGATGCTGCTACAGTTCCCACTGATAAAAGATTAACTCCCTCTATAGACTTGAAAGAGCAGGAGGAGATGAATGGAGACAGAAAAACAGGCCAGCTTCCCCCAAAATGCATAGAAATATACAAAGGGCATCTCTTATGCCAGTTTCCCTGTTGTATTTCTGTGGAAAAGGTTAGAAGTAGGTGTGTTGGGAGCACACAGGTCTGTTTTCTGTGAGCACTGGTTTGGCCTCTTGCTGTGAGTGGGTGTTTATGCTGATCCCAGGGGGTGGTTCATGACAAAAGGATGGATGGTTTTGGTGCTATTACTCAATGAGTGCCCTTGACAAATAGAGAGATTAATGAGTTGAATGCAACATGAATATATCAGAAGGGTATTTGTTCTTTGGAAAGGTTAAGAATCTCAAATGAGAATGCTTTGAGTGTGGGTGTGTCAAGATATTTGCAGGATGCAAAGATAAGGGGGTCAATGAGTCCACAAAAATTGAATCAGATGAAAGGGATCAGGAGGTGTTTGTCAGCTCAAACACCTTGCCTTTGGCTCTGCTCTGAGCTGTGCTTTAGGTATTCCTGTGTCCTGTCAGGTGCCTTGCTGGTCCTGACCTTGTCTTGCTGACTTGACTTCTTGGCTTGTCCTGCTGAGCTGCCTCTGGTGATCCCTGTAGCCATCACAGCCCTGCTCTGCTGCCCTTGCTTGGCACATTGGTACAGTGCCCTTGTTGAGGATCCAAGTCCTGGCACTGTGTGAGTTCAGGCTCTGTGTCCTCTGTAGACTTGTGAGAGCTTCTGTTGGGTTCCATGTAGCATGACTGAGAGAAGGATGCAAAACATGAGCTTTGTGTCCAGTCTATGTGGCCTTGGGACATCTGGGGGTGCAAGTTGAAATTTGCTGTCTTCTACCAGTTGGGCTCTCCTAGGAATTTTCTGCAGCAAATGTTGGGAGACCTGCTCATCCTGTCCTGTAACCTGGGTGTGAAGAGTGGAAAGGAGGTGAAGGAGTAGTGAACATCTGTCTTAATGCAACTGTACTGGGTAGCATTTACCTGGGAAATGTCCTGGGTTTGTGTGAGGATGTCCTTTTGAAGAAGTGACCTTAGCAATGATAATGCTGCCATTTGCTAAAGTCTGTTATTTTCCCCTGCAAACCTCGAGTGCATAAATGCTGAGAGTTTTGTGTTTGATCTTGCTAATGACCTACAGATTTGTTCTCTCTGCCCTTGCACTTAATCTTCAATTTATTGAAAGTCCTACAGCTAATTACAGTCAAACAGTTGCTATTTTTTTCCAGAAACATGCATGTTAGACACATGAGCACTTTGAATTATTAAATGTCGCCTGATGTACCACTTAGTGTGAACTTTTACTCTCTGCCTGATGCCTGTAACTGAGCAAAAACATATCATGTATTCTGAAGCTTCCAAGAACAGTGTGAAACTTATTCCTGTACTTTGGAAACAAAGTCACAGAATCACAGAAAGGCTGGGAAGTCCTGTCTTTGCTGGTTTTCTCTGATATCCCCAGGAACAAAGCTGGATTTTACAGTTACCTTGTGTATTTTTCACCACAGGGTCTCTATGTTTGCTGAGTGAAATTTGCTGTGTTGACAATGGCTGGTAGGTTTGGTCCCCATGTATGAATATGTGCCCATTGTGCCAGCAATGGTACAGGAAGGAATGGAGTGGTATTTGTGGTACCTGACTTGACACTATCTTGAGCTGACCTGTGGCTTCTAGGACCTAGTGTGGCTTTTGGAAGCTCTCTTGGATATCTCTGTATGGTGCTGTGTGCAGTCAGGTAATGAAGAATGACTTACTGTGTCAGGAAAACAGGCAGTAGCTACATCTATGGGTATTTCCATACCCAGTTGGCAGCATGGAGAATGTCTCCATTTTATCTCTATTCAGACTAAAGAAAGGTAGAATTTCACCATAGAACAATGTGTCTGTGAATGCATAACATGCTCTACCTTGAACACTTGGTAGGAGTACTGAGAAAGGAACTGGTTTTGGAAGACTTAATGTGGGATAGACAATGGAGTAGGAATGGGTGGGGAGAGCATGTGGGCCTTGTACACATGAATTTTAGCTTTAATGGTTTTAAAGTATGTCTTTTGAGTAAAGCTCAGTTTATACACTAAAAATAAGTGTGATTTATGACTAGGTTCAGATCACACTAATTAGGATAGAGTCCACGGCAAGACAATATTTCCCATTGTTTATGAGCAAATATGCATTGTTCTATAGGATCCTAGTTGTTGAAAGACAAAATATTGTTGGAGGACTATTTGATATTTCCACAGTATTTAAACCTGCATTGTCAAATACAGCTGTATTCAATCATAACCTGAAAAGCAGTAATGCTTGTGAGTTTGAAAATCAAATAAAGAAGTATCTGGAACTGAACATCAATTCCACAACATTAATTCTGTCACAAATCAAATACACTGAAAAAAAGGTCTTGTCACTGATTGTTTCTTGCTATGTAGAAAATGCAAGTAATTCCTTGTGGTCATGCAGTTTCTTTACAGGAGCTTTTTAAAATCAGAATCATTAGATGCAATAGTGTGTGTTAATGGCAACTAGTTTCGTACTACCTCTAAGGGTTCATAATCTACCATTGACATTAATTATTCTGCTTTGGCTCATTAACTTGGAAAATCACTAAACAATTGCTTTGTTACAAAATGCCATATTTGAAGAATGTATTTGATGGCAATGCATGTCTACTCATCATCTTCCTATCACTATTGAGAGTTTGTCTTCTACCTCAGTGATTCACTGTAAGAATTTTAGAGAACAGGAGTTTTTGCAAGTGGCTTTCAAAGGAAAATAAAATTGGAACATGTCTTCTTGTCACTCATACTTGGTTATCTCACAATAGAGGGCAGAAGTGAATTCTTTCCAATTTGCAATTTTCAAGCTTGTAAATTGAAAAATCCTGATCTGTCCTTTCTAGCTTAAGAAGGATTGATGACAAAAGAACACATTTTCAAAATGAATATCCCCTTATGGTATCACTATTTTCAGGTTTTATATTGGCCCACTGCCATAGTTTTTGAGCACCTTGTAATCATCAAGGTAGTTATACTCTCTAAACCCTTGTGAAAGAGGGAAGTCCTATTATCTTTTGTTTATAATGTCAGGAAAATTAATTCACAGACATCAGAGGTTTATGTCCAAAAAGGNGACCCACAGTTTGATTGTAAAGACCAATCAATTATTCCTCTCAATAACAAGGAAACTAATTTGCAACAAGTCTCTTGGTCTTGTCTGTGGTTGCATAAGTGTTGGTGGCAAATGTCAAGTGACGAATCCATCAAGTTATGGAGCAAGTGGTTGGACTCCAGGTTGTGTCATTGTAGCATCTTCTGCAAAGTGGGGCTCCACAGCTGTTCCTAAGGATCAGGGGTGGGCTTTGACTTCTAGCTCTGTGTGTACTATCTTATTTATGATGTAAAACTTTTGACACACTAACATGCATTTAAATGTTTTATAAGCTTCCTGATTTAAGAGGCACTGACAAACAAGGAAACAGCAAAGAGCAGCAGTCAGTCGGTGCTTGGCAACAAACATTAGCAGAAATTCTAGAGAGCAGCAGGTAGAGAGTGTGGAAATATTTCTCTCTCTGTGGGTCATGAATTCGGGCTGCATGATGTTGACTAGACACCTGGTTTGCTCTGAAGACTGAAAAGAAACCTTTTGACTTGTATAATTTTTAACTGCTAGGGGTGGCCATAGGTGTTTTTTAGTGATTGCACTATCATAACCCGCAATTTAAAATCTTTCTGTGGCATTCATTCCTAGACAGTGACCATCTCAGAAATAAACTCACTTGGGAATACAGTTCACACCAGGAAGGAAAAAGAATCTGATGTATGATTTAGCTAAAGTGACAGTGATGGGTCTTTGATAAAATCAGACAAGTATCTTAAAGGTATGAGCATCAATCAGGAAATAAATATTCAGGATGGGAGGACGAGCAAAATTAGGAAATTGAAGGTTATAACAATGGTCTCCCAAAGTAGATGTAGGAGGCACATTAGAAACAAGAGCAGCAAAATTTTAGTGGAAATATTTTAAAAATGGGACACATCTAACAAAGTGAATGATGATTTTGGCTCCAGCAGTTGCAGTTCCTGAGAGTCAGGGAGCTTGGGGTGGTATCTGGGTGGTATTCTAGTAGAATAACTGAATAACTTCAGATCAGGCATGCACTGTCTGCTGAAAGATGTAAACCAGACAGCTTTACAAGATGGAGAAAATAACCTGGAAGAAAAGATGGTGGAGCAGAGGAATGAATAAGAAATGAGTAGCAGGAAATGTGGCTGTGTAGGATTTTGAGAGATGGTCTAGATTGAGAAGCGTGTGTGCTAAAAAGGAGGGGGTGGGGAGATGTTGCAGCAGGAAAAAGGCAGCACCCAGAGACACGTAGGGAAGTCACAACAGAGACAATATTTCAGCAGAGCAAATTTCAGTGCAGATGCTTCCTTTCAATAGAAGAAAAAAGGGGCTCTTTGGAGGGGTTTAAGCCCATCAGCTGGAGACACCTGTGGCAGAGATCAGGAGAAAACAACAAAGATTTGCTTCCTTAGGCAAAGGAGGGCACAATAGTTGTGGCAATATCTAGTACCAGGCTGTGCCTAAACTGACTGTCGAGAAATTCTATGCATTACTTCTTTTTCATATCAGAAATTATTTAATTCATCCGTTTTGGGAAATAGAAACTTCCCTTTTAACTGCAGTCTGCAATTTTGTTTGGCTATTTAATATACATTGCTTTTTAGAAAAAGCTAGTGACATTTCCCATTGGCATGAGGTGATATTGGGAGCTATGTAGATTTGCATGAGCTGCTCTTTATTTTGGAAGTGTTTAAAGACTGCCTCTGGGCTTTGAAGCCTCCTAAACTCCTCACCTGTTGGTGAGCTACCATGTATAGTGTTCCCACTGGGGGCAAGAAGGCGACTGGTGTAATTTGAAATTTGAAAGCCTGTTTCTCTTCATCTTCACCTCAGTTTTTTACCAGAGTGGGAGTAGACTCAGGCTCAACAGCTCTTCAGTTTGTGATGGGAATCATGTACTAGGATTAATAAATTGTCTTCCTAGCTTAAAAAAACCCCAAACAACCCCACAACCTGCTTGGATAATTAAACTTTCAATAATGAAATAATCATAGATCTGTTGCATTGTCTGAGGCTAAAAACATGTCTATCTTCCTGCTCAATATATTTTTTCTGTTTTACTTAACCATCCATTTATGGTATTTCTCCACTGCAGAAACACAACCCAACACTTCTGCTGACTGGAAGGAGGGTCAGATCAAGGTTATAACAATAGGACAAATAATAGGACAAATTCCTATTAATGAGATTTTGATTCTTTGACATTTCCAGTCAATGTTTACTTTAAACATGTGGAAGGAGTCTGATCTTACTGGTCCAGCTCTCAATTGTTTCTCAAGTAGGTAGTCAGAGATATCTCTCGTGTGGGTTTGGTTTTTTTTTTTAATGGAGGTCATAAACTTGTGTTTCTCCATGTTAAGTAACATGGAGGTGTTACTCCATGTTAAGTAACACTCTGCACTTCAGTGAGAGCTTGCTTTTGTTTGTATTATAACCTTTCTAGAAAGAACTACTAGACAACATTAATGTCTCTTAATTATTAACTTTTCCTAACTTGATTCCTTGACAGTAACTGTTTAAAAAATGAACTATTCTTGCATGTATGTAATGTACATAATGCAAGCAGAATTCTTATTAAATGTTGCAGGTGCACAACCAGGGAAGATGGACACCAATTTGTGTTCATCATGTTTTGCCAACATCCTGTTTCTGGGGGATTGCACTTTCCTGTTACTCATCTAAGTCCACCAAAGCAGCAACTCAGAGGTGAAGCCTCTCATTTCTTGGGGAAATGAGGTAGCTTTTTTGATCTCAAAATACTTCTTGTCCTATCTGAGCTGTCAGGAACAGGAACTTGTAATAATGATCTGTGTCTGCTCAGTTAAATGATGTCCTATCTCAGAGGGCACAGGAGCACCCTGAGGTGTGGAGCTAGAACATGAGCATACGCATCATTGGCAGGTTAGAAGAATTTGCTATTATCTCTCTTTAATAATATATGTTCTGTACATGTAGACACATTTTGAGACACCTCACTTCTTACAAAAACAGTAGGTGCCTGTTCTCAGGAAATCTTTGGATCCAGTTTGTGAAGTCCTCTAGATTCACAGGACTGTGTGGGGTTAGCACCTGCATAGAGGCTCAAGTCTCAGTCCTGGGAGCTAAGAGTCTAAATGGTTAACACTGGAATACCAGCCTTGGACTGTCTGTGTTCTGCTTTAGACCTGGCCATCTCTGCTGTGGGAACTAGGATTGCTGCTGCATCTTCCCTGTTAAGCAGCTTGTTTGGAGTTATTTGTTATAGCTGCTGCAGTCCTTTTGTCAAGGCTTTGTCACATGTGCCTGGCACTGAAAGGCCTTGGCTTGAAAGTTTTATTTTAGAATAAAGTGTAGCTCAAGGCCTGGTATGATAACTCTCAATTTGTTTAAAAGAAATTTAGTGGGGGCTGTTGCTTTCAGAAAAGACAAACCAGGGATTGAAAATTTGGTCAGCTAGAGCTCTTCCAAAAAAAAGTCGTTTAGATGTAAGGGGAGAGGTGTTTCAGATGCTTCCACTGTGGTCTGACACTGAATTTTATTGACACTGGGGACCCTCTGCATAAAAGAGCAAAAGAGCCAAATTCTATACCTCATCCTGACCTCTGCTGGGTCAGGCAGCCATAAAGCAGCAGTCAGAATAGTCACATAAATTGTGATGAATCAGAACTTCCCCTACTGGAGAGGAAAAATAAAATCTAAATCTACTGAAAATGAAACATAATAAAATAAAATGCCTCTAATACAGGGTAATCATGTGCATTTGCCTTATAAATCATGCTTTATAGGATCTTAAACGTACTTTCAATTTCTGTCCCTTTATTTTTTACAGTCTTGGAAAACTGATGTGTTGAATTTGACTTTGAGAATAATGTAATGCAGCCAGCATAGCTCTGCTCCCAGACAGAACCATGTTTTTTTTTATTCAGATGAAAATATTCAATAAACTCCTTTTGTGCTGGATTGGCTATTCTTTAGTATAAATAAGTTTCCAGTACAATTAATAGCTAACCAAAAGAGAAGAATACTTTTCCAAGATCTTGGTGGAGGAAATGAGTCTCAGAGAATGCTGTGAATTGCCCTGGTAGTATCTTTTTGGAAATGTAATACTGAGCTGCAATTGTAGTCAATTATCAGCTTTTGTCTACTATGCTTTAATCCTTATAGCAATTTTTTCCTTTGCTAGTATGCATGCCCCCAAAAAAGAAATGGAACAAGATGCCTAAATTGCTGACTATCTTGTGTGCACTATTGATTGGGCTCATTGATGCTGTGTTATCTAAGACTAAATTGGCATCAATTTTTTCCCCTGAAGCCTGAAGATTTTGTGTTCTATTTAATTGTTAGAAGAAGGTCAGCACAGACTGTACCCTCTGGCTTTTAATTTTAGATGGAAATGTCCTAAATGAATAGAAAACTGCATGTCAGCAAAATGTACTCCTGCTGAAAGCAATGTGTAGGTTTCTCATGTTTTGCGTTTGTGATGACATAAGCTTTGACCTTGGCCTGTATCTTTTTGAAAGAAGAGTAATATTTGTTCCCTGCAGCCTAATAGCAGCACTGTTGGTAGGAACTGTGCTCTTGTGTGAACAACAGCTCCTGCCCTGCTGCAATTTGTAACAGTGGATGGAAAAGGACTTTTTTTTTTTTTAATATATTGAAGTGCTGTTCTTTATAATTTCCCAATGTAAGGATCCTGACTTCTTGCTTTATACAGGCAAAATGGAGGTGGAAGAGACAGGCATGCTTAAGGCTTAATGTGGTAAATTAATATCTTTGTCCATTTGGCTGGAACTGTGGCCAGTTTGGCAGATGGAGAGCTGAATTTGTGGGTAGGACCATTCCTGCAGCTTAAGGACTTTGAGTTTATTCTTTCTCTTGTTTTCCGACTATGGCAGCCAGGAAACAGTGTTCCTCTGTGATATCTGTCTTTTCCTAAAAAGAGGAGTCCTGATTATTTCTCCCATTGAGGACTAGGAAATGGGAGGAAACATGAATAAAAATTCTAACTTGTAAGTAACTGGCAGGATGGAGCTGTCAGCATAGCCTGTGGTGGGCTCTTCTGAAAGAAAGATGTCCATCCCAGAGAGATCCACATCTCTGTGATAGGCAGGGAGGAATCCTCTGCTGGTGCAGGGTAAGAAAAGATTTTTTTTTTTAGCATCTACTTATGAAATTATTTCAGGGTATTTGTATTCAAAGTTGTGGTTGAATGCATGGGGACAGAAGTTTATTCTCCCTCTACCTGACCTCACCAAAAACATATGGAAAAAACCCTCTCAACACCTCAAGCCCATTTCCCTCAGGGCTTTGGCTCATATTTGCATTTTGAGACAGATTTGTGAGTAGAAGAATAACTGCCCATCTGTTAGGGAGGTAAGAGGTGAAATGCCTCTGGTCCTCTGATTACCTTACACCCCCATACCCCCCTCTGCTCAAGTTCTGTACATCCTGAGAAGATGTTAATTCAGTTTCCTCTTGCAGCCCAATGAGGGCAAGAAGAAAATGGAACAACAGAAAAACTTCTCAGCATATTAAAGAATAGTTGGAGGATGAAAGAGGCCTGAAGGTATCACTGTGACTTTGAATGATGTTGGGAAGTTTTTAGTGGTCTCTTTTTGCAAAAGTCTGCGTAAGCAGTTTACAGTTGGTTGAATTTAGAGGTTTCCCTGATTTGATCAGAGATTTCGCTTCAATTTTTCCCAGTGGCTCAGGGACTCTCAGGTAATTGCATTTGGGAGATTTTTCATGTCTCCAGTCTGACCATCTGCCTTTGCCAATAAAACATGTGCAGCAGTTCAGATGTTGCAAGGAAACACACAGAACACACTGGGCAAAATGCTGGGAGCTCTTTCTGTCTTATTTTTCCCTAAGCCTGCAGCAAAGGAGAGCTGTTGAGCAGATGTAAGCCCAAAAATGTGTGCGTGCTTTTGTACATAGAATAATTGAAAGCTGAATTTCAATCTTTGGGTATGAACCAGCTTTGAGAAATACAAGGCACCTATTCAGTGTTTGTGGGAGTTGTATCAAATCCAGGTATAAAATCTCTAAGCAGGAAGATTAATGAAGACTTTACATAGACTGTTCTACCAGCAAGATGATGTTGCAGTTTCTGGTTTCTAGCTTAGAATATCCAGGAAGAGTTTGGGACATCCCACCCACTGGTTCCTTGAGATGGCTGTCATTGAGAAGGACAAGCAAGCCTGGAAAGTGTGTGATTGTCAGATCTGGCCTTGAGTGAAGGTGGAGGAAGATCCACCACTCCAGCTCTGCATCCTGCCAAAAGGAGCCTGGTCCCTTTTCATCTTCCTTCATGTCCCTTTCTTGTTCTGGGCTTTCTGTCACAACGTGTGCTTTTGGCCTCACAGCAGGAGGAGATTGAGAAGGGGCTACAAGAACTGAGTTCCAGTTTTCCTTCAAAGCTCCCTGATACAGTCCCAGTTTTTCTGCTAATGAAATGGAAGAATTGCTGTAAGTCCATCTGTCAAGCTGCAAAATGCTGTGCTGCATACATAGCATATCTTCTTGGTGGCTTAAAAAGTTGGGTCAGAGAGAGCGCAAAGGCAATGTTTAGTTATTAAGTGCCTTGATGGTTACTAGGTGGAAAAAACTGGTTTATGTTTGAAAAAAAATTTCTGAGAGTGCAACCAGGAAAGATCAGCTGAGTTTAAGTTTTTTTTTAATGACCATGATTTAAGAAAACACTTAAGACCAAGTTGAATTCAAAACTTAGCAATTTGAATATCTGGCTTAAGTAATTTTACTTTGCTTTCTTCATGATACCTTCCTCATCCCCTCTCTACATCAATGTCCTTTTTCACCTTCAAGTTCCCCCACCTCCCTGCTCTTGCCAAGGCAGGAACTCGGTGCTGGGGCATGGGGGCCAGAGGGAAGCTGAGGGCTCCAGGTCACGGGCATTGGTGGGGTCAGAACTGCCCTTCCTCACTCCTGGCAGCTGGGGTCATTCAGCTGATACATCACAGAGCCAGGAACACTAGAGCTCTGTCTAGAAACCACATTTGGGTGTGGGAGCTTGCTCCATCTGGTCTCCCTTTGTTTGCAGGAGAGGTTGGTCCTGCAATGTTTGGGCTTTGGATGCTGCAGAGGCTGGAAAATAGCACATACTGAAGGGGAGGTCGGTGAAGGAAGCAGATAATGGGTTTGTGTAATAAATCCTGGTCTGTTTTCCTTTCATTTCCCTGGCATGGCCATTTCCAGAGGGACCCATAACCACGAGAGGTACCTGCATGTGCTGCAGCTTTGCTGCAGAGCTTGAAAGTGATGAAAATCTGAAAGGTGGCAGTGAGGTTTTACTGCAGAGCTGTGCTTAAGCAGTTACCGTGGGCATTCCTTTGCAGGGATGGGGGTTTTCAGGAACAACCTAGAGAAAAAATGTTTCAGTTCCTCAAGAAAAAGGGAATAACCTTAAATGCTTAGGGAGCAGTGAATTGTTTTTTCCAGATCTAGGCTTCCTTCATGCATAACAAGAGTTACTTTTGGTTTATACAGAGCTAATTTTGGAGGACACTTTTCTCTAGTGATTGCTAAAGTTTTATTCATGTCTTGTTGTGATGTGTAGAGCAAATGGAGTTGCTTTCTACTGGGAAAAGAAATAAAACCCAGCATTTTTCAAATAACCCAGTTCAGTGGGATAAGGGAGTACTGTTTCCATGAGCAGGAACCTCTCACTGAAGCTGCACACTAGGAGATTTGTGGCTTTATTCTTTCCTCTTGCAATTTCTTCTGTGCCAGACCTAGCTGCTTCTAGGAGCAATGTGCTCCATCTCTTTCTGCACAGCTAAAATGGGGATAGCCATGCCTGCTTTCCTGCAAGACAAGGCAAAGCTTGAACTCTCTGGGTCAGCTCCTGCTCACTCTGTGTCCCATCCAACCCACCTGCCGGGTCAGAGCTCCCTGCACTGGAGTTTTTCTCACTCATTTGGCACATCCTACACCAGATGCTTGAATTTATTGCCCTACTGTGTTAAGTTTTTCCATAAGGAATGGCCTTTCTCTTCCCACTTTGTCTCTTTGAAGGCCATGTTTAGGAGAGCTGGATTTGTTTCCCCTCCTGCAGCTCCTTAAATGCTAAGGACTCCATGTAGAATTACTGGTGTTCTCTGTCTTGTAGGTTTTGGGAAGTGAGATTTTCTAGCACATGGAAAGATCAGACCTTCAGAGGGACTGCTGTGTTGTGTTATGTGAAACACTTTGATTTCTTTTCTTGCAGAACACATTATGGGTCATATTGCCCTGAACTGTTTTCCTTCTACCCACCTGCTGTCTTGAGCTCATTTCCTTACACCGAGAAAATATCTGGGAAAGAATTGACTCAGAAAATAGTTCACAGTGATGCAATTCTCTAAGACTTTAAAGGTAGGAAGAGATATTTAAGTAATATATCATTTTGTTTGAACACCTCAACCTGCACCTGTAGCTGTTTTCTCACTTGTACAGGTAGATCTGTCCTTGTTATGCTTGTCTGAGCTCTCTGAGGAACGTTGGGCACAGATGTTAGGATGTACTGTAGTGATTTATTGTGTAGAATGAAGCAGGGGAGAGCAATAAAGGTCGTTTATAAATTGGCTCTCTAAGCACTGTTGGACTGTTGTATTTCTGCAGTGTAGTTCCCAGTACCTCATCTGCATGTTCAGCATCCAATACTCTGGCTTACTTTGCAGTTTTTGTTTCTTGTTGGCCTGCCAAAGGAAGTGTTGGACCAGTGTTGTAGTAGAATATCTGCTTATGAAGCCACTGAGGAGAACTTTTAAATCATCTCTCTGCACTGTATTGTAAATTCATGTTACCCAAGGTAAGCATCTTGTTTTAGTACAGTATGTCTCTCAATTTTCAGAACAAAACTCATATGTAACTGTTCCTTTCAGTAGGTCCCTGTAATAGCAAACTGCTGGTGTTTCCCTCTGTACATTAATTTTTGCCTCAAAAGACAATAAACCAGTTTGCATACTTAATAATCTGAAGAAAAAGTGATTTTCTGTTCTATTGTATTTCCTTTCATTAGATATTTCAAACAGTTCTAGATGTTTAATGAAAATACATACTAATACCTAATTCTTGCCTTAAAAGTAATTTATGTCAATATAAAATTGACTACTCTGGGATTTTTTGTGTATTTTCTTTTTTTTCAGCATATTGTTATCATAATTTTGTGATATAGGAAGAAGTGGAATCCTTTTTAAAAACACATTCTTACCTGTGACTTGGTCAGAACTTTAAGACTTCATTGACTGACTTTCATTTTCTACAAACTCAACTGAAGTCATTGGTTGTCTTTATGTTGTCATGTGTCATCATGGTAGTTTGAGGACTGTCAATGTGTTAATTTCCTAATTAACATAGATTATTCCAAAGAGTAGGATTGTAATAAAACTGCAAACCACCCATGGGAATGAGACAGAGGACAAGCCGTAGAGTTCAGACACAGAATACACTGTACAACAACACAAATCTAATGAAGGATAAAATTAACCCCCTGTGGCATTCACCCAGTGACACAGAGATGTGGCACAGGCAGCAATGAGCTGCCTCATCTGGACCCGTGGTGACCAGGCAGCCTCAGGCACTGGCCATGGTGCTGAATGAGGTGTGCTGCTCGTGATCCTTGTCCTGTTTGCTGCCGCTGGCTAAAGCCAGAATGTTGTGCTGTTCGATTTAAGAATAATTTACAATGATGTATTCCTGTTGATACATTCATATCCTGTAGTGCATTTTCCCATTAAATTCAGAACATGCATTTTTATAGAGTATAGAACCCATTAAAACCAGGGAATTGTCAGTAATGAAACAGTGCTTCTCACACAAAATACTAAAATAGGCTTTTGATGCATATAAATTCATATAAAGTCTTCGTTGCTCCAACTGAGCCTTATAAATGCAAATTATGAGCCATTTCTTATTTGTGTCAGATAAAGTACTATCTAAACATGTTTGGACTTCAGAAGTGTTCATTTTTTGCATTCTGTTGTAAATCTGTTCCTTGACAACCTGGTAAAATACAAAATAGCAGAGACATGTAGTTAATGTTCATTGCCAACATTTTTACATATTTGTTGTCACAACTGAATTAACTTATGTGAAAAACAAAAAAGCCTTCAAGTGAATTTAAATTATTACTTGCCATAGAGTATGTGTATTAAATAGCCTAATGGCACTTTCAGTAAAATCGATACTATACCCCCATCCAGTGGGCTGATGGCAATGATAATTAACCAAGAGAAGAAAAAATGCATAATATTGTCTGTTTGACACCTGGGCAAAGACAAAAGACTGAATTCACAACTTTTTAGTTGCTGCTTCACAATACTATGTTATGAATGCAGAGATTCTCTGAAAATGTTGAATAATCCATTCCTGTTTGTCCTTTTATAAACACGCAAGAAACGAAAATTATTTCTTTTAATAAAAAAAAGAAAAAATAAGATGATATAATACAGCATTAAAAGAGACCAGTAAGTGCTATAACCCAGTTAGAAACCACTACTTTTCAATGATAATTGTTCTTTTTGTTCTTGAGACATCATTACTTTGGCTGAAATGTGTATTTGGATTATATTGCAGAAATCTGTTCTGGTACTAAAACACAATTTTCCATGAAAGAAATTGCTGGGTGAATTGAGGTGGCCAGTTTTGTCCCTGTGATCTCTGTTCTGTAGCCTCTGTGGCTGATTTCTGTCCCATGTACTCAGGGGACCAGATGCAGGTCAGGCAGGGGAGTCTGGGCACCCACTGGGTCTCAGAACCAGTTGTTTATGTGCTGAGGATTTGATTACTTTGAGCTGTGGTAGTAGCTGGGACAGAGTTTTGTTGCTAAGGACTTGGTTTTCCCAAGTGTGTGTTTAGCAGCCCAAAAGCCCAGTGCAGGCCATCCCTAGCCCAGCCACCTGCTGAGTTACACTGTCCTGTGCCTTGGCTGTCTATTGCTTGGGCATTTTGCTCACACATTGGCAAACTGAGTAAATAGCCCAGGAGTTGCAACTGAAGGTGCAAAAAACTCTGTAGGGTTTCTCAGATTGGTACAAAGCTTCTCAGCAGAGCAGGGAAAACCATATTTTCCTGCCTTAGCCTGAGGGTTGGAAGCAGAAGTGGGGCAGGGAAGAGTGAGGGGAGAGGTCTGAAAAACTGGGTTACTGACTTAGGTTCCTGGGGTGCTGGAGGGAGCCAGGAGGCTGGGATTGCTCTCCAGCCTTTGGAGCAACCTGCACTTGTCCCCTTCATTTAGATGAGGAGCTGTCCTTAATAATTAGGTGAGAATAATCTGCCCCCCCATTAAAGTTTCATCTCAGTTGCTACTCACTGTGGGGTGACTTTAACCCAGGCAGCTTCTGCAAAGATGCTCATCTTCCTCCCAATGCTATTGGGAGAATTGTAGGTATCTGGGTGTTCTCTAATTTTGTGTGAACCCAGATATGTAGGGTTGTTGCCAGAGCAAGGAAAAAACGTGGTTTAAAGAATGATAGAAATGTTCTGCTTTCCTCAATTGGATTACCTGAAGATGTGAAAGAGATCCCTCTAAGTTCCTTTTACATAAGAGATGTTCTCTCCCATGGCTTGCATTCAAATCTTATGTAATGTAGCATCATTATAAGTGGAAATTACTCTTTCCCTACCTCCCATTTCTGAGCATGTGAATACTTCAGCCCAGTTAAGGATGTTTCAGGTATTTTTCTCTTTCCAAATGGTGTTAGTAGTGTGCACTTCAACAAGCAAATTTTCCCAGTGTTGCTGCATAGGAATTCATGGAGATTACTTTTAGGATCCTCTTGCTGCTGTCATGCCTTTGTATGAAATAGCTCACAAAGGAGACTGGGTGTGAAGTGTCCATTGGCAGCCTGTGGAGTTGGGGCTCACAAATCTGCAGGGAAATCTTTTATTCCCAGTCAGCATAAGCAGTCTCACAGCTGATGTAGAGTAACACAAGGAGTCAGATAATAATCACATTCACAGATGCTGTTTCTTGAAAAACAAGTTGCAAAGGCCTCTTGAAGATGCTAACCTTACACTGTACTTGCCTGTAATGTGGTTTTGAAGCTGTAGCAGAGAGAATAGCAGGATGAGCTATTAAAATTCAACTGTACAACTGGCAGGAAAGGTAGCGTGAGCTGATTCCACAGACACTTGCTACAGCCTTTTGTTCTTGTCCTTCTTTGTGTTTTGCTTAATTAAAGAGCACAAATCTAACTTGAAAATGTCTGTATGAGTACTGCTCACTTCTCTGTCCTAGGCTTATGTGCAGTACTATTAAGATCCATCTTTTTGCAGATGGCTGTTTTAGCTAATAAATATAAGTAAGGCAGGCAGGTAGTTGTGTGTTTGAGATTTCGGATGGGGCTGGGCATGATTAGCATAGACTGCTAGGGAAACAGGAAGGAAGGATTAAACCACATGCTCAGATCACTTTGCAGGCTCTTCATCAAGGCCCTGTTTATTGCTTCAAACAACAAAAGCACCCTCACAAAGCAGGACAAAATGAATTGCCTTTCTTCAGCCAATACAGCTGCCTCACTTGCCTGCCTGGGGCTGATTTCAGGAATCACCTTGCCCTGCTGACCCTACAAGTGAGTCCCTTATAAAGTAGGAGAGACCTGGCTCCACACCTGGATGTGTGGCAAAAGAGTTGCTGGGTTTTAAAATGCATACCATGAACATGTACAATTTACATGTAAATAATCCCTAATTATCAAGCTCTGTGGTTGAGAAATATTCAGGAGTTATAGAGCTGCTGTGTCTTCTTCCTTGGCCAAGAAAAGGCATTTCCAGCCATTTAATGAATGACAACTCTACTCCTAGGTTAGGAAGTAAATTATGTTGTTGATGTAAGGCCATACTGGTGTCTCTGAATTTTCTTTTTCAGGCTAAAGTTGGTTCTGTTGTAAATCTACCACTTTCTAGAGATGAATAATGTGAATTTGGTTAGTGAATGTTATCATGACCCTTTAACAAATATAACAGTGTAACTAGGCCTGCAACAATTAATTAGTTGGACTCTCTTGGTAATGAATTACCTGAGAATATTAATAGCCTGTTCAGGAGGAGGAGAACTGGCACTGTTAGTTAAAAAAAAATGTTTGTAGAAATGTTCCCAGTGTAAAGTGTGTTATCATAGTGCTGCATTTCAAGAACAAATGTTAATACAATTTTTCTGTTGAAATAATTTAATTCTAGTCCTGCTGGTTCACAGAAACAACACATTTACACCAAGTAAATATCCCAAAGTTTTCTGTAATGAAATTGTAAAAGTTAGAGGTGAAAAGTGTGTGCTTATTCCTGCAACCTCATTCCTTTCCCTTGCAGGATTGGTTCTTCTAAAAAATATGTGCTGGTTTTTCCAACTGCAAAGGAGTTTTCCTATTTATTTTGCACAGAGTGCATTAGAATCTGACACTACTTAAATCAGAAGTTTTCATTTTATTGAGTGATGATTTCTTTAGTAGATAATTGACAGTAATGTTAAGCATAACAAGCAAAGAATTGGGAATTCTCCTTACTCTGCCTTAGATGAGCAGTGGGATGGGGGAGTGTCTCTTCCCTGTGGAAATTCTAATGGGCATGGAAATGCAGAAGGACCATGTCCTGTCTCTGCATGTCCTGCTGCCTGAACACCCATGACAATAAGTTGAGCATCTGACCAGTAAAATCTGCTGTTGATACCAGTATTTAGAAAAAATAATAATTAATTAACATACAAGAGTCATATTTTCTAGAGGAAAAGGAGAATCTAGTATTTTTCCTATTATTACTACTACAGGTGTCTATTGTAGCTTTGATGATGAGGAAGATCTGAGCCTAACCCAAGGGATCGTTTAATGAGTTACAGTGGCACAGCAGAAAAGTGGAAGGGAGGGTACAGGAGACCAGAAGTAAAGAGACAAACAGTGGGGATGAAACAGTAATTAACTGTGTCCTTTAGTAAAGGCTAAGCTGTCAGAGAGGCTGGGGCAGGTGGTGGTGGAGCCCTTCCTGGGGAGCTGCCCCATGTCAGGGGCTCAGAGGGGGCTGGAGCCAGGCAGCAGGATTGCAACTTAGCATCACTGGCCTGTGGGCTTTGTACATTGGCCAAAGAAAAGCTGGGGCACTGCTCTTGTGTGTTTCTTCCTCATTTGCTGTACAATCCCCAAAGTGTTTTGTTTTGTTCTGTAAGTGCAAACCCTGATTGTGATGCGTGAAATGCCGCCTGCTCTCACTCTGTTGGCTCCCAAATACAGACAGCACCTCTGCCTGTGGCTTCCTGGGTCTTCACGAGGTCATCCACTTACTGTAAAGCTTAAAGGGAAGTTTTTCTGGGTCATTCAAGCATTTACTTGTTGGTTTGAATGTGTTTGCCTGGACTTAATGAAAATAACAGCAATTAGTAGGATCTTTCTCAGAAACAGGAGTGATCTTATCAAATTTTGGGAGGAGGTTAATGCTAATGCAAGTTATTTGTATGGCTTCACATTGAAGAGTTTCAATTTGCAGCATGAATAGTTCAATTTCTATTTAGGGTGCAATTCCAGAGGAATTATAATTACAGTTAAGGGGTGTTACAGAACTGGTGAAGCTTTAGGTTAGGAAAACACAGGAGATATTTTGTGAAAATATTTTAGGGTTATGCCTTGCTAAATCCAGAGGAGGTATAACTAAGTGAAAAACATTATTTATTCATTCAGTTCACCTTTAAAAGTATGAATGAATAAATAATGCTACTCCTGACTTTGTTAACTTTATTTTTTAAAATATCCTCCTCTGTTAGAGCCAGTATGTATATGTTTATATGATTTTCTAAACATGCAAAATATAGTTAGTGGCATCTAAAACAGAAGTTAAGTCAGTCACATTTGAGCTATTTTTGTTAATGAGAAGATTATTCAGTACCATCTCAAAGCATACATACATACATCTACTTACTGGCAGAACTTATTCATTGAAGTGGGTACAATTGATATTCATTTAATATGGACAATATTTGAAGAAGCTCATTTTTCTTCCCTTCCTTTCCCATTTGTTTTCTCTTGCACAGTATGAGTACTTCATAGAGATCGTGATGGTCCCCTGTACACACCTGTTCAATCGTGCTGCTCTTTGAATCCACCCCTTTACACCAACCCCTGCTTTTAGCAAAATATTGAGATGCAATCAAAGCTGTCAGATTGCTCAGTGTCTGAAGCAAGCTGCTGATTACTGTTGCCACTGTTAGCTGAATTACACTGTTAAAGGCTTTTATGAAGTATTTGCATTGCTTGCTGATACAAATATCAAATGATGGCTATGCCACAGTGAAAAAGGAAATAATTCTCATTTTGTGACACATTTCTTCCAAGACAAGACAGCAACAACAATCTGTGGAAAACATCTATATAGAGAGCACATTTTAGAGTGTCTTTTGATTTCTTAATTGCTAAATTTTCCAAACAGCAGCTCTCTCTGTTGCTTCCAGCTTGTCATACCACTCTCAACAACAAAGGCAGAGTTGATGAGGTTAAACCATCATCCAGAGCTTCATGAGCTCATATGTGACTTCAAGCCCTGTCTATCCTGACATGCTTTAGCCTCTTGTTGAATTGGGGCCAATAAGAAAAATGAATGAACTAGGTAGCATAGCTGTAGAGAAAACAGATCAGCCAAGTATCTGGGAAGAAATTCATGAGAAGCAATACCCCATGGCACTGTACATGTGCATCTGCATCTGTTTAGTGTCTGCTGAGTGTCAGATAGTGCTGTTTCTCAGAGGTCAGGTGTTTTTCTATGCAGTCTGAGCCCAAGAGGCCTGAGGTGGTCCAAGGTTATTGCAGAAAGATGACTGTGATGAGCCTACTATTCTGAATGCTTTATGGCACTGGATAAAGCTGTGGAAGACAACACATGGAGAGATCTCAGTTTCTGCAGATAATCCTTGTGTCATAACTGTTAGTGCAAATGGTGTTTGTGACAAGAAGAACCAAGAAGTGGTTCAGTCATGTATGAATGCTCAAGTAAAATCTTCATACTTCTTGCTCAGCAAAGGCAGTCTTTAGAGATGTGGCAAGTGAGGGAGTGATTCCAGAGAAATCACACAAAGGAAAATGGGCCTTGGTTAATTTGCAAAGCAATGACACACTCAGGCTCTCCATGCTTTCAGCTGTAGCTGAAAACATCATGTAAATGAAAACAATAAATGGCCAGGAAGCTTGTGTGCTGCTGAGGCACATCTGCTTACTTCCTCGCTAGCTTTGGTGGTGTTATATTGTTTCTTGCATTCCTTTGTGTCAGTTCTGCTGCAAATACAAAGGGAAATATCTCATTGTTTAACAAGAGCCATTCACTACAAGCTGATAACAAAGCCTTCAGCAGGCAGGCACTCTGCAAAGCCCAGAAATGCACTGCTGCAGGTTCTTCTACAGCAGCAGGGAATGCCACAGCAGCATGGCCCGAGTGTTCTGCATCTGTTTCATTGTTCCAAGGACTCTCTCAGCTGAGAGAATTTTCCCTATGTTCAGTAAGTTTGATTCACCTGGGATAAATGAATAGGGGACAATGCTTGGTGTCTCTCAGACGTGCAGTGTTGAGTGGCTTCCAGAGCACATGTGCTGGCAAGAAAACTCTAATGGCTGAAGCTGCTGATTTTCCTGCCTTGATTGTTACTGCTCCTGGGCTGGTTTTGATGCAGAAGCCTCTTTGCCCCCTCAGCAATCTACTGCCTTCCCCCTTTCGTTTCCTAGCTGGCCTCATTTCTAATGTGGCTGGTACACCTCTTCTCTCCCATGGGATGTGCTGGTGGTGGGGTGGGCAGCTGGCTCTGAGGAGGTGGCCTTGGATTGGAATGTGTGAACTGGGCTGCTTCAAAATAGCTTCATGTGGGAAAAGATGCCAGAGATGTGGTTGGATGGGCTTCCCAGCACAGCTCACCCAGAGTGACCCTCCTTACTTGTTGCTTAAGTATCTGCTGGATTTTGTGCTTTCTAGGGGAGAGCAGTGTCCACCAGCATGTCCAGCCTGCCTCTGGACACTGCCACAAAGATGGTGGTGGTCATTTTAGCAATGACAGAAGCTATTTGGTTGGTGACCTTTTGCTTTATGGCTGTAAATGTGTGATGTTATCTGTGTCTGGGCACTCTGTCACTCTTGTCTGGAGTGACAACATGTGTGAAGAGTAACCATGTAAAATGTAGCTGTAAGAAATAGCACAAACCCATGATTCTGGGAGTGACCTGGGAGTGATTCTGGGCCCCTTAGACCCTTTCTAAAACCCATCTCTGTGTTACAGTAATACACTTGGGAAAAAAATCTGCCTTGTCTTATGTGCTTTATTGTTTGTGGATGTCATTCTGAAATACTTACCGGTGCATTTCTGTCATTTAATAGCCATTTAATGAGATGGGATAAAGATTTTACATTTTGGCTTTTGCCTCCAATCTAACAGGCACCGTTTGGTGTGGTAATGGCTCTGGTAATCAATTTTCAGTGTCATGTGACTGAAACTCCAGTGAATGTGTCTCCTTTTGGCCAGCCATAATCTGAAGTTATAAACACTTGCAGAAGTTGCTTTTGTGTTTCTCAGTTAAATTTGTGCCTGTTATAAATATAGGCCTGTCAAGCAACTCTGTTGTCAGAAAGGACAAACAGACATCTGGAGTAATTGAATACTCGATTATTTTTGTGAGCTTTTTGACATAATGATTTATCCTATACTTTAATACTACCTATTTTCGTTCTCACTACTTTGTATTTTTTGCCTGATAAATATTTATAATAGAGTAGAAAAAAATTCAAACTGGAGGCAAGTTGTAACTTTTATGCTCTATTAAGACCTGAAAAAATGAAAAATGACAAAAAAAAAATCAACTGAAGTGGAAGAAAATATAATGAGAATGTGGGATTAAATAGTGACATTCTCCTCTCCAAGGATAGTTCTTAATGGATTTGTGTTTCCTTGTGAAATATGTTAGAGTGCTGAGCTCACTTGAGGAAGAATCTCTTACGTCCCAGCCTGGAGAAAAGGGCACAGAACTCATGTCCTGTGTTCTGCTTTAGGGTCTGCACATGTCACAAAATTGGTGTTGTGTGTGTAGATTTACCTCTCTGCCTGTTTCCTCACCCATCTCACCTCTTTGGGATAATTAAAACTCAATGAAAAGTTCTTACAAAAACATTCTATGAAAATTGCATATACTTGAATTGGCCAAATATTGAGTAATTTCACTCCAGTCAGTCTGTACCAGCACATCCCATTCTGCCAGCTTCAATTAATCTATTTCTGAAATTTCTGACAGCATGTGAATGTCTCTACTGCTTTCTGTCTCTCTGCTTAGCACATGAGAGGGTGATGGACTAAAGACTCTTGTCATCCCCTTCTGATGTGGTTTGGCAACAGATGGCAACAGGTCTTTGAGGAGAATGGTGCTGTTGCTCCTCCAAGCACCAGTATCATGTTTCAGTGCCGTCTGGGAGGGGTATGTGACATGAACCTGAACTGGCTTCCAGCCTCAAACATTCTTTTATCAATTAGCAGAGCCAGTGATGGATTTGACACAGCCTTGGGAGTGTGTTTTTGTGTCCTGCAGTATTATCTGTGTGCATGCTGATGATCTGCTCTATGCAGAAAGTTCAGGCACATGTGAGTCAAATTTACAGTAAATATTTTTGTTCCCATTGGGTACACTGGCTTTTGTTTATTCTAGGAAGGCTAGAATACAAACCCTGATGCTTTTAAGAAGCACAGTTATGCACAGTATAAGACAAGGTAAACATTACAAGTAGAAGCCAACAAAGCAAACTTCATTCAGGTGAGATTTCCCAAGGAGTGTCTTCAGTTCAGTGCCATCCAAGTTATGGTTGGTAACCAGCTGGTGTGCTGGGAAGTTCTGGTTTAGTTAATGTGGTCACACTGTGTCATACAGCATCTCTGCTGCTAGATGGAGAAAGAGCTGACACTGGGACTGGCCAGGACATGCCAAGTATCCTGGGGGCTCACCTTCCCTGCCACTGAGCTTGCAGTTTGCCGTTCTTGCTGCAGCACCTGTCCTGAGCCTCAAGATGAATAAAGTATGGGTGGTTTTGTGGAAGGAGAGCCTGGGGAGTGCACAAAGCTAGAATGAGGGTTAACAGCTGGGATCACATTCCTGTAAGTAGGCAGGAGGGATGAAAGGGCAAGGAGCAGTTGCCATGTTAAAATAAAAGGCTCAGGGGATGCTGAGATGAAAGGTGTACTGAGGCTTAGGTAAAAGCAGGTGCCAGGACTGTTATGTCTGTATTGGCTGTGTGCAGTTCTGGCTTATGTGTCTCAGCTGGGTCAAATTGGTGTGCAAACCCCAGTGCATGGAGAGGGGCCTTCCTGGCTGTGAAGCACTGAAAACAATCCCATCAGTGCCCAGGCTCACATCTTAACATGAATGTAGATCTTCAGTTTGGTATTGGTATTTTTCCTTTTTGTTTGCTGTCTTATAAACAGTACCCCACTGAGAGCAACAGTTTTGATCTTCATCATCCTCATCTTGAAGGAACATTCACTGGTCTCAGAGTCATGTCTGGTCCTGCTCCTTCACAGCTCTTGGATATCTCCAGGAGTGCCAATAGAAACTCCACTATTTTGGCCATCTTTGTTCTCCTGTTCACCATATGCTGGGACAGATTTATAAAGGATTCTATCTGCATAATCACCAACCTGGTTTATGGCATCAGCTGTTCCAGTTGGCAGCACCAGGTGCTTTCCCCAGTCTTCCTGCTTTCTTTTGTTTTAGCTTTGATCACTGCCTACAAAACAAATAATCCTCCTATGGCCACCTAAATGGCTGCCACTTTCTTATCACCATATGGCTCATCCCTCAACGCTTCATCCACAGTTCTGGCACTGCTGAGCCCACAGGCTTTTCTGCCTTTTTCTCACTGACACAGTGCTATTTGCCCTGTCTGGGGATATGGCTGGAGCAATTTCTGACAAGGCAAAGTGATCTTGGCACTGTGTCCTTTCCTCAGATATCTGTGAATTCCTCATTTTTACATAAATAATTTTATCATACATGTCTCTTCTGTGTAGTGAAATAGGCTGGGACATAGACAGGAGTAGCTGGAAAATGTATTCTTACTAGTTATATTAACATTTTTAGTTTTGGAAGACATCTTTGACAGCCTGTTGGCTGTCCCTTACTAGAAAAAAGCTTTTATTCGTGTCAGAGTGCTGTCTCTATTAGAGTTTGCAATATTAGTCCCAGCTGAATTTGTATCACAGACCTTGTTGTGTTTCAGGATTGGTTTTGTATTTTTTCTTTGTTTAGAACAGCCATTTGGGACTTACTGTGTTATTTACCATAGAGATAATACACAGTGATACATTTTAAAATGCTTTTTAATGTGTTTTCTGGCAAATTGTCTGTTGCTGTGTTAGGTGTGAAATCATCTAAAGGGGGACAAGCGATTTGGCATTTGTGCAAGCTTGTTGATTCTAACTAACATTTGCATTAGATTAGAACAGTGAATGCTGTCTCCAGTGAAGAAATGCTTTGCATTTTCTCAATGATATTTTAAAATGGAGTATTGCTAGTTTGAATGAGTCAGCTGAAATTACAGAAAATGTTTCCTTTAAAATAACATCTGAATAGAAGCAGCTGTCATATCACACAGAACGTGAAACAAAGCATAGCACAGAACTTGGCTGACATGTAATAACCCTGCTATTAGATTCTATAATGTTTTAATTTCTTCCCTGGGATATCTTTTGTGCACTAGGAATAGTGTTATTTGCATGTGAATAGAAAAAGCTAAATTATATTCCTAGGTTCGTGCAAAGGAGCTAATTTCTAACACTATGATAGACAAACTTCTTAATTTTTATTTCTAGAATCATTGTATCAGACTAAAACTTCTCTCATTGCTATCAGTGTGTTTGTCAGCTGAAGTTCTGAGCTCATCTAAATATTGTATGAGGTTTAGTGAACAGTGAAAATAATCTTTCTAAGACCTGTCTTACTAGTGGATTAATCAATACAATAGTTTCTCTTATAAGAAGTTATTGGTAGTCAACATAGTTTATGTTTATCTTTCTATTTACTTTTGGAACTACCCTCTGCAGCTCCATAAATTCTGGTTAATTTTCATTCAGTGAAGATGCCCTGAAAATTTTGTAAGATAGACATATTTAATTTTGTTTGGGAAACAAACAGGAAAAAAACCCAACCTGGAAACAGTATTCTCTATTGGAATATTTTGATGTTATGACATAATATGAAATATAATTTTTGGAAGGGCAATCAAAATGAAATCTTGAGTGTGTTTGCAATCAAAATGATCTGGAGGCACAGCAAATACAAGGCATTTTATTTATTGCAGTGAAGCTTCACAAAGAAGAAAGATAAGGGTGACTTGGTAAACAACTAGCTTTTAGATAGATAATAAAACTGTAAAATGAAAGCATAGACTGATGGACAGAAAATGTTATGTGTCTATTTTCTGAGTTACATTATCCATTTCACAAAGTGAAGCAGCAGAATGTCTTTTCACCTCTCCTGTGGCTAAATAAAATGGCAGCCACTGTATTTAGTCAAATTGTCATTTTAGATTAAACATTTCCAGGAACTTAGCACAGAAATGTAATCAACATGCTGAAAGCCTTTCCTGAAAGGGGAGAAAAGGATAACGGTAAAAATGAGTGAAATACTCAGAGCAACATTTCTTTTATAATATTTAAGGCTGGCACAAAACTTAGATAAAGAGGATCATAATCTCCCGCTTCTCTTGCAGAAGGTCTCATTTGCTTAAAAGGAGGCTATGTCTGGGTTTTAAAAACTTGCTAACAGTGTGCTGCACTGAAGGCAATCTGCCTCTAATATTTTAAGTGGCACTCTTTGCTTTCCCACAATCCTTCCGTAGTGTGGTGGGGGTGTCCCAACTCAAAACTGAGGGTAAAACACAACCTAAAGGAAGAGGATGTAGTGCAGAGTAGTTGCTGTGGCCAGCTGATTACTGTGGGCTCGTTGTCATTAAACAAGCTCAGAAAAACCTGCTTTGAAGTCTGTATGGATCTCTTAGCACTGAAGCAATAGGGCTTTGCTGAGGTTTATTAAGTGGTCAGGGTGAGCTGCATGCTTTTGAGCTTAGTGTGCACATTAGAAGCATCTGTTTGGGGTTAAAAAGATGGAGGTAAAAAAAAATCTGAGAAATAATGTCGGAGTGTACTGAGACTGTCCCTGGGTTTTGACTCACTCCATTGTACCTGCCTGTTGTAGAGAGTATGAGCACCAGGTAACCCGATGGAGTGCATTGATTCAAGTTACAGTCAATACTGAAAAAGCCCCATGAATTAAAGATGGAGGGGAAACCTTCCATTATAAAGACTGGAAATGGTTTCATTTGCCCTCTAGGTGTTGTTTTATTTAAATAAATAGAACAAGTAATGTAGCAGGAATTGTATCAAGATCAGTAAAGGCTCCCTGACAATTTTTTTTTGTCATAAATCTCAAAGATTTTGATCTAATATTTTATATGTCTGTTAACCCCCTGTACTCACCTGTGCCTTTGCAGTAGCTCTAAACAGCCTCTTGGTCCCCAGCTGTTGGAAACAGAGGGAGAAATATCCCCAAATGGAGATGCATAACACAAGGACTGGGAGTACTTTTGATGCCTTGGAGTGGATACCTAGAACAGAGGCTAGACAAGGTGAAGAGATTAAAAGTAGATATTTATTAAAGGCCTTCAAAAGGGACACCTTGGGCAGCCAGAAGTCTCAGAGGCTACACCCAAGCTGGACAATGGTCATGAGTTTTTCAGGCAGATATAAGTTTGGTCTATTTACATTTCAGGCATTAATCCTCCAATTATGGCTTCAGGTAATGAAGTCATGAACCCCCAGTTTGCTCCTCCCCAGTTCACTTTTGTTTATATATTTCAGGGCCTGAAGATTTAGGGTGTCCTTGGATCTCAGGCCCAGAGGGATTGTTTTGTCTGACCAAAATATGAAGACAGTTAACTAACACTTCATGTGGAGTTTAGAATTATGCACTAATGCAGTACAGGATTTAAAAATATAAAGGCTGNAGTCATGAACCCCCAGTTTGCTCCTCCCCAGTTCACTTTTGTTTATATATTTCAGGGCCTGAAGATTTAGGGTGTCCTTGGATCTCAGGCCCAGAGGGATTGTTTTGTCTGACCAAAATATGAAGACAGTTAACTAACACTTCATGTGGAGTTTAGAATTATGCACTAATGCAGTACAGGATTTAAAAATATAAAGGCTGAAATCTTAAGGCATCATATTCTGTACAGGACATTATTTAAATCAGTGGTGTTCCTATTAGTGTTAACATAGTGGATGAGTCTTTCCAGATACAGGGAATCCTCAACTGCCAACAACCAGGCAGAAAGGGATGCAAAACCAAAGGAAGTGTAGCGTAGATCATCTCCAGTGAGGGAAGGGAAATGAATGTTTGAGTACCAGCCCCTTGGCCCTCAGTGACTGACAGCACAACTGGTTTTAGAGTGACAGCAGAATCTCAGTATTGCTGCACCTCCTTGTAGTAGGGCGCAAAATGGGGGAGCCTGGTTGTGGCACCTTTGAGTCCCCATCCAATTGTAAGCTTTACTCAATGCCTATTGTCATGGCTGTGCTTTGTCTTTACCTGGTGACTTGCTTGCCCTTCAGAGTTTGAGAAACTCTCTCCAAAAATCGAGTGATGGCTGCCTTGCTTTTTTTAACTCCTTGGCTAAGATTCTCAATACTTTTCACACTGAGTATTTTGGTAATTCTTAACCAAATAAAACTCCCCTTCTGTGTCTAGTAATCTACCTTCCTGCCCTTTCACTTCACTGCACAAACATTATAGATCTAGGAGACTTTAGAGCTCTTACATTGCTCCCCTTACACTCTTGAACTTGCCTAGAGGATTGATTATTTTAAATATTCTTTCCAGTCCATGACCTCCCCTGACAGTATCAGCCCAAGGCACATTGCTTGCTGTTGAGTTATAACACTCCAGACTTGAGCATGTTTCTCAGGTTTTTGCTGCTGGTGCTGTTAAAGAAAAGGGTAGTTAGTGCCTGGTGCACCAAAATGGATGCATTTCAATATGAAACTGGGGGCTTGCACTAAACAGAGAAATTTTGCATCTCATTTGGTTTAAATATTTCCTTTAAAATTCTTAAAAAAATAAAGAGTATTTAGTGTGTTAGTGTTGTAGGATAATAGCTGTGTTTCTTCAATAACTGTTTGATCAAAAACATTCATAACAATTAAAAACAAGACAACACCTTTCATTTTTCATACACCTTCTAGGCAGATGGATCCTCAAGCCCACAGCAAAACTATATAGTGTACAAAAGAATTGTTTTATCTTTGCTGACTCCTTGTTGCCTCGGGGACATGATGTAGCAGTTGTTTCAGCTGAGGTTGTGTTAAGCATTGCCATGCTGTGGGGAGGTTTTATCTGGAATTTTCCTGGGATGTGTGCTGATGTTGTTTTTTCATTTCTGTGAAAGGCCTCAGTACTTCAAGAAGCAGATTGATCTTGCCTCAACCCTCACTTGGGAGGAGAGCTTCCTGCTCTGCCTTCTGCTCATGGCATTTTCTTAGCTGGCAATATATCCAGGGTTGGCAAATAACCAAAATATCCATTGTTCTCGTTCCCTTTTCATTCTGGCATGTGAGTGGATATGAGTAGGTGCTAATCTGTAGCTGTAAAGACAACACATTATGGACAGAAGAATAGTTTATTATAAAGTAACAAAAATCTTTTCAATTCACAATGCCATTTTTCATTGATGTAACAGTTATCTACAACTAAAAAATAAACTAAAGGGAATTTGCAGTTTTGCAATGTGTGGGGAAGGCTTGGACACAAGTGCAAATAAGTTTATTTTACAGTTAAACAAGTAATTAAAGTAACCAAAAGCAGTATTAAATCCCCTGTGCTAAGTTTTTAACAGAAAAAAATTTGAAGTGTATACCAATAGAGGGGAATTTGTGCTCAAGTGCAATTTACTAAAGGGACATTATTGTTGTCCGCCATATCCTATTGTTATATGAAATATAACATCCTTCATCAAAAATATGATCTTTCCATGGATATTGTGAATCAGAATCAGAAATTTATTAAGGAGGAGATAGAAGGAGACAAGAGAACTTCATAGTTTTGAGGGAGACACTTGAACACCTGGTCCATACCACAGACAGTCATGGGTATTTGTGCATCTAAAAAGAAATAAAACTTCCATATTGAATAATACTAACCACCCTAAAATAATTCTGTTTTCAGTCAAAACTAGCTGTCTCCTTGCTTTTCAAAAGTTAAGCTCACTACACCTTGATAATTTTATTTTCCATTTGTTTTTTATTTCCATATATTTCAGATACTTACACTCAGGGGCTTAAAGAAACTGAGGTGGAAATTTTTGTGCACAAACGAATAACTTGTAGGCACTGTTAGTGTCCCTTCACTGACCTCAGTAGTGATCGTGTGGGCACATTTGCTGGTCAAGTAACAAGTGTTGTAATTCATGTACTTTGTGAATTAATTCAGCTTCAATAAGCAGAAATTGCTAAATGGTGTCAAATTATTGGTAGAGGTTTTATGAATCAAGAGCTTTGTTCCCTAGAGATGTGACTGGCTAACAAGTTATCTGGTCTTTTTAAAGGAAAAAGAAATGGAAAAATTGGGAGTAGATTTTTACATTCACAAAATTAACTCATTGTCTAAATTTTACATTGCAGGCACAATGTGGTGAGCATGTTTAAAAACTATATCATGTCATACATACAGTGAATCTTGCAAAATATATTGCTAGCTTTATGCTTGCCATTATACTGAGTTGTTGCTTACACACCAGATAAATCAGTCTTTCTATAATAAGGATTTCCAAAAGCAGCCCTGAGTTTAATATGTTGATACCATACAAATGGCTGGTTTAGGTCTTGAATTTGTAGTACTTACATGGCTTGAGATAACAAGCACTTGTTGTATAGTCCTCAGTTACAGTGCAATAGATTATGTAGCTGTAGCAGCTTGCAGGTGTGTATGCTACTTATTTTAGTTAATAAATTCTCATTGCTACTTTTTTCTATATAAGATTGTTGGTTATAGCCAGAATTTTATGGTTAGGAGCACATATTTTTTATAATGGATTCCATTACAGAGAACAATTTGCCAGGCTGTCCTGCAAATCCTGCAGATTTGATCAGTGCTCTCCAGCAGTATCACCACCAGAACAGTTCATCAGAAAAGGGAATGGGGCAGTTGCTCATGAGCTTCTCAGCTTTTCAGCTCATTTCTATTTATTTGCTCCAGGACTCTGAAATTTTTTCAGTGATTCATATGTTGACTCCTTCCCTCCTGCTTCTTCTGACCCTTTTCTTCTACATAGACTTTTACAGAGAGATTAGAGCATCTCAAAGATGTGTTTTTATGAACTGACTGATTTTTATTATCTACCAAAACTGGAGCATCTTGCACAACAAACTCCCCCAAAAGGTACTCTGAGCAATGTTTCTTATAGAAAAAAGTAGAAGGGAAGGTGAAGGCACTGATGGTTTGATGATTCAAACCATTAAACACTTCTGTGTTGGGTGTTGTACTTTAGACATAGCAACTCTCTAAAGTACTGGACAGGAATATGCCTTTCTGTAAGTTCTATAAAACCCCACTGTTGCAAACAGTTATAAAACTCTTCATTTAAGTGGATAGTTGTCTAAGAAGAAATGAGCCCTAGGTAAAACAGTCCATTAATTTAATCAGCTTATCACAAAATCCTGCCAGTCCCAATATGGCAGAGGTAAAACTCAGTGCAATGACTGCCTTTTTGCACAGTGGCTGCTTATGAGCTCCCAAGAGGCTGCCTGCACCTCCTGAGCCATGCTGCAGAACCTCCCTGCAATGGTCTTTTTGCTCTGTTTCCCTTGGCATTAAATTTTGAGACTTCTAAATTCAAGTGAGGATATAGCTTATTCAGCTGTCTCACCACCACATGTATTTGTTTCTTTTGTTTTCCTCCCTTTTCATCCTTTTCTGAGACTTTTTGAATGATAAATGAGTGCTCTAATTAGCTATTCAGCAAAGGTAAGAACTTCTTGAGCTCTACTGGCTACTGAAATTCTTTCTTGTAATACATTTACTTTTAGCCTGAACGTGATTTATGTACTGTAGAATAGTTACTAAAAAAACCTCCTGCTTCATGAGAGAGGAAATGTTCTTTTTACTTCAATAGAAAACATTTTTCCTATGTCTTTTGCAAAATGTAACTAATTTCTTTTACTCTTTCATTGATTGGATTTTGCAATTCAAAGCATCTTTTACCAGTACACTTGTATGTATTAAAGCAAAACAATTTGTCTGAAATGAGATGCTTCACGCTCAATTATATCTAAATTTCTCATCTACAACTCTTGATTTCAATCTCTGGTGTCTGTGCAGCTATTGAGGCTGAAACAATGTAGAAAGGAAATGCTGTTATTTTCAATTTGTAGCAATTATACTCAGAGTGTGGCAGATGTGGTGGTATTGAGTTTCTGCACATGGTACAGGCAGGCAGCTTGTGGAAAGCATGGCTGATTTCTCTTATACCTGTGGCTGTGTTCCTGAGTATGGACTGCTGGACATGATGTCTGCAAACAAACTCCCTCTGAGCACAGCAGTACTCTAATGTGCAGTTAAATCCTCCATGCTTAGGACTTAATCATTATCAGAAATAGGACTTCAATCTATGTTTATCATAAAAGATATGGCTCTGATTTAAGAAAATCTTCCCACATAAGTAGATGCTTAAACTCTGCTCTAATATGAGCATGCTGAAGTCACTGGTATTATGGGTATGTGTCCTTTGAGGCAGATTAGCAAGAAATCAAGAGCATTACTGCAGCCTGGATGAAACTACTCCCAGTAAGTCTGACATACTCAAGAAGAGCAAAATACCATGTCTTGATTTAATTATTAGAGAGAGTCTGGAACTGTCTACCACAACCCTGCCTGGAATTGAATAGATGCACACTGGAGCTGGAATCCTCAGAAGAGTGTTGGGAAGCTGTAAGTGTATGCTGCTTGGCTGAACTGGAAGTTGTGAAGCCACTACTGGCATTATTATTATTATAATCGATACTCTTGTATGATCTGGAGGGCTTAGAAAAGTTCTAGGGCCAATTATGGCTCTGTTCTAAGACATGAGAAAATGTTGTTTTGTGTGATAGTTGTAAGTGGCCTTGGAGTGAGGTGTGGAAAGTACAGCCCTCCGTGCTCAGTGCTCTAGGCCTGCAGAGCTGTGCCCCGTGCTGCTCTCTCTCCTTCTGAAAACTGGTCTACAAAGTAGAACAGCTTTGAGAGAAGGAACAGAAAGCAAATGTCACCATCATATGCTACAGCCACACTGTGGGAAGGTGGGCTTGGAAAATGAAGGCGATGGGGAGATTATTTAAAGCATAAAATCAAGATCAGAATGACAAGGCTGACTACACAGTTTAGGACTTCTTTAGGTCCCACCTTCCAATTGAAGGTGTTTTCTGGAAGGCAGGCAGGCATGTCTGACTTGGCATCAGGAGGTGGAACTGAAACCAGTTCACCATGTCCCAGCCGAGTGCTGTGTTCCTGTGGAGAGGGCACAGGGAGGCTCTGAACTTCCCTGCCTCCTTCCGTGACCCTTCCTACCTCCTTGTGTGAGCCTGTACCCCTGCTATGGCTTTAGTGGAATGCTAGCCTCTGTTTGACAGTCTGGTCAAATCCATGCTCTGGGAATAACTCTTGTCTGCTTTGAAGCAGTGCTAGTGAAAAAGAGATTCTACAGCAAATTACTTCCTGCTCTGGGGAGCACAGAGAGCAGCAATGCTTGAGACAATTGGACATTGAGCTGCCTTGATCTCCCCACTCTTCAGGAGCATCCAGACTGAGGGCAAAGTCCCCTGAAAGGTCAGGAACATTCCTTTCTTTTGTGCAGTGTTTCTTTAGGCACCCAGAGTCTTGCCTGACTGTTTTTGCTGCAAGTCAGCTTAACTTTGTACCAAGAGACTGCTTGATTTATAATGCCTTATTTCTTTGTTTCTGTGGCATTCTCTTCTACTCCTGTCCCTTTTCATGAGTTCTTTGGCCAGGTGGTCTTTGTTTTAGTTGCCACACAGAACTCAAATTTTAAGCAGAAAACAGATTTACCTATGATGAGAGATGATCCAGGTGTGTGTCTGTTACAACAGAGACACCCAAAGCTGTTCCTTCTGTGTTGATCCTGTCCCATAACTCTTTTGAAGAGTGGTTCAGGATGAGGAATGGGAAGGGTGAGCTGTGCCATCAGTATGGAGTTTGCACACTGACTCAGGCTGTACAGATAGTTTATATGTTGTACACCAATTCTCAGGGTACAATCAATTTTTGTTAGTCTTCTGAGTGCTCATTATGTAGGCAACTGTGAGCATCTATGAATCATTTTGAGATTACATTTCTTTTGAGTATGAACATAATGTAATATGGGCTGTTAAATTAAGCATTGCAGACTGTAAAGGTAACTATGGGCCAGATTTAATTCATACATTTAATGGACAAAAAAAGTTTTAAAGAACCAAACTCCTGCTGATCAGGTAATGCTGAGTATAATTAAGTTGCATTCTGTTAAAGGAAACTGTCAGCAAAATAAAATGCCAGGTAAGGTGAAAAATACAAAAAGTGCAATTCACTTCTAAACTGAAAAACTGCCAGCTTACCTGCAGCTTGTTTGTTCCTCAATCATTCTGAAGTTAGATGAGTAAAAGAATTAAGCTTGGAAAGAAATACAAATACATTATTACCTTCCATTTTGGGAAGCTCAGGCTTGTATTTATTTGTGAAGCAGGAGCTTCAACTCCATGCAGTGTGAAAAGAGATTGTGCCATCTAATCCCTGTAAAAGCAGAGAGGAGTCATGTATTAAATTGCATTACAGAAATACTAATGGAGAGTTTTCAGTTTCTTTAGTCACACCATTCAAAGGAAGCCAAGTGCTGAGAATGTGCAAATCAGGTCTTTATGAATAGACTGGTGTTCTGCAGAGTTTCTGTTTTGGATGTTGCAGAGTCTCCAGTACTTAATATGTCTTCTGGATTAAAAAAAAAAAAAAAATTGCATAGTTGTATTGTCATTAAGATTCTCCAGATTAGAAAAAAACTCCAACCCAATGGAATTTTAACTCTGCTATCTAGAGTTTGAAATGATCAGGGGCTTTTCTACACTATAAATTTATTTCTGTTTCATCCCTAGAAATATATTTTGCATCTTGTGAATAGGAAGCTGTTGGGTTGTGTGGGGAGTTTGGAACATGTTCAGAACCTTTAATTTTTCTTTAACTCTCAGATGTTCTCTTCCAATAGTATTTCATTGTCATAAGTAAGTTCATGAATGTGGGTAACCCTGCCTTGTAAAAAGCAGATGTGAGATTTTGTAGAATTAACTTTCAGATCCTCCAAGTGTAATTGCTGCCACCCACCAACCAACCAATCAACAAAAAAAATGCCCTCCTTCCCAAGCCCCTGAAACACTGGAAGTAGTTTAGGCTGGTAATTTGCTCTCAGCTTTCCTGGTAGTGGCAGAAGTAGAAGAATAGTTCACTCCAGAGTTGCATCTTATTCTTGGGGGTATTTATATGTACTCTCCTGTCTGGGTCTTATTTGAAGGAAAGTTGAAGTGTGGCAGAAGGCTATGAAAAGATACCATGTTTTGGTGTATCTCATGTCTGGCAACACTCACAAAAATAACAGCTGTAAAGGAACAGTTTTGTGTGCTTATTTCACATTCCTGTGTTTTGGTGACTATATTTTCCTTAGTAAGGAAATACTTTACTGTCACAGATGGAATGCAGGATAAAAAACTATTGTATCCATCACAAAATAGCAAGTATAGCACTAATTTATAAATCTTATGAATATTGGGAGAGAAATATTTTCAAGGATTAAAATCCCACTTATTCAGCTATAGCAAAGTGGGGAAAAATATATAAAGAAGATTCTTCCTTATTTTATCAATGAGAGAAAGCTGAGGAGAAGGGGGAGAGGAGGCAGCAGGACAGAAGAGGGCCAGCAAGAGCTGGCCATGGCTGAGGAGAGGCTGCAGGGATGTGGGTAAGGAACAGGTCTAAATTTTACATTGAAGGGAACACACTGGGAAGGGACAAGAGTTACTGATTTAGCACTAAAACAGCTGTGTGGAGATGTGTGGGGACCAGAAGAAAGAAGGAAAGTGTGAGGTATCTGCTTCACATGGAGCTGACTTTAAGTTTTGTTTGCCAGGCTTTTCCAGAAAGTGCCAGAGCTGGAGGCTGTGACATATCCCTGACCCCAACACCAGTAGCTGCTTATCCAATGCACTGAGCATTATACATTTGAATTGCATATTGAATTATATATCATTATGTTTACTTATTAGACACAGTCATATGTGCTTAAGTTTCTGTATGTGAGAAGTAGCAAATGAATGGATTTGAAGCCTAAGACAGTGCAGCACCCTGTGTTCCATGTATGAATTCCATGGGGCTGGGGCACAGCCCTGCCAGCCCTGCTGCCTCTGGTCACAGAAGCACTGCAGATGTGATCCAGAGTGTTCAATTACCAACATAAAACTTGTTTGCTGTATACAACTTGAAAGCTACTTACCCTACTGTGAAGGTGTCTGTCAGTCTGCTTTAAAATAATGCACTGCAAACTGGAATTTACTGAGCTAATGAAATGCCTTCAGGGAGGTTATGATGACCCATTAAAAGAAAGGGCACTGTCAGATAATTTAAGCAACTTTGAGAAAAAAATGTTTCAAAATTTTTTTTTCTTTTTTCAGAATGCTGCTAATGTGTCCTTTTTTGGTGTTTGAGGATGAGAGAACACTGATGCCTCTTTTCTGTTCCAGAGCCTTTCCTTGCTGCAGGGGCTGTGCTGCAATGGGCAGGTGCTTTCTTTGTCTCAACATGAGAGCAGGGATAATCTCCTGCTTTATTGTGGAGCTTGGGCAGGGGCTGGCCTGGGGCTGCAGCTCCTTGTGCTGAGGTTTCTGCTGGTTCCAGCCATCCTCTGCCCTCCATCCCAAAGCCTCCCACAGCCCTGTGGCATGTCTTAGCTGTTCTCCCAGCTCTGCAGCTCAGCCCCCTGGCAGAAGCTCTGTCCTGCCTGTGTTTAAGTACATGTTTGATGTCTGTGCAGGCAGTATGGACATAATGCCAGTCTGTCCTTGCCAGGGCAGCTTTGTTTGATTGTGAGTGTGACAACACAGATTCTTCCTCTTTACAGAGAGCGTCCCAGTGCAGGAGTTTACCTGCAGAGGTGGTGGTGGAAGGAATTTTTATTGTACCCATTTGGAACACAACCTTACTAAAAATACAACTGATACTTTGCGATATTTAGTGCTGGTTTTAACAGAATTATGTACAAGTTGAAATAAAAGCCATAGTTTATATGCCCCTATTTAACAGAAAATATGTACGAGCTGGCTTTTATTATTGGACATATTCCTTTCACCAGCATCACACCTTATCTAGCAAAGCAGGATTTCTTACTTGTACTAGTTTGTAAGCAAACCAGTGAGAGATTCCAAGTCAGAGCTACAATTTAATAGGAAAATTAAAATAAAGGCAATGATACAGAAACATTGGCTTCAACTGACAGTGTCAGAATATGACCTTACACCCTGTTGGTCAGGGTAGTGGTAGCAGTCTGATTAAATGGTGGCTGCAGTCCTGCTGGAGTGATGGATGTGGTTCTGTCAAAGTGGTGATCCTGTAGAAAGATCTGATCCTTCTCCAGTGGTGTTTCTTCAGCTCTTGTCCTCTGGGAATCCAGTGGTAGGTGCTGCCCATGGTGTTCCAAAACTCAGATTATACACAGGTAGGAATACTTGGTTCCTCTCCTCAGAGTGGGGCATCTCACAATGGGATGGTGGGATTCTGGGAGTCATGCTGTGAGACCTTGGTGGTCCATTAGTGAAGATGGCTTCCTGAAGTGAGTTATCAGGGCTGACTCATGGAGAAGGTAAAGAACACTGCCCCACCTGTTTTAACAGCTTATGAAGATGGTAATAGAATATGTACTTTTGGTTGCATCTTACATTGTAACCCAAGACATTATGTTTTTATGAACTGAAGATTACTGCTACTAGCAGGAGAAACTGATATCTGAACCAGTGAAACCATTTTGCTGCTAGGGAAAAATTCAGGGTGTCTAAAACAAAGAAACGTGCTTGTTATTCTGTCCTTTGGTTTCAAATATCCTTGGCCAGTTTGGCTCAGCTGTCCTGGCCATGCTCTCTCCTGGCTCCCTGTGCACCTGCTCCCTGCAGAGCATGAGACACTGAGAAGTCCTTGACTGAGTGAGCACTGCTGAGCAGCAGCTAAAGCACCAGTGTCTTATCAACATTATTCTCATACTAAACCCAAAACACAGCATGATACCAGCTACTAAGAAGAAAGTGAACTCCATCCTAGAGAAAACCTAGAGGTACTTTATTTATTCAATTAGTACCTNTGATATCTGAACCAGTGAAACCATTTTGCTGCTAGGGAAAAATTCAGGGTGTCTAAAACAAAGAAACGTGCTTGTTATTCTGTCCTTTGGTTTCAAATATCCTTGGCCACTTTGGCTCAGCTGTCCTGGCCATGCTCTCTCCTGGCTCCCTGTGCACCTGCTCCCTGCAGAGCATGAGACACTGAGAAGTCCTTGACTGAGTGAGCACTGCTGAGCAGCAGCTAAAGCACCAGTGTCTTATCAACATTATTCTCATACTAAACCCAAAACACAGCATGATACCAGCTACTAAGAAGAAAGTGAACTCCATCCTAGAGAAAACCTAGAGGTACTTTATTTATTCAATTAGTACCTAGAGGTACTTTATTTATTCAATTCTCTCTCTTTGAAAGAGATCCCTAAGCAGTTTGGAGCTTTCAAATTATTTCTTTAGTATCTTTGTGCATACCACTTATGCTTATGGACTGCATATAGCTGTGTTGAAGAGTTTATTCCCCTGCATTTTATCAATGCAGTATTTCCACAAATTCTTAATGTTCAAGTTTTGTTCTCATAATTTTCTTGTGAAGTACCAATATTTGCAATTAAATAAGGAAGTGTTACTATTTTATTTATTTGTGATTCTCTCTCTGCTGGGCAAGCTGGATAGATTATCCTATTAATCTTAAAATTTTCAGTATTCTCTCATTCTCCTGCCTTCTGCCCTTTATTATCCTATAGCAAGCCTGTAACCAAGTGTGTAGATTATCTAAGGTACAGACTGCCCTCACATAACCCACTTGACTGCTCAGCATAAATGAGATTTTTAATGGTCTGGTTACTTGTCATTAATTGGCTTAGACAGGCTTGAATTTTGTCACACATCTTGACCTTTATTGAACCAACAACTTTGACAAATATAAAGGTCAAGAAATTCTGGCCTTAACACTTCTTATTGGATTACTTTGCTCACATGCCAAAATCCAAATCTCTGGTTCTTATAAGTGCTTCTATAAATACATATAATTATTCTAGTACCTGAGTGGAGCCAGAGCATTAAAATATGTTGTACATTAACAGTGGTGTGATTCCTGCTCCTCTGACTGAAGTCTACTTCAGTCTTCCATGGGAAAAAGCTATCCACAAACCTGCAAACCACTCTACTTCAAGGTTTAGTACTGTCAAAAAAAAAATTACGTTTCAGATCCTACTGTCCTTAGGAGGCTTTTCAGAGGACCCTTTATGGGAGTGACATCAGGAATAGTTCTGACTTGAAGAAGACAGAGGCAATGAGAAGAATATCTATTTTCAGGTGTCACCCCCACACTGCCTTGCCCAGACTCACCTCTTCACCCACCTTCATATGTCTTTTTGTTCACATCCCAAGTGTGATGAGTAATGTTTGTTCTGTAAAACATAAAATCTTACCCTGTATTACAAAAATGAACATATTTCATGGAGGAGTTGTCTGTAAGATTCAAGAGGAGAATGAAAGTTTATATACTGTCTGTAAATCAGTATCTTATTTAAATATTGAATTTTATACATTTCTATGCTTCTGTGTTACTGATGCAACATTTAGTACTCTTGGGTTCAATAGTTGAAGAGAAAAGCAGCATTTTTATCACAAAGAAATAAAATAAAAAGGCAAAACCCCAAACCCACTTATTTGAGAAGCAGCTCTTCTATTTGTGAGTGTGATTCATTGCCTGCTGGTGCTCTCTGTAACCTTTTAGTGAATGTAGGGCACTGTTGTCTACCCATGTGTGCTGCTCTTCTAGTGCCACGAGTCTGTAGCTATTAATAGTCATTTCCAGCCTTCCCTGAATGGCACTTTTCTTTCCCTGTGGTTCATTTGTCCCAGGTGTTTGTGAGTCTTGTAGCTTTGACTTTTGTGAGCTGTTATTGGGCCAGACACTCTCCTGTGTCAATATTCTCTAAAATCTGTGAGGGCAGGAAGAGTGCAATTTACAGTTGTGCTCGTAACTGGCAGAAGCAAATATACTAATGAACCTGACATATGGCTTTACATGAGGAAATTCTCAGTGGCACTGCCCTTACCTGAAGCCCTTTAAAGCTGCTCAAGCTGCACAAATGTATCAGGAATGTGGTTCACACCTCTAAATACGTGAGGCATTTTATATATACCATTTGAGGTGTCGGTCTTTAATTTTATGAGTAGAAGTAAGTGACCATAAGTCCAGAGTAAGTCAGTTAATGAAAGGTTACAAAGTGTTCAAGGAGTAAAACTAGGGAATAGCAGGAATTCTGAACTCATGCCTTTATAATGGGGCTTCTCTCACAGCACTTGGGGTCCAGCACTTGTAGCAAAAGCTGAAGAGCAGGAGGTGTCAGATTGGCAAGAATTGTAGAGCACAGGGAGGTTTTGTATTACAGGGACACATAAAAACTGCTTGGCTTTTATTATTCATGTATATATGTACCACATATCTCAGGTAAAGCAATCAAAAGCCAAAACTCCTTCTGGTGGGGGTGCAAAATTGTAGATCAGCCTGGTTTGCTTCTGAGTCTGGAAACCTTGTGATACCAAATACAGATGTCCTAGTTGTCATACGGGGAGATAAAATGAATGAGATTATTTTAAATATAGAGGCTCAGTTTAACAAGACTATTTATATTCTTTCCTCCACGTGAGACATGTTGTGCTCTTCTATGATGGCAACAAGATTTAGTAAGTGAACAGTCAGAGTTGTGAGTTGATCAACTTAAAAGGCTTCTCAGCTTCATGTACTTCTAGACATTGAAAGGCAGAGTGTCCAGAGAAGCTGTGAAACAAGCCTGACCTATTTACTATTCCATTTAAATTGTGGTGTGCCTAACTGCCCTACTTTGCTATTTAGTGCTCTAAACCAGCCATCCAGCTTGTTGTATTTTTGTTATTGACAGAATCCTGCCAAGTCTTTCATTTTGGAGTAAAACCAACATGTTTAGAGACAGCTGCCTTCAGCTGATGCTGTAATTGTTCATGTTTTCTCAGTCATTGATACTTTTCCCTGTAGTATATTTTCCACTCAGTATACATTCCTTGAGTATCAGAATAGCCTCAGGAAATTGACATAGCATACTTCTGCTCCTAAACTCGGATTTTGGCATACAGATTTATTATACAACTATGAATTACTCTAATAAATATTAATTTAGGTGCTTTTTTCCCCTTCAGGTTATTTTTGTTAGTGTAGTGAGACAGCTACTATCTACTCACTATCTTAGCACACATAATATAACTGAATTAAATCCTGGCACGAGGTCCCAAATTCATTTAGGAGGTCAGCAACCAGAGAAGAGGAAAGACAGGAATAGTCAATATGTTAGACAGAGCAATGATTAATGTAGATATCTGTTACTATATCAGAATCATCATCACCCGATCATCTGTTGATAAAGAGCTATCAAAAGGAACATTAAATGAGTTTTCCAGCTGTCCTCATCCTCTTTTCCCTGTTCACTCTGGCAGGTTGTGGCCACATGTGGCCTGTTTAATAACACTTCTGAAATACCTATTATGCATCGTTACTTCTGCACCAGCACAGCAGATGAGCACAGCATGATGAGTACAGTCCAAATTCTTCCACTGCAACTTCTGCAGGCCAGGGGCTGTAACTTGTGTTTATGATGCTTAACATAATGAGACCTTGATCTTAAGTGAACAGCTAATTGAAAACAAACAGGAAATTGTCATTAATCTTGGAAGTTGTAAAATAGCATCTGGTGACTTAGACACCTAGCTTGGTATGATTTAAAATAGGATCTCACTATGAAACTGTGGATAAAAAGTAAGAAATAATCACTTTTGTGTTAAATCCCAGCTTCTAACTGATGCCCACACCCAGGGGCAGTAATGTTTTACTTCTCCTAAAGGAATTTTTACTGTGCAGATTTAAAAAGTGTCAAAATGTTCTCACAATTTAGTGCATAGTCAATGCAACATCATTTTTATTGTTTTAAAATTTGGTAGGTGTCTTAAAAGATTTTGATGCAGTAAACACTTTCACTTCTTCTAATCAATATTGACTTCATTATGACATCTTATTTCAAGGTTAATGTTCCTGTATTGTGTAAGGTTGTAATTTTAACGAAATATCCAAAATAACCTGTAATTGCTTGTTTTAAGAAATTTGATAATTATTTTGCCCCACAGCAGATAATTTTGTTCCTGTTATATTGAAAAATACATTATTATTTTCTTTTCCCATTACTATTAAGATGGATATTTTCCAACATATTAGAAGATCATTACTAAAGCAAAATAGACTTATGAAACTGGCAATTTGTCTGTCAAAAGCAGACCACAGATGTAGCTGAAAGAGGTACACTAATGGAATGGCACTAATGCAATTTCGCAAATAACTTAATGAAGCATGTAAAGCATATTTCTTCCATTAAGCACACATAGTATGGAGTCACATCTTGCTTACTGGGTGTGAAAAATATTTTTAATTAACTTAAACATGAAGAGACTCTTCAAGGTTATGCTACTGAAAGCCATTAAAAAAGTGCAAAAAGTCAGAGAAGGCAGTAGAAAAAGCAAAACAACAGTATCACATGAGTAGAGCACTGAATGATAACAGATGAAAGCAAGGCAAAGGAAATGAATAGGCACTACTAGAAACCAGGGAGTCTCACCATGAATTTATCTAAAGTCATTATGTCTTAACAAGAATTTGTTTAGAGGAGTTAAATACCAGACCCAGGACTATTCCCATAAGCCTTCCAAGCCTTTCCTTTCCTAAAGGTCAGTGTGATGGAGCATGCAGTCACCTTCTCACAGTGAGAGTGTGTATTGCTGAAAATCTATACTCCCAATTACAATTTCTCCAGTGTTCAGCATGAGCTCAGCCCACTCTGGTGGGCAGGTTCTGTTTGTGTCATGGTCTGATGGCCCCAGCGATGAATGCCCTGAATGCCAATACAATGTTTGCCTGTGCCACTCAGGGTGACCCCTGCAACCCCTGCTTAGTTCAAAAAAGAATTTAAAATCCTTTAAATGTTTTCTTTCAAGTTGGAATGTTTTTGTTGAAATGCAAATACAGTTGCCACTGTTTCCTATGGTAGATGATAGTAAATTATTTGTGTGTTCTTGTTTAAAATGCCAAATATCGAGGAAGCAATGTCTGTAATCCAACTGTCCAGTACCGACAAGAGAAAAAAGGTTATCTCTGTTATTTCAGTTAAGATTTTGCTTTTAAAGCTTTGAGTTAGCAGGGAATTCAAGAATATATTTTATTCATCCAAGCGTTTTAGTATATACTCATGTTCTTAGCTAATGACAACAAGTAGTGAAATTGGATTTCTCTTTTAAGTCACTTGGTTGATGGTCACTTGTGTTGTAGAGACCACAAATTCATCAAAATAACGAAAATACAACTTTGAGTTGAATTAAAAGAAAAATAATTCAGTATTTTTTATCAATTTAAAAGTAAAATGTGGGTAATGTTGAGTAGAAATTTTTGTTCTTGATTTTCTCAAATATCAAGATAGATTGATATTTGCTTCTTCTTTCCAAGAGGAATTCTTTCAGCTAAGAGTTCAGTGCAGATTTAGCAATACCAAGACACAATAAGTCTAATTTTTTAAGGAACCTAGTAAAAATTATTTACAACTGAGAATAAATTTGAACATTGTCCTTCAAGACTTTCTAGTCCAACTTGAATATTTTTAACCCAAACTGATTTTTTTCTGCAATGTTAAAAATTAAAATGCAAGGTACTAAGAAACATTGAAGCACCTTTGAAATTAAAGGAACTACAGTCTTTATTAGAATTACAGGTAGCACAATGAAGAGTTTACATTATTGTCTCCATATGAAATGGAATTTATACAGTTACTTATGGTCTTCCTTCTGACTTCCTCCTTTACTTATGGTGCTCAGGAATTAATTTGAACATGTGCTAGCATATTACAGTCATCAGCCCAGTTTTAGCAGATTGAATGACAGACATTGTGGTGTGCCTGTTTCATTATTGGATGCAACAACTGCCCTCTAAGAGCTTGCTGTATTCCAAATCCTCCAAATCCTTTTTTCTAGCTATGTATGAAAAGGCCTTTTTATTGATTCTGTCATAAGAGAAAGTTCCTTTTCTGGAAAGTTCTTCTGGAAAACTACCATAGTCACCTATAAATGTGAGAACCAGTAAAGGACAATTGTAGTAGTTCCTTTCAGCAAATGACCATAAAACAGGGTGAAGGTTTCACTAATCTTAGTGATTTCTTATTTTCCAGTTCTCTTTAGTCATCCACACCAACATGATTGATCTCAAATATATTGGATGGTAAAAAGTTTTCAGAGTTAGCAAAAGATTTTACTGAAAGAAATCTGTACTTAACATGTTTTCAAAAAACTTGGATTCCTATTTTAGCATTATCTGGCATTTCATCGAAAATCTTTTGGGATATATACTCCTAATTAGAGCTTTATTGAAGAATACTGGGAAAATCATTCATTGGTTTGTCTAATAAAATCTCTGAGGGAGTTTAATTTACAACATCTGTATTCATGATTAATTTCTATGCAGATGTTTTGTGTGCAGTACTGCTAAGGTCAATGGGAATTCGCAATGGAAACGCTGTATATTTACCCACCTACATTTCCCCCCAAGGTAGTCCATCAAGTGTAAAGTTTTGGAAATCAGATTTACGTGCACTTCTCAGCTACAAGGTTAATTTCCCTCTGGGTGCTACCTGATAAGAATCAGACATTAATATCATCGATTTCAGCTGTTGCACTCATATTAAGCCTGTTTAATGGAAGTTCACTTATTTAAAACGCCGCAGTGATGTAGAACAAACAGGGTGGTGAGTTGTAGCGGGAGTTTTGATGTTTCTTGTTTCTTTGCTGCAGGACAACATGGCAAAGAAAGACCCTTTTTTCCTTCTGGGGTTTAAATTTTGCCAGAATTCAAAGCTAATGTTTAGGTAGAAGGAGAATCCAGCATGTGACCTGTCAGATTTAAATTCTCAGGAAGCATGATGAAGGTAGAAAATTTTCTGATACTTGTTTGCTTCTCCATAATGGTAATTAACCTGTATATATTAATTAACCCATATCTTAAGGTGGTTTTCACGACTTGGTCCTTGCGATGAATTCATAAACCCTATTCAAAAGGGGAAAAAAATCTAATTAGAGTATAAATGATATGAAATAAAAACCGTCAAACAGAAACTACTTTACATAAATTTGATTCAAAGAGTCTTTACAGAAATTGAATGTTTCTCACGCTGAATTAAAGAGATCAAGAATGACATTGCTAGTAATTCATAAAACCTAACACAGGAACATGCCAATAAAGAATTACTAGGAGCTTATAAAAATGAAGTAATATTCCTTTTAACAAATATTGTATGTAGTTTTAATTTTAAAAAAATGAAAAACCCCAACTAATAAAACTAGGTATGTGTACATATATAAATAAATATAAATAACCAAATTTTTATACTAATTTTTAAGACTTTTTTGAATGTCACTATAGATGATCTATAATAAACACTTCTTAATAGTACCCTTTATTTGTATTTTAAGTAATTGGTCTACCTGGAAATCCATATTTTTCTTACTGGTATTTTTCGTTAATAAAAAGACAAAGCCTGGTCCACTTTCTGGATATTATCTATTTGTAATAGCCAATCTTTGTTTTGGAGGAGTTGCTTAGAATTCTGTTTCTGATGGCATTTTATCGGGGTTAAGAGAAAGTAGGGTGTTTGTCAGACAAATATCTTAAACAAATTCTTTCTGTACATCATCTGTATACACATGTCATTTCTGGAAACTCTTTTTGGTCTACAAAGTAAATGTATCAGATTTTTTTTCCCCCTCTTAATATATTTAATATATCTTAGTGGGACTGTTGGCTCTACTTTTAGAGGGTTACCTGGCACTGAAAGCACAGCTGAACTTTATAATGCCAAACTTTGTGCTGAATTCTTTTGTTGGTGCTCAGTTAAGTCAATGAGGTTGCAGTGATGTAAAGAGGGGCCCAAGGACTCCAGAGTCTATTGCTAACTATGAGGACAGATATATGAAAATAGTGATCAACTCAGGGACTTTGGTGGCAAATCCCATGTAATTGACAGTGACAGTGTCCATCAGCTGGGAATTTCAGCCCTTTAAATTAAGATATCAGCTGGGTGATATGCAAATCCAAGCATTTTTTGCCTTGTCATCTGCACATATTGGTAGTCTTTGAGTTTTGAAAGTATATCCCATGCTGTATTTTCAGAATAGGAATGCTTCAGTTGAAGAATTGTAAGGACGTGAGACAGAATCTATTTACAAAAATGAAATTATGTTTGCCAATGACAGAATGTACACTGATGGAGCTGTGTGGTACAAGAAATTCTGTAGTGGAAATTAAATGTAAGACGACTTTGATTAAATAACTGCAGAAACCTGAAGAATTTGAGTGCTGCACTCTATTTGTATTGCCTTTAAGAAGGATTACAATTCTTTACCAAATGTTATTGATTTCAGAGCAAGTTTTCCAGCTTTATGTTCTTTGGCATCAAGGTTAGTAGCCATAGAGCTTTACATTACAGTTTTGATGGGAGAAAGAAGAAAAAGTGTTAGAAGCAAGAACAAACCTAGGAGGAAATTCTTGAACTGCATAAAATACATAAAATATAAATCTTGAGAGTAGTGAGATGCACAAATCAGTTATGTGTTTTGGTATTGATTTTATTGATCCAGAGAATGCAGAAGCTGTATTTGCTATCAAAGCACATCTCTGAGTTGTGCTGTGTTGTAGTGTCCCAGTGTTTAGCATTTCGAATGTGTTAGTTTGGACAGTGACACAGGCTGATTCAGCCAAGCCTGACTGAAGGCAGAGGGACAGCTTGGGGGACACAGAGCCACCACCACCCCACAAGAGCTGCATGGGAGAGGTGGCCCTGCCTTCCTTGGAGTCTCACCCCACTGTAGGACTAGAAACTAATTCTTTTTGTGGGGAAAGAAAAGGCAAGGTGCAGCTGGGTTAGATTTCTTTCCACAGAGAGCATATGCTCCCCTACTAAGGATGTGGCTTGTAAACTCGCTGTCATGGCAACCAGGAAACCTCCCGGGCCCACTGCTCAAGGATCCTGCTCAAGAAGTTCCCCAAAATAAAGCACAACAGCAGCCTGCAGGAAACCTGCAAAGGAGGCAGGTGGTGAGGATTTAATGTTCAGGGAAGGTGAATGAAAAAGGTGGTGCCTTGGAAAATTCTTTATTTTGTACCTCTGTGCTTTTGTTTGTCAGTGAGGCTTGAAAGACATGTGGGTTACTTGGACAAACAGGGACAGGATTTAGGATGTGCACTGCACTGGTTAGGGATTCACAGGTGGTCTTAACCTTGATTTACTCAACATGCAAAGAAACAGATCAATAGGATGCCAGTTGTAGTAGGAAAAAGCTTGACATGCAGGAGGACCAAATCCAAGAAAAGTTGTGTGGCAGTGTCAGGGCTTTGTCCACTGTGCACTGTCTATCCTCATCCTGTCCTGAATCCTTTTGACTTTAGGGCTTGAAAAGGCAGAGTGAAGCAGCAGCTCCCCTCAGCGCTGTGCTGCAGTGATCAGGTTGTTTCTCTGGCACAACTAGTTAATTTACAGGCTGATGGGTATGTCTGTGTTGAAGTGAAGGTTATGGTTTGCTCTGAGTTAATCACTTAAATGCCTTTGTTTCCCTGTACCCCACTGTAACTCTGTTACCTGCACGTCAAAGTGTGCCTCAGCAATGCAGGTTTTGGCTCCTGCTGTTGCCTAGGCTATTACTGAGTGATAATTGTTTTTTTTTTTTTAATCAGAACTGGCAGTTTGGTCATAAGAAGGGTCAGTTTTTAAGAAGAAGATGTAGTTTTTAATCTATGGCATGAATGTTTGGCAGTTTGTGGTTATTGAGTAGCCTTAACAGCTTCATGCAGCTTGTGTTGCTACCCCTGTGCTGTTCCCCTCTTCAGAAAAGTCAAGTGCTTTGTGCATCAAAACAAACACAGTAAAAGTCTTTAATGTGCAATTTCACCCTGAGTGCTCAGATGCAACTGATTTAACTTGCGTGACCTTGGTATTACTCTGGTTGATATTCAATCCATAATTTCACACTTAATCTTTCAAAACATTCATAAGAGGGAACCAATTTTGTTCCATTTCAACAATAAGTGTTGCATCTCATGTAGTCAAGGTCAGTCAAAATAGAGTAACTGAGCTGAAACGTAGGATTAAATTCTCAGGGAAAATTGGACATAATCAATTACAATTAAAGAGCTTAGAAACAGAATTGTAAAATTACTTTGGAGAGAAGTGCAAAATTTTGTCATTTGTTTATGGATTTCAGGAGGCACTTTTCTCTAAAATGCTTATGACAATTCTTGAAATGAAAAAGTAGGACATTTAATAGCAATAACAGGTTGTAGTCTTTACTCAAAATGTAGTTTGCCTGTGTTGCTCTTACCCTGTCAGCGAGAGGTGTGTGTGTCCAGGTACACCAAGGGCACACCTGAGGTGCCATGGGTTCCCCAGAGCAGGGAACACCATGAAATGAATGACACAAAACCTGCCAGGATCCTGGCACTGAAATCCATTAGATGCTGAGTGGCATCCTCACTCACAGCTGGAAAAGGGACAGACATGTCCTGAAGGTGAGTGCCTTCAGAACACTGTTCTGCAGTGACACAAATGCTTCTCCCGAGGTTTGCATTCACAGCAAGGTTTCTCTAGCTGTCTTTTGTAGCAACCTCCCTTAGCTGTCCTCACTGCTGTCTCTGCTTTGGACCAAGGTCAGCTGGGCTCTGTGGCTCACCTCCTTGCAATGAGCAGTCTGCTGCTCAGTGGAGATCCCCAGTTTGCTGGTGGGGTAAGGGTGGGACCTAGAGATAGAGAGAGCCTGACAGGTCTCTAAGCCCCTCTTGCTTGTGTGAGTGGATTTCGCAGATAGCCCTCTTTTGTGTAGGGTTAAGGAGCTGTAGTAGGATAATTAATGCAGTGACAATTATTTATTGCACTGCAAAGACTGGAATCATTGCTAAGATTTAAAAATATGTAGAGAAATACATAGAGAAATGTATTGACAAATAGAGCAGGAGGTACATTGTGGACAGAAGTGGTGTTTGACTGAATTTAGCCTTTTAGTACAGTTATTTGGGATCCAGTTTACATGTCATGTGGGAATTGAGCATTTTTCAACAGGCAGTTGATTATTTTTCAGATCTTATTTAAAGAGAGCTAGTCTATCAGATACTCCTGGCATGATGAGTGGACCTCCAAGGGTCCCAGCCAAATCAAAATTTCCATGGTTGTGAGAGCATGTTTTCTAATGTACAATTTGAATAATTGCTCAGCAGAGTGGAAGTGAGTGGTATTAGGTGCTGTCTGAATTGATTAAATCAGATTGTGTTAGATTTAGTGATCACACATTCATATGCACATGTACTTATGGTTCTGGGAGGAGACATTATCTCATGGAAAATATGACAACTTTCTTTTGGGCTTGTGTAGGATAAGATGTACCCTGAGCTGCTTGAGCAACTGACAGTTTGGCTTGTAAAATGATTAAAATACAGAAAAAGATTGCTAATAGAAAAAACTGCTAGAATTTAATGTAGGCTTAATTTTATGGAATTATAGAATGGTTTGGGTTGGAAAGGACCTTAAATATCACCTTTTGATACACAATAAAAGAAATGCTGCTTTTTGAAATTACTAGAAATAATTTTTTTACTTTAAAAAATAGATATCTGGATTTAGATTGAAACAGATCAGTTAATTCAGTGTGATTTGTGAATAATTATATTTGACTGAATTATAAGCAGGGAGTATTTATTGATTAACAGAGGTTTTGAATTGGCTTTAATGTAACACTATTGTATTTAGACATGAAAAAACAAAAAAGGGGAAAAAAATCCAAACAAAAAAACCCCTCCAAAAAAACAGCCCCAAAATGCCTCAGTGTGTCTTTTTGGTCTCCCACACAAAGTTTTACATACTTCTGGAGACAATAGTAAATAGATTATAAAGATCATACAGTGAAAAATACAGACATTGTAAATGAAAATCTGGTATCTTAAACCCAAGATGACATATATTTGATTTTGAAGTACAGAATATTCAAGTATTGTGTCCCCAAATGAGTATTGAGTGCGAGAACTTAAAACACCTTCTTATTTATGTCTTAGTAGGCTCATAAAGATGATATAAAAAACCAGATATACTTCTTCAAAATGTTGTGGTTCTTGAACTAGTCATCACATTACCAAAAATTCTAGGTAAAAAAAGTCTTCTACTGAAGAGTAATGCAACAAATATAGCTGGTTTTATTTTTCTTTATTTCACTGCTCCTTACAAACCTCATTATTTCTTGCCCTATGCAAGACTCCAAGTAGCTATTAGAACATTTAAATCCCTGAAAGCAAAAATATTCTGCATATAGGCCAAAATGTTCCCCTTATTTTGCTCTCTGTGGCATTGCATCTCAGGAAATATGGCTGTCTACCAGGAGCTGACTCAAACACAATGAGGTGGAAAAACATGACCTTCAGAAGAATGATTTAGCATGTAGATTGTAGAATACATTTCTATTAGAGTGTTCCCAGCTTGGAACCACTGAGGATATTTGTAAAAAAGTTTCATAAGTACAGCATGTTGATGTGTACACAAGTTGCTCTCATTAAGAGTAAATCCTTGCTATAATATTAAGGGTGGTCTCCTGACACTGACAAAGTGGAATTCTTGTGTCACAGGTCTTATTTAACCCTCTTGTTGGGTGAGCTATCCCTGTGTAGAAATCAAGTTTGAACGATTGCTTTTTAAACACAAAGTGGCAGCTGCTAATCAAGATTTTACCTCTAAGGCAAGGGGAGCCAAAATGAGCCCTTGCTGTATAGCACAGTAAGCCTTGACCCAAAAATCCTTTCTCCTTCAGCTGCTGCACACCTCAAACTTGAGGGAATGCTTTTGTTAAATACTGGCACGTTCCCAGTCCCTTTGTTTGCTTCCTGGTTATTTTTTGCTCTTTCCATATGGTGTGCAAAACTCTGAGCATTTCTGTCCTGCTTCTAGAGCTGTAGGTTAGGCCTAGCACCATGTGGTCCTGGAGAAAACCTTTATGCCAGAAAGACACACACTATCACACTTTTTCATTAATAGTAATATTGACTGTGAATAATAAAGTTTTATCTGCCAAGACTAAAAAGCCAGGAAAGAGTAGGCAGGTTGGATCAGGGATAAAGAAATAATAGAAGGAAAATTCAATAAAGAATTATATTGGAGACTTTTTTACAATATTTGTATTAATTTATAATCATTTTCTGTCATAGAAACAAAATCAGTGCAGTAGAGCTTCCTCAGACCTAACTCACATGAGCAGTTGGGCCATAAAAAGTTATTTGGTTTGATTTTAACATGAGACCAAATCTGTCACTGTTTTTTACCCTCCTTAGGAGTGACCCCACCTCTTATGACTATTATGCTTCTCCCAGTGCTTTATATTGAATAGTCATTAAGGCAGATGTGATCCTTCAGGCCAACATCCTCTAGAGCACTGACCAAAGGTTTCAAGATTTCAACAAAACTTCCTTGAACTAAAGTTTAAAAAATGAGAAAACACTGCAAAAGTTTCTTTTCCAAGGGATAACACAATCTGTTCATAACCATTCATAGAAGGACTGGGGGACACTGAGAGGGGTTGCTGGGGCTTTCATAGGAATAAGTGACAGGTGCTCAAGCAGCCTTATTTTGAGTGGTTTTGGATTGGGTAAAAAAGTTGCTGGGGTGGAACAAATTGGGTTAGACAGAGAAGCTCAGCTGAGAGGAGTCACTGTTTAGAGTGGAGATGCAGACTGTTGATGTCCAGGATAAGGAGGATAAGAATGCTATTGATCATAGGTATTTATAGAGTACACACCTCTTTACTATATTCTATAATCAATGTTTCCATTTGCAGAGGCACTCATGAGAAACATAACGTTTTAGAAAATCTGCTGATGGAAGTGGATTAGCTTCTGGTGTCTTTCTGTCCACATGGGTGCCTAAGGATACTCTGAGAGCCACTGCTCGGTTCTCTAGCCACTTTCTGAAGAGAGAAAAGGCTGGCTACATATTCTAGATTTGACATTGACTTTGTAGCTTGTCCACAAACCACATTTTGATAAAAACTGCCCATTTCAAATGTGAATTTCAGGATGTCAGCTAAAGATTTATGACTTGTCTCTCTATCAGTTTTGATTCCCTCATGTACTTGTTAGTCATGGCTTAGTGTGCTGCTGTGTAACAGCTCTGATTGACCACAGATATTATAAATGATCCCTTTTGATACATTAGTTAATTATGAAGGAAATAATTCTTTTCCCGGCAAATTAAAATCCATCTTAAAATTTTATGGAGAGTCAATTCATTATGAGGAAAGTTATTTATGAATTTACTGAAAAAATGGATCTGTTCTCATTAAAATAAGCTTAAAGGTAGAACATGATAAAATGTCAGTTGTCTACTTAACTCTTTTGATGCATTTCACTAATGAGCTGAGAGACTAAAATTTCTCAGCACTTACAATTAAATTCAGCTAATGCAAAGCAAAAAGAGACTTGGAAAGACTTGCTTTTTATAGGTGTAAAAAATTAAAGAAGGAGGAAGAAACAGACATAATGTGTATGTACAGATTTGGTTAAAGAGCATTTAGATGCTGTTCAATTTTTGTCTTTGTCCTCCTGTTAAAGCACATCAAGTTTTGCCAGTTGTCGTTACTTGCTCCAAAAAGAACTTAGGATTTAAATTCAGACTTTGCACAGTTACTGCCACTTTATCCAGGGAGACATGATAGAGTTGGATATGAGCTTTGCAAAATTACTTACCTTCTTTGATTAGTTTCTGCATTTCTAGAATAGGATTTTGCTAGTATGAAGGTAAAGATACTAAGTTTCCTTTCCTTTTTCCTTTCCTTAAGTTTCCTTTTCAAGAAAGAATTTTCTTTCTTGACATATTAAGGCCTTACTTAGGGGTGTGGGCTGAGACATCAGTTGATCACTGTATCCATGTGCCCATCTGTATGCAAAGGATGAGATGTGTTCTAAAGCCATTCTCTCACCATCACCACCAAATTGTCCCCAAGATGTGATTTGAAAAGCACGGAGAGGACACAGTAAATTTGTACAGAGGAATGTTGGAAGGGGGATTCAGGGCACCTTTTCAAGGGATTTGAAGTGAAGAAGATGAAATGTACCAAATTACATGGTGAATTTGTAGGATGTGGTCAGTTTTAGCCTGAGAGGTGTAGCTGTCTCTGCTGTGTTACAGAAATAGTGGCTCTGCCCATCCGACAGCAGTGGCTGTCACTGCCTAACCTCCTGCTGGAAATTTTCATCAGCAATTTTGGTGGATGGCAAAACATAACTGTTTCTGAACGTGCAATCACACTTGCATTTGTTTTTGCAGGTGTTTCTTTTACTACGTACTCTAAGATCAGTAAAATGAAAAGGAAAAATATGACAAGTGTTCTTGTATTTCCCAAATGACTGGAGAGTAGTTATCATGGGATCTATGTAATAGGTTTTCTTCTGCTTTCTTCCTGGCTTCCAAACATATGTATTTTTTCCTATCAAAATTACAGCTTGTAGAAGAATTTTAAGTGGAAAAGATGATTGCATGTTTTCTCTCTGTTGTTTCTGTGATATTGAAGGCTACTGCTGGGCAGCAGTCTTTGTTTCATAGTGCTTGGATCCAAAGGGATTGAATTCCAAAGGGACCTGCCTCTCCAGCCTGCAGGTCAGGGGTTATTTCTGGATGTAGCTAAACTGCTCTCCAACAGTTAAGTCTTAAGACTTCTTGTAAACATTCTTGCTGAGCCTCAAAGCAGATTTCTGAAGGAAACATGGATGTGATCCCCTTCCCTCACCTTGTCAATATTCCTGCTCCGGTGGGTTCCTGCTCCGTGTCATGTGGCAGGCAGCAGCCATCACATCTGCATAATCAGGTCAGCCAGGTGTGCTGCTGCCCCTGCTCTGCCTCTCACAGAGAGAAATTCTACCCCAGCTGGAACAGTGCTGTCACCTTCCATACTTAAGTTTTTTTGTAGGGCTTGCATATCATCATCTAGGCTGGGATGGGTAAACAGCTTAAAGGGAAAATTGAGGAAAGGAAGCTAAAATTCTCACTGTCTTTCTCACTGAGATGTTTTTTCATTATTATTTTTAGAAGTGCTGATAAATGTAATTTCTTTTTCTATTTACTTATCACTGATTCACACTACACTTCTCATGGATCTCTTTGTAATGTAAACTTAGACCTGATCTAGCAATACACTCAAATGTGAATCAGGAATTCTGTCAGCCCTCTGCAGACACCTGGGATAGCAATGGATCAGCTTATGGTTCCTATGAAACCTTGGGCAATGTATTCTTATGCGGAAAATATATTGAATGTGAAGAAAGGCAAAGTTATTAATTTAGAGATATTGGCTAAATCAGTTTTAGGTGACAAAGTTGAACATATGATGACACAAATATTTATTTTTTATTTGTATTTTGCTAAACTTGTTGGTTTTACTCAGTGATAGGTTCACCAAATATCCCTTGTCTATCCTAAATACTGCCATCTATGTTTTTTGAAAAATAGTTTTGTCTTCTATTTTCTTGTATTACAAGACAATGTATTCTCCCCTGGAAGTCCACATTCAACTTTTGGGGTTTTTTTCAAACCAATGTAAATCATCATAGACTGGGCAGATATCTCACTAAAGTTTGATAAAAAAATAGGTCAACTATGTTATAGATTATCTTTTTATTTTGCACTAATAGGGGATGTTCAGGTTAAAGAGAAAAAAATGTATGGTTGAAAATTAAAGCTGCTGCACTTGTGGTTTCAGCAGCCACTATTTTACCCATGGAAAATCTCTATGATCTGTCAAAATTTCAATGCATTGTGCAGGCTGGCATGAACTATCTGCAATTAAATATTTGGTAGAGCCTTAAAATTTACTGCATGCAAAATTTTCTGAGATGGATATGAAGATATTATTAAAAATGTTGGCCATCCTATTTCCTGTCTTCTGATTCTTCAAGAAACTACTTGCTGAAGCCTTGTGATATGTGAATTTGTATGCAGTTCTCTTGTTCCTTTGCTGTCAGAAAATTAATTACCTAGAAGATCCTTTCTAATCTTGCCTAACTCTGCTTCACAATTTGAAAGAGAAGTGGCCTCTGGAAACACCTGAGAGGGCTTTGAAAGTGTTTCAGAGTTCTTTTAAGACTTCAAATTGTTCTTCCCCATGGATAGCTGGAGGATAGAAGGAAGTATAAAAGTGACAGAGCTTCTATTTCCTGTCTTGGCACCAGCTACAGCTTTAGTTTTTCTTGTTTAGCGGAACACTTGTAATGCTCGGCAATAATCAATTCCAGAAACTACACATTATTAAATTTCTTTGACTAGGTGCTTATCTAACAACATGGGGCAGAGCCTTCCAGCCAGGTAGCAGAAAGAAAAGGCTTGGTAGTGGAAAAAGGTTGTGATATATCTAATGAATTTAATTTTCTACCTCAGCAAAGAATATAAGATGGCTGCAAGGCCAAAGGCTGTTCCTGAAATGCTATTTAGGCTTCATTGGTAATTGGTTTTGTCTCAACTCATTTTCAGCTGCAGTGTTAGGGCAAAATGGAACATAGTTTTCTAAAATAGTTGCTGCTGCTAAAGCAGGGTTTTGTGGAGAGAGGTGGTTATAAACCCTTTTCCCCTAAGAGCTGAGACTCTGTGTTAGAGAAGATGGCTCACTCTACTGAGCTAGATGCTAGATGTATCTAACAGGTCTGTCTTCTATTGAATCCAATAGCATGAGCTGCATTTAGACCCTCTGATAATCTAGCATAATGTACAACCTAAATCTAGCTGAGAAACTTTCCTTCTCTCAATTTAACACAGCATCAATGAGAATTTAAACTTATCAATCCTATTCACAGTGAAAGCCTCTTTCCCAAAAGTTCTTGTGGGGCTTCTGAAGCCCTTTTTGTGTGTGAATGATCTGTGAAAGGGCTTTAAGCATGTTCATTAATTTAAAATTATTCAGTGAATGCCTATGTAATTACAACTGAGCCTGTGAGTTGCTTATAAATGATCAGCTTTGCAGTCTGTAGCAGGGATTCACTCTGTGTCGTTTGCTGATCATACGATGCAATCAGTGATGTGATGGTTTTGCATCTGTCTCTCAGTGGCTCTTGAGCTTCCAAATAACTTTCTCAATGTGAATAGCCATGGGATAATCCTAAATGGGGAGGATCTGTGAGTGAGTTTTAGCTCCTTTCTCCAGGTGGGACCTGACTGTGGATGCAGAGACCCACCTGCTGTGCACCTGCATTGGCACTTGAAGGAGGCCTGGGCCTGCTGAAAAAGAGGGAGATGGTGGGCTCTGACAGCCAGGCTGGGTAGTGAAAGATTTGTTCTTATGGGATGGATGGCAGGCTGCAGCTCTTTTCCACCCTCTTCCTCCCTCCAAAGAAAGAGGAAAAAGAGAGATGAACTTGTGTCTAGTCAGCATCTGTATTAACTGGCCTAGTACCATATTTTTCACTAGTATTGCAGGACATTGGTTCTCTAAATTATTCAGTGAGTTTTAGTCCAAAAATGAAAATGCTTAACTGTCCTATGGATTTGAGTGGAAAAGAAGCTGCAAAGAGTTTCCATAAATAACACAAAGGACTGTCTGCTGCATTTTGACCTGGGATCAACAGGAGCTTTGGGGCAAACTAATAACCCTTATAAACTGCATCTGCAGCCCTGTATTTACTTCCTTCTCTGAGATGGTACCTTGCAGAGGAGACTGGGGAAGTCTCAATCCCACTGGTGCCCCCTCAGCCTGGTTCAGAAGAGTTCATGGGTCCTGCATTGAAGCCACCCCACTGCTGTGCCCACCAGGAGGTTGTTTCTAAACTCTTTTCTCCAGCATTTCCCAATGAAACTCTGCATGTAACACACTCACAGGAAGTAGAACTGTTCCCTCAAGATGTAGGCTGCCACTTACATGATTCATCAGTAATCAAATTCAATCAGAAATCAAATTCATTTTCCCTCTCTTCCTTTCAAGACATCTTCCTATGATCCCTTTGAAGAATCTAGCTCAGAGCCTATAACTTATACAGGGCACATGCTGTTGTTGAGCTGGTGACACCCACATGTATCTCCCTTGTTGCAATAACACTTTCCTAATCCTTAGTGGTTGCTGTTGAGGTTATATCAATCATTTTAGGTATTAGAAGGCAGAAAGACCAACCTTTAGTTTAATATACATACCAGGATAACTTCCTTTATCTCTCCTTATTCCCAGAGCATTAACTAATGGCAATACAGAGATTTTTAGTGGTTCTGTTTGTCTGATATTTAGCAACAACATAAAAATAAATTCACTAATTGCTAAGAGTTGATTTAATATCTAATTAGATATGATACCTCTTTATGTTTTCTATTATAATTTTAATTTCCTGGTCAGTGAATTTTTGAAGAGTAATGAAAGGCAAAGCCCTCAGCTTAGACAGTGACATTGTGGAATATGCTTTGAGTATAGTGGTCAAACTTAACAAACAAGGTGAGTGAAGATGAAGCAGACAGTATTTATGATAGGATTACATGGTGATTTAGAGCACATTCTGGTAGTTATGCCACTATTTTAAAGCTCTGTTGTTTCACAGAGCTTCAATGTAATTGAAATCATAGTGTGTGGTACATTTATGTTTATGTTCTGTGTTTAGAAGGAGGAGCATGTGTTTAGATGCCATAAAATGCAAAATGGGCTTCTTATTTCTTCCCCCTCTGTATAGTGAGAAAATTACAACATAGTTTTGTACTTTGGAATGATACAGTGTTGAGAAGGCAGTATCTGTGTCTTAACAATTGAAATCCAGCTCTATTTTTACAAGTGAAATTTTTTTGTAAGTTCTATGTTTGTTTAATTTGTACTTTATGCATGTCTCCAGAAAATAAACCTGTCAAACCCCTGAGGTTTTGTGTTCTGGAAATAGTTGTTAATGTGGGATTTTAAAAAATAATAATATTTTTCACTTTGACTAGTATCTGAGATTCCTTCTTGGAAACATTTTCATACTTTGCAGGGCTTGCAGATTATTTGCTATTCAAGGTTTCAAAAGAAAAAGGAAGGAAAAAATGAAACCTTTGGGGACAGCTTGCTAAAAGAAGTGATAAATGAGGTTTGCCTTCCTCAGCAAGGTCTCCTTTGTAACTGTGCTGACAGGCACTTGCCTTGGGGTTTCTCCCATTCTGCCAGTGCCAGCCTCACCTGTGAGCCCTGTCCTGGAGATGCATCTGCACTGGCAGCAGCTGAGCCGAGGAGCAGTTGTAGGTTAAGTTCTTTAGGCACCAGGAAAACCAGGGTGTGAGCACAGGTGTTTCTAAAAGTCCCAGAGCTGCACACTGGGAGCTGCTTTGTGATGAGGCTGCGTGGCTGCACATCGCTCATAACTCATCGCTGCAGAGCGACTGCAGCTTTCCCTGCAGCCTTGAGCAGTCCTTGTTTGTTAACACCACACAAAGTACCTGAAACTCTGCTCTTCCCAACACAGGGAATGTGTAGTGATGCAGAGATCATTGCCTGGTACGAGTTAAATGTTCTGTCTCAAAGAATAAAAACTAGATGGTCTGTAGTACAGATTAGTAAATTCTACAAGGGAGACAATTTTCTTTGGGAAAATAAAGCTTTATCTCTTACTGTTTCTATGAATATTTGTAATCATGGGCATCGATATTGCCACAAAGTTACTACCAATTTATATTGAATCTTTCTGAAAGTTGGAAGCCAGCATTGGAATCTTTAAGTGGAGACAGTTTTGGAACTTTTTCTGTTACGCTGCTATTTGTACTGACATTGATTTTGGGCAGCAAGCAATGCTAGCATAAAGAGAAGTAAAAGGCTTGTTAATACTTGCACTATCAAAATGAGCAGGAAGCACTGATGATTCATAAGTGCTGTTGTAAATAGGCTTTATTGATGTTGCTGTTCTTCCCTTCTTATGAAATGTTTCAGTTTACTGAGAGCCCTTAGGACTTAGGTTTATAAAGAGCGAGGAAAAATTTTGCAACGATTTTGCAATGAACATCCTGAGTGTTATACAATTTCTTTTGGAAGTAGCTAATGTTCAAACTGTTCCCCAAATGCAGAGGATCTATTCACAGCAATCACGGGCTAATGCTTACTCTTGGTGTGTCATGTCAAGAGCTATGGGCTGTGCTCTGTCTCACAGAGAGATGCTCTGCTACCATCGGTCTACCCCCAAGCATTTCGGACCCAGTTCTACCCTGCTGGATTCATCCTTCCCACTGGTTTTCTTAATGAGACTGGAGCAGAGCCCATTGCCTGGGGGAGCTGCCAGGTGCTCCTCTGGCATGGCCAGTGCCCTTGAGCTGGAGGGGAAAGGGCCAGAACTCTTTGTACGCTCCTGGCACATGTGTGATATCAGCTGCAGCTCAACACTGAGATTTGCCTGTACTACCTGCCCTGGAGAAATGCCTGGATCCAGCAGCTCTCCTCTAGCTATAAAAGCCCCTTTGAAACTGGCCACAGGGTCATGCTCAAAAGATGTGGAGGAACAAAATAGACTTGGAGATGCCAAGTAACACCAAAAATCACAAGGCATTTTCTGCCCTCAAATATGAGAGCTGGCAATCCAAGTGGAATCTCCAGTCTGTCTTCTGCTGCTTTTATCCCCATCTCTTACTCATTTTTCCTCTTTTAAAACAGAAGTACAAGGGGTAGGAGTTTAAATGACAAACAAAAATTAGTGAGCCTGAGAGTCCTACTTTCCAAATCCTGAGTGTTATTGAAAACACTTTTGGTGTCAAGGTCTTATAGTCAGAACATTGATTTGTATGAGAGGTAGATATGTAAATATCTTTGAAATATGGGTATATGAAATTGTAACATTTGGAGCTGGGGTTTAATATCCCAAGTTGCTTTGAGGTTTTTTTGGCAAATGTTGCAATCTAGCCTGCTATAGAGATTTTCTGACTGGGACTAGATTTCAAGATATTAATTAATGATTAAATATTGTAATAAATAACCATAATGATAAAATCATAATATTCAGGTTGGCCCTTGTGACCTCCAAAGTGTGCCTGAACTTATAATTGTAGGGGTTTTTTTCAATAATATTCAAATTTTACTTAATACTAATTTATTCTCCTAGACTGTTTCACTTTAGCATCTCAGCTGATTGATTGTCAGTTCAAATCTTCACATTACACAGGCTTTTTTTTCTCTGATGAAACTGAAGCTGGAAGTCATGTTACAACTTAGCATTCTTCAAGTATGTACTTTAAAAGATGGTCTCTGAGCAGGGGCTGCCCATAAATCCCACAATTTATTACATTCATTAGTATCTAGATAAAGGTTATTAGGCAATCAATCAGGGCCATGTCTCATTACCCTTTAGTAGTTGGGATGTTTTTGAGGTTTTCATTAGGGAGTCAAGTTATTTTCTTTCCTGCTGCTGAGCAAAGAACTCCTCCAAGTGGATATTGTCTAAATTGGAGTATTGAAACATTGAGACCAGACCATGTGAAAAATGGTGATGACTCAGGCAGTTTATTAGCCCTCCTCAAAAGAATACAAAGAAGGAGATGTTCTCTCCTGATGGAGAAGTGGATGAGTCATTTAAAGTGTGGCAAATATGCAAGAACTGTTGGAGAGGACGTGATATGGCAGACAGAGGTAGCAGTGACCAGTGCAGATTTGACTGTGGAGACAAACTAGGATGTGAAGGTTTCTGTTGTGGTTTTTTATCTCATTCTAGCTATGAGCTTGTAAAAGCAACCACAAGGTACTGTCAGGCCTCTTCTGCAATAGACCGTAGGAGAATGGATTCAGTTTGGATCAGCAGCTGCAGGAATGGACTCCACCTAGTGGAGCTGCATTCACACATTTGGGCATGGAATTACCTCTGGGTCCTAATCAGCTTCTCCAGCCCTTTTCCTTCTTCAGCCTGGGACTGGAAACCTTATGTTAGTTGCTTTTCCCTAAATATTTCAGCATCCAATCTCTACTTATCTGGACTCTTTAAGTATAGACTCAAGAGAAATTGCCAAGATATTGAAAATAAACCCCAACAAGAGCTGGATTTATTTAAATGTCAGCAGAGGTTCTACTTCAGCTACAGGGAAAAGTTTGAGAGGTTCTTTTATATACTGAAACCAATTTACTGTGCTATCCCATATTATTAATGTTACTCTTATCAATATTTATATTCAAGATAGGTATTCACAGGAACTCTGTGCTATAAGTCAGCAACCACATTCATTCTGCCTCTGTATGTATGTATTGTGCACAGGGATGACTAATGACTGCATGAGCTGTGTGACATTTACAGCCTAAAAATCTAAGTGTGTGTGTGAAACTGGCCCACTAATGGGCTTATGTCCTACCTCAAATTTACTGATGTTTTGCCAAAGATCTCTCTGAAACTTAGACTGCAGTGGGCTTGGTTTCCTGAACAGTGATTTTAAAGTACACAGAGCACATAAAAAAGCTTCTTTTTTAGCTTCAAATTTTAGGTTTGGATTTGGTGAGTGTAACTCTTGGTGTAAACTGAGCTGTTTTCATCATGATGTCAGTCTCTAAAGTTATTCCCATGATGCTGATAGTACTCGAAGAGGGAAAAGTCTCTTCCTACTGCTCCACCCTGAGCCGTGGAGGGGTGTGTGTGCTTTTGTCCTGCAGCACTGTGGAAGCTGGAAACAGCAGCTCCACTTCTGGTTAACAGTGATTTGTTCCTCATGGGGATTTTTAAAGAGTTGTAAATCTGGTCCAGGCAATGATGTTTTTTATCATTTTTACCTACTGGAACTTGTGCTACACTGTCAGACAATGCAAGAATGATGGGAGGGTAATTGCCTAACACTATTCAGGAGAGGATTGGGAAGCAGGACAGAAGTGACTGATGACTATTGCATGATCCACTTTGCATAATGAAGGCACGAAGTTCTAATCAGAACTGGACAAAGCCCTGCCATGTAATTGGTCAGTGTGCCTTTGAACAATGCAAAGATTGACCAAAATTACTGACTTTTATTTTTGATGATGAAATTAGTGAATTTTGATATAGCTGCCACTTGAAGATAGGTATTCAAGATTATTATGCCAGAGAAGAATAGTAAGATGTGTTGTCATATAAAGGTTAATAAGTGAGGACTCACATTTTTAACAAATCTAAAAGTAGATCATGGATATGAGGTTTTGAATTTCTTCCCCAAAATTGTTTCTATTGAAATTTATCTATACATGTATTCCAGAGCAGAACTGGGAAAACAGCTCTTCAGTGCTCCTGTAAGTTACCAAAGTAACTGGGAAATGAACTGCCATGCACCATTTTTTAACTGGGATGTGCTCAGTTTGGTGTGGTGTCAAAGGACCTGTTGTAAATTAAAGTGGAAGCTGCTTGATTGCTTATCCAAGTTCTTTGTTTCATCACTAGAAGATGGCCTGCCAAAATGAGTGAAAGTTAATATCATGTTCTCTGACACCAGTTTAGTGATGTCTAGTCCACAGAATGAAGTTCCCTTGTCAGTAAAACTTTAAAAATATTTACATATATAAAACTCAAAACTCTGAAAGTCTGTAATGCCCTTTCAATATATGCCATGCATCCTAGGAACAAAATGACAGCTGTATATCTGTGGAATGGTTGTTCATTTTCAGCTGAAGACAAGGGTATAATGTCATTGCACATTTACTATGTGAATGCCAGTGCAAAGAGAAATAGAGATGAAAAAATGGATAATACTTTTCAGAGACTCTAATTTTGCTATGATGACAACATCCAAAATAAGATATAAATGTTTTCAGAAGTGCAGGCATCTCTCTTTGTAATTCCTTAGGAGCTCAAGATTAGAGTGACCCCAGTAGGTTTTCATGTATTTCTTAATTAAGTCAAGCCAAATAAATGTGTGGAACTTCGACATTACAAGGAGAAGTTATAAAAACATAGCTTGACCACACTTGTCTCAAAAATAAAATTCCCTGGACACTAATACCTGAAAACATCCAAGTAACCAGAATTTTCTCCTGTATGACCAACAATGCATCATTTTACCTGGATGCCTCCCCTCTGAGGCCACACATTTGCATGGACCACACAATCTGACTGCATCTTGACAGGATCCTTCCTCAGGACCCCAGCATGGATACTCTGGTGGGGAGTTGCCTCTAGGGTTTTTAGTTACCCTTGCTGCTGTGCAAGGGCAGTGACTCATTCAGCAATCCCTAGAGCTGCTTTGAAAGGCAGCAAAAACCAGAACAGTGAAAGAAACAGCTTCCAGCATGAATGTCTGGGGTGTCTTTGGAGAGAAAGGTGACCTGTAGGGTTGTATGCACAATATCTGCTCCTGTGTGTTGGCCACAGCATTGCTGCTGACCAACAGAGAGAGAGCACCTATTTCATCTTCATTAACCCCAATTAGCAAAGCAGCACACTCAGCAAGCTGAGGCTGGCTCGGGGCTCTCCTTATCTGCAATCCTGTATGACTAAGCCCTTTGGGGAAAGCAAATCACTGAGCACCTCCCTGGTGCTTTGTAGCAATCATGCTGTAATGTCCCCTGGGAAGACCCCACCGATTTGTGAAGGACTTCTGAGACATTTCTCTGAACTGACTTCCACTCTGTCATGAACAGCAGGAGCAGCTGGATAGTGGGAACGGCCTCAGAAGTGATGAATCCACAGGTACACAAAGGACATGAGAACAGAGAGGCACTAATCCCATTTTAAGTTGAAGTAGTCACAGTCCCAAAAGCCTGTTTGTAGTCTTTGCTATATTATCATTACTCTCTGTGCTGGAGCTGGAAAGCCAAGAGCTACTCCTCCAGATATGGTGGTTGTTTTATGTAGTGTGGTTTATGCTTCTGACAAAGAATTTCAAGCGAAGCAGAAGATAGTAGCCCAAGTTTTACTTAAACTGTTTATTATTAAGTGTTTGAAAGGGAAGGAGTAACAAACTTAAGGCTGTGTTTCTTAATACTGTGTTTTTGCTGCAGTGTTGCAGTGTATCAATCTCATTCCTCTGGGGAGCTGTCGGGGACTGACCATGAGACTGTGCTGAAACATGAAAGCCCATCCAGAGCTGTAGCTCCTATAATGGTATTTGCAGTTCTTTGTGGCAAACCACAGCTTCTTGTGAAACATGGGCTCTGGCATCCCACGCTCTGGGATGCTCCTTGTCTTTTGACTGTGTTCTTTATGCTGGCCAAGCAGAGAGGTGAGGTACAAGGGGCAGTACTCCAGCTCAACATCCCATCCTGCCACCACCAGCACCCTGCTCACACAGCACGAAATCTTCTGTTGCCATTAACAAGGGATATTTGTGCTTGTCTCCAGCACAAGCATAGCTAAGGCTAAAGTATGGGTTGGTTCTATTCGGATTGATTGTCTTGTAGTTTATTTCAAGCTAATTTTTTTTTCTTCTCCAGTGCTGTTTAGCATTTTCTCTGGTGACAGAGTCACTGTGTCTCATGTTACCAAGAATGATCACTCCTACCACTGTCCTTTGAGCTTAGAGCAAAGGAACAGAACTAAAGTAAATGTGGAGCTTGGCATGGGTTGACACAGCACAGGACACTTAGAGAAGGTGCTTAGAGAACTGCTTGCTTGTGTGGAAGTAAGCAGTTTGCCATATGCATGCTTCAGTTTTACAAATGCAGGTAAATGCAGGTGCATCTGTTTTGTGGACATGAGCTTTATGGCACCTGTGAATTATACAGAAAGATGTTAAAGTGCCACTAATATATTTTCTATTTTCCAGTCTTCTAGCAAGAAATAGTGAAAAAGGATAGGGAAAGGAAGACAGGCTTTTCCAGAATGAATTTCTAGCCACAAAGCAGCAGTTTTCTCATTGATGCCCTTAGACATTCATTGATGCTGCTGACCAGAGTTTGGGTGTTGGTGTGTTGTGTTTAGGTCCTGCTATTATGGTTTCATTGTTTCTGCCAATACTGTCAGTACTCTAAGATATCTTTCCCAAGGCTTGTACATTAGCAATGTAACCTCATTGTATAAGAATTTATGTAACTTAGCTCATTACCTTTTACAATTTCTCAAGAGAATATGTTGTGCTTTTATTTAGAGGAATATAGAATAAATCCTCACTAGTAGTAAATTCTTTTCTGAAGACAGTTGCATTTTTTATTGCATGTTTTTGCATTTCAGCCTTTGATTACATTTCAGTGTGCAGCAGTAACCCAGTGAGTCCTTGTGTTTGTCATTTGCTGCAGTGGCTGGCTGGCATTAGTGAACTTTAACAAAGTAGGTTTTCATGTATTCCTTAATTAGGTCAAAGCAAATAAATGTGTAGTACTTTGGCATTACAAGGAAAAGCCATAAAAATAGAGATATAATGCAATCACTTCCAGATGTGTTTTTTCTTTTGTTCACTTAAAAGTCTTTTCACATAAGAATCAAAATTAAAACTATTTACAGTCACAAAAATGAAAATTGCTGGAAAAGAGCTGGTGTAGAGCTGGTAGAGTGCATCCAACAACACTGCAGGTGAGGCAGCCACTGCAGCCTGTCATGAGGTGCTAAATATTTGTCTTATGCTTATGTAAGTTAATTGATCAATTCCACATACTTTACTGTTGATGCTCTATTAAACTAATAAAATCTACAAGTATGTCTTCAGCTGAAAGTCTGCTTCTATCCTGAGTGCAGTGTTGGAATCAGAATGTATTTCCCTCTTTACTTTGGATAAATTTCTTATTATAAAATGCTGTCAGAGAAGTAGAATTGCCACCCACTGAAACCAGCATAAGTCATATGAGAATATAAATGAGAATATAAAGTGAGAATACAAATGGATTTAGAGCTGTAGATAAGAGCTTTAGTCTATTTGCTATATTCAGGCATCACTGCTGGTGTTCAGGCTGGGATACAGCTCTATCTTGGCAGGGTAGGTTACCTGGTCAGTCAGAAAGGTTGGCTCCTGCTTGTTGATATAGTGAACCCTGATTTGTTACTAAATCCTCAGGATTGAACCCTGATTTTAAAGCTGTGATCCATTCCTATGGAGAGACAGAACAGATCCACAAGTGGCAGCTGCCTTGAGAGCAGTCATGAGCATTATATTATCTTTTATGAAATTTAGCATAAGTATTCATTCTTTAGAGGAAAAACCTTTTGCTGCATTACACATATGGGTAACTTCACCTCACATTTCCTCCTCAGCTGCAGTTCTGACATGAATTTTGTTCTGCCTCTAGAAAGATGCTGCCTGCAACTATGGAGGGCCAAAGAAAGGACCTAGGCAAATGGCCCTGCTCCAGTGAGTAACCTGGGCTATAGCTTCACCAGTTAGGGTTGTCTCCTGATTGTCCTGGACTCTTGATTTAAGGCTCCAAATATAGCTAAAAATACTCTTAGAAGCTATTTGTCTCCCAGCTCAGTGCTCCCAGACACACTGCCTCCACTGCCAACTAGAGCAATGTTTTCTACAAGGGATGATTGATCTCAGTGGCTGTCTTGAATTTATTTAACATTTGGGCATGGCAGTGGCTGTGTTTCACATCAGCTTCGTCACAATACCACCGTAATGTGGGAATAAAAAGTTATCTTTCATAGTGCATAATGAGGCAAGTAGGAGTATGGAGTTTGTTTGCTCCCTGAAATTGTGGTGGTCCATTGGTTACCGTGGGGATGGCAGTGTGATACTTGGAATTTGATACCACACACAAGAAGAGGGTCCTGGCTTTGAGCAGGGACTAGTCAGTACTTAAAATTCACATTCATTAAGATATTTGTCATTCCTTTAACTCATTAAATGAAAGGATTCCACCTGGGTTGAGAAGTTTGTAGGATTTCTTCTAATTATTTTGGCAAGCTTCCTAAATTAACCTAAATGCACTGCAAATTTCTCTCCATCACTAATAGCTTTCTGCATGCTTCACATGGGAAAGACTGTTTGCATTCAATTATTGTTCCACCTATTTCTTCTTTTAGCAGTATCCTATAGGATTTTTACCCAATCACTGTAGTATTACTGCTGCTGAATATTTTAATCTGTTTGAATCACTGTTCTTTAAGATCATTGGAAATATGTGCATTTGGGAGATAAATTTGTTTTTCACACATGCAGCAGTTACTGTACAGAATAAGTTATTCTAAGGAACAGAAGGCAGAGAAATGCAGGATTCAAAGTAGTTTTCCACTCAACAAAAAGGATCTTTAATTTAAATTTTTTAAATTTCATCTTTGACGTTTCAAGGTGAAATTTGGACGTACGAATATCTTAATCAGGCACCACAACAATTTTGACTCTGATTGGGAAACAATAAAAGGAGAGATCTATTTTACTGGTCTGGATAACTTGTGCTAAAATAGATGCAAAATTTCTGTAACATTAATTCAAACACTGATTTACCATCGTTAGGCATGAACAAAATACATTTTCTCACAAGCATATTCAAGAGACCTTGTAGCAGCTGTGTAGTGTTGGGCTATTTTGCACTGCCACAATCCAGTTGTGTTGTTGCAGTAGGTCTCTTGTGAGGGTTATGTGGGTTGTTCAGGAATATGAAATATACCCCATGGTGCCACTTAACTTTCATTTACAATTGTGATTCCCTGATTCCCCTCCTTTATATTTTCCTTTAGTGCAGAATGCAATGGAAGAGGATGTAGATCTGATATTCCTGGTTTGGGAAGCAGGAAGCATCTCAGTGCTGCTCTTACAGATGTTTTGCTGTACTTCACTCTGCATTGTTTACCTGAATCCTCAAATAACAACCTGAAGTTATTAATTCTTTTTGGAGCTTCGGAATTTAACTCCTTCATAGCCTCAGGTTCTGGCTGGAGAAAATGGAGGCTTTCTTGTATTTTAAAGGATTTTATTTATAATTTTACAGTATGTAACATTGATGTTTTGGCCACTGGGAGCTATGGTGCTTTTCATTCAGTTCAGAATTTCACATAGGGTGACTGCAACCTTTTCTTTTGCTGCTTCTGATAAATATTATATGTCTAACATTTAGCTTTGCATCTCACAGTAACCAAGATCCTTGCAACAGCAGAGCCTGAGTTCCTATTCTATGAAAAAACAACTGTGCTATATCCAAGTGTGAGAAATACCTGTTCACCATAAAGTATCTAAAAATGACCAAAGTGTCCTTGGCAAGGAGCAATTTCAGTAGCTCAAATGGTCATGCAAGGGCTCCAGTCGATTGACAGTGCAACATCTTGTCTACTGAATAACACAGCCTAGTCTTATAACTTCCTGTTCATCAGGCACGTCAGGAGGCTGCAGTTTTACATTTGGACACTTTGGAACGATCTGTCTAATTGATTGAAAATATAAATCCACACTTGAGAGTTTTAAAGACCTTGGAAAATGCACAATTTAAACAAGAAATAGACTTTCCTCTTAAACATTGCAGGCCCTGTCCTTACTTAACAAAATTATTATTTATAAATATCCATAAATTTTCTGTTTTCAAGTACCTCATGTCACAGGCATCAAGAAAGTCTTAATCTGTGCAGAATGTAGTCAAACTAGGAAGTTAATGAAAAAAAGCGTGAAAGAGGGTGTGAAATAATTACTTAGTACAGAGTTTAATTGGGTCTTAAACTACCCCAGGTCTCTGGAGGAGATGGAGCCCCTGAAGAGGAGCAGAACAAAGAGCTGAGAAATTAAGAGTGGTTGTCTATGAGCTGAATAAAGAGAGGAGAAGAACAGGGAAGATGCCAGACTTAGAGAAACTGGGATGCTATTCCAGGTTGGGTAGGTGGAGTGAAAGAAGCCCAGTGACAAGGAGCTGAGAAGCATTCCTAGAACATTTCTGCGGTGAGCACACCTTCTCTGCTCCCTGCTTCATCGATAGACACACATATATTAAAAACTATGTGTGGGAGCACCACATGGTGCTTTCCTATATCTTTTAAAAATTCCATATGAAACATTTCATGATTTACCACCTGTCAGCTCCTCTAGATGTTTTTTTGCTGTTACTTTTTCAGTTGTTCAAAACAAATGCTCTCTGTCATTTGTTGCTATCTCTCTCTGCCCAGCCCTGGCCTCCCCCAGCAGCCGCAGTGAAGGGGCACGGCCTGGGGTAGCACTTCCTGACAGAAATCCCCCCCTGCCCACAGAACACGTTTGTCTGCAGTGCTCAGCAGTGGGATAGGGACAGGAGTGACAGAATTTGGCTTTTTGGTGCTTGGGAGAACAATCTGTGAAGAAGAACGTGGGCAGGAGAAAAGGGGAGGTAGGAACTGTCTGCTGATTCTCAGGCTTGAGAGACTTGAGGGCTGGTTCAGTCTGCCCAGAGAAAACTTTCCATGACACCTAGATAGAAAAGATCTCTCCTGAGCAGAATTCACAACTTCTGCCTGCACTGCTCTCTGTTCCCTGATTGTACATTAAACAGGATTCTGGAGCTGACAAACACATATGGTGAGACATGACAGCAGGGAATGGTCTTCTCTAGAGGTAGTGAGGGAGAGGCTGAGTGGAGGAAATGGGGATTCCAAGGTGATGGAGAACAACACTGGAATCTGATAGACCCAGATGGGTTCTTACACATAGCTGATGAATGCTGGTTGCAAATTATTTCCTTTGTTTCTACAGCAGTTCTACCTTTTAAAAGAAAAAGGCAATGAATAAATCTGTCAGACTGGAGGGAACCATAATAGATCTGACACATGCATGGCATATTTACAGCTTTGTACGTGCCACTGTTGATGAATCTGGACAAACAGCATGCTAATTGCTGCTCTTCAGAGGACTTAGGAGGAGAAGAATCTTTAAATAAGAGTTTCTTGGCTTAATAAAAAAATTGCCATTGTCCTTTTCAGCCTTCTCTTATGTGTCCATGGAAGATGGAGTGAGTTATCTGATTTTAAAAAGTTTTTCTTGGTAGGTTTCTTTAATATCATTATGTGAGAACTCTCTTCAAGAGTACTTCTAAGGCAGGTATCAGCCCTGACAACAACAAACAACTCTGGAATTAAAATGCAAAATGGGTTATGTTTATTTGGAACTTTCTGTCATTTAGTAGAGGTTCTTTAATTTGTTTATCTCTCCCTAAAATTGCCTATTGAATTTAATTAAGTGCATCATAGATTTATGAGTCAGGGCAATATGAAGATTTTTTTTTAAGCAAGCTTATTTGTTTCTCAGATGAGCTTTTTCAAAGATGTTGTAATTATATGCCTGGGTTACTGCTAGCACAGCAGAAAGTTCACTCAAATACAGCAATTGCAGATAGGCAAGAGACATGTCAAGAGCTGAATGAAATCTGTCAGCCCCCATGGCCACCCATCTACACCCATCCTTGTTGGCTGCTCAAGAAATCAGCATTGATGATGCATCTTTAAATTACTCATTATGGTTATAACACTTTTAGTTACACACATGATACATCTTGAGTCATCACATGTCTCCTATAATCCTGGCATGTTTACTTTGCATGTTTGTCTAGAATCTTCTGCAATTCTCTTCAGCTTTTCTTTCAAGAAATATATGTCTACTTGTCTGAATTCGTACCCATACAAAAGATTAACCTGAGTACATAGAAATTTTCCCCATTGACAGCAACAAAAATGCTTGAGTCATTACATTTAACACAATATTAAAGGCTGATTATAAAAACTAATCTACGAAACTTTAGATTATTTCTGTAAATCAAAAGATGGTCAGGAAAGTGAGTAGGTCTGTTCCATGTGTCTAGCTCACTTGAGGGAAGAGCTGTCATTCCTATGAGTAAGGGCTGGTTGTTCATGCCCTGTATGCCTGTATGAATTGTTCTCCAGTATATTAAATATACCTAGAACTGAGTGAACAGAGTCTGACCCAGCTGCAGCAAATTCATTGGAAAGCCCCTGACTGAATCAAATTAAGGGAGAGGAAGAACAGCTGTGCTTTTGGGCCTTCTCTGTTCCTCCAATGACTGTAACACACTGAAATAATTACTAATTGATGGGCTCTGAACTTTAGAGTAATGTGCCTACAAATTATATATAAAAGGATGGCTTACTGTACCCATGATAAAGTTATTCCTTTGAGTTTTTACTTCAAAAATGTTTAATAGGTTGTTTTTAATACATATACACAGAGATTTAACCCACATAAATAATAAAAAATGCCTTTTTAATTGTAAAAATATGAAACATTTGGTGCAATATTACCAAAATGGTGAAACTGTAGTCCAAATTGAGCTCATGGCAGCATTCCCATTGAATTCAAGTGGGCTGAAGTTTCAACTGCAGTAAGTCATTTACCAGCTATAAATACTAGTTTTTCAAGCTGGTGCCACAGCATGTTGAGGGTTAGGGATCAGTCCAAAGAAGTGCTGTGTTAGTCTGGGCTTCAAAATGGCCTCTATCTGTTCTAAAGCTATGTGAGCATTTCATGAAAGCTTAAAATTTGAGGCTGATTTATTTCATCTCAGTAAAATAGGGTAGAAGTAAAAGAAGGAATTTATAAATTTTGATAGCGCCAGGTTGGTTGGGATTTTGGTTGGAAACCATGAGATACATAATGACTCTGATCAAAATGGGAGGATCTTGGTGGCTTCAGCTGAATTTCTTGTTCCAATCTGAGACTGATTAAAGCTAGAAAGGATAGCTGTTAGCTGATACTGAATGAAATTTTGCCTGGATTCATTCAAGCTGAGACATCTCCATCCAGTAAATTCTATGCTGTTGCTACTGTGGCTGTCTGTCAATAACAGTTCCTAAATTGTTGTTTTGCTTTCTTTATAACAAAGAGTGTTGAGAAGGTTAGAAATGACATTGTTTTGGAAATGCATGAAATCTTGGAGCTCTGATACAGGCATATGTGAGAGAAAGAAATGGGTGAGTAAATAAGGAATCAATGTCTTCTGTTCCTTCTGAGAAAAGCAGGATGTACATATTAATCTTTAATTTCAGTTGAAGGATAATGAGGTAAATGTAAGGTTACATTATTACTGTATGAGGTCACATTATTACTGCAAACTTTATTTACAGTAATACTTTATTTATTTATTTACTGTAGAACAGAATGGTTTTAATTTTCTCTGAGTCTTTGCAACTAAAAGTTTCTTCTGAATTTCCTTGGAGAGACAATTTGAGAAATAGAATATAGTAGCTGGGAAGTTGTCTGTCACCACATTTGTTGACTCAGGAGGACTGGTCAGCAATACTGCTGGTGTTTTTTCAAACCTTAAGCAAGGCAGCAGAATTACCTACTTTAAACATGCTTCTCAGATGGTAGAAAAGAAAAGACTTGAATCTGGTCTTCGATTTCTTTTCTAAATCTGTCCATAGCTGTGCATACATGAGCACTTCTACCTGACATGTTTCTGTGTAGTCTTATCTTTCAGAGTGTGCATATTGTTGGAAATAATAATTTTCAAGCTTTAATTCTTTTATGACAAGTGTTTGACAAATGAGTGTTTGAATTTCAAGGGGAGCTTCCTTAAGTTCTCCTATCCAGGTCCCAGAGTGTGGGATTTCTGGAAGCCCCAGAACAAGGTGGAGAGCCCTCCAGGACCTTGGTTTAAGTCTTCAGTGGGAATTTTTAGGCTCAGGCTTCTGCAGCAGAACAGATCACATCTATCCAGGGTAACCAGGGCTGGGGCTGCTGTGCAGGACATGAACAAAGGACTGCAGTAATCATTGCTCTCAGGGACTAAGATCCCCTGAGTAACAGGGCTGCCCTCAGTGTGTTTGAGCCTTGAAACTTCAGCAGTTTAGCTGTAATTCCAGTAACAGCTGTCAGAGTCCCCAGAAGCATATTGTGTTTCAGAATCAACATATGCTGACATTTCAAAAATGAGTTTCTCCTCTACCCTAAGATTTCCACTTTATGGGGATCCTGAAATGTCAGAATTTCCTCTGTTGTTGTCTCTGAGCACTGTAGAGTTTGGATCACTCTTGCTGCAGTTCTCTGTACCTTCTCTAGTCTTTGGTGCTCTCCAAGATGGGGAAATTGGACTGCAGCAGCAGTCTTGCTTTGGATCTATAAAATGGTATAATCATGTTTTCTCTCTCATTTTCTCTTCCTTTCTAAAAATTCCTAATGTTTTATTTGCCTTTTTAAGTGCTTCTGAGTATCAAGATGATGTTTTCATGGTGCTATCTGTTATAACTCTGAGATAGCTTTCCTGAAAGATAATAGCTACTTTAGGCTCAGTCACTGAATATCTACAGTTAAAGTTCCTTTTCCACGTGTGTTACTTTACATTTATTTATACTGAGTTTTTTCTGTACATTTATTGCCCAATCTTTCTGAATCATGAAATTCCTATGCAAGTCTTTGCAGTTTGCTTGCCTTTTTACTGCCCTGAATAATTTGTCACCAGTAGCAAATGTTGCTACCCTGCCATCCCTTTTCCAGATCATTTGCAAAAATACTAAATAGCATAAGCCTCGGGCCAGATGCTTCATTTGAAGTCCTACTATTTATTCCTACTTTACTTTCCTATCCTTTTAATCTGTTATTAATCCATAGGAAGACATTCCCATGGCATTTTATGAACTTTTGGTTAAGAAATCTTCCTGTAAGCCTTTAGAAAATTCAAGCACAGCCTATAAACTGCCTTGTCCTTGCCCTACAGATAATTCTAACAAGTTGCAGTGCTGTGACTTATCTGTATGAGAACTGTGTTCACTCGTTTTTATTATGACAGGTTTGTTCCTGTACCTATGCTTTCCTTTCCTCTCTATTTTATGATTTGGTTGTGTGCAGAAACAGTTGCCTTTGAAAGCAAATATCCTGAATTAGGTCACAGATGCCTTTTGTGCAAAGTCAAAAGATAGGATTTTTCTTTTGGTACTTAACAAATTTTTCCAAAAAACAAATGCTTACATTTTGCAAAGACTTTAGTCTCAGTATCACCTACACTGACACCTACCCAGGGTATGTGAGTGCTGTTGAAGTCTTCCATTATTGTAATGTTTTTGTCCTTAAAGATGTTTGTAACAGTCATTGTCACCTTTCTGGTAAATCAGTAATATATACTTGGTATAAAAGTCAATTTTGTTACCAATGACTGGAGCTGCAATCTATAGTGATTCTCTTCCTCCATGACATATTTTATTTATTTATCAAGTTTTATTCCGGACTTTCTTTAGTAAAAAGCCTGTATATATATTTGTTTTTATTGCTTATGTTTAGGACTTTGTTACAACTTTTATTTGATGCTTCTACTTGAATTTTGTTGATATTTGTCCTATGCTTTGTGGGAGGATACAGAGCTGTTCTAACTTCCCTCCAGGGAGAATTGTTATCTTGAACTGTATGTTCTACTCTTGCCAGCTTCCTTTGATATTTTTTTGACTCAGAAACATTCCTGTAGAACCATTTTTAGTGCCAGCACTGAAATAAATTTCCTTAAGAATTAATGCCATATTCATCTCTGAACATCCTAAACAACCATCTGTCAGGAGGGATAAGAGGCATTTGAACTTCTTTGAGGCAAGGAGATGGACTTTATGACCTCCAAGCATCCCTTCTAAACCTATCATTTCTTTTAAATTGATAACTGGGTAAACAGATGCAACTTCTCTGGCCTTCACAAAGTATCAGATCCATATCTATTTTTTCCCTGCAGATGGGGATTGGAGCTCTTCAGAGATAAAGGTAGTGGGTATTGAAGTGCTGCAGAGACAGGGATTCTGTTGTATGCTAACTTTTTATTACTGTTAGGATTGAAGTAAAGAATGGTCTTTTCTTCCACCCAAAATCCTTAAAATATTGACAGACATAACTCCATCAAAGTAGACAGTATTTGCTTCTAAGAAATATAGTAATTTTTTATTGATGATGACAGTACATTCCCAGTCCTTTAAAATATCCTGTCTTTTAGTGAAATTAGTTACTATAATGTCTTGCAACTTGTCAGAATTCTTTCAACCACATTAGTATTGTCAGCGCTCTTGCAAAACACAGAAGCAAAAACTCCGACACTAAAAAAGCTGCAATCAAGAGCTGAAAAATAGATTTTTTTTCTCTT